>CM031239.1:602130337-602730337 GCA_018340775.1 Taxus wallichiana var. yunnanensis | reverse complement strand
ACAACACTTGTCATATGATTTGTTCAAATGATAATGAACTCGGACCCTTAACACAACACACATATAGAGAATTCAAACCCCTTCAAGCTTCTACAAACCTCTTCACAACCGAACATGCCTCAACTACTTAGGAAGCCTTGGTTTTAGACCTCATTTACATATTCATGGTGGCTTCTTGTAGACCTTGCATACTTTGAGAAAATTTACAAGACCTGTAGGATCACTTTACACCATAACTTCTTTCATAGATTTCTTCCTTGTGAAACATCTTAAACCTAGTCATGAAACCCTAAGGAGGGTTAACAAACTCAGAATGACCACTTGATGACATGGTATACCTTGTCACAAACTTGAATATACATGCTTGGAACTTTAATTTTCCTTTAGAATACCTTTTCATATCTTGAAGACCACTTTTTGACATACTCGGAGCCTTGACAACATGATATATGAGATTCTTCAATGACTCGGACTCCACAAAGATGCATTCAACACTTCATTATAGACTCATTTTACAAATATCATATTAAAAAGACACTAAGGGATAGTATTTCATACCATTTGACACAAACTTTTGACAACTAACCAACATGAAATACATTGAACAAGACTCTTTTGTGTTTAACTATGACATACACATACTTGACAAGCTTATAACAAACCAAATCCCTTTTACTAAATTAGACTTAAAGCATTATAGATGGTGACATGACTTCAAGATTCATCATATGGAATGAAACTCCTTTTTGAAGTACACATAAAACTTCATGTAACATTGTCTAATTGGATACACAACTTGAGCATACCTTGAAAAGTCAAGAACTGCAGACCTAATGAACATCAACAAAGTAGAAAAACATGCTTGAAAACATGATAACATAGAATCAAATACTTTTGATGCAACTCCAATAGTGAGTGGAATATTTAATGACATATGCGTAGACAAATAACGTAAATATACTTGAAGATAACTATCTTGAACCCAAACATGTTAAGAACTTTCTTTCTCGAATCATAGTTCATTACCTCTCCTTAGAAAAATAGTCTTTATATGATAATACTTCTTGATTTACACATTCACTCATTGACATGACATAGAGAGTACAGGGTATAGACTCAACATTATAGAATTTGAGAGACACAAAATCCTTGAATCAACACATATACTCAGTTACAAATCATGACACATCATATATAATTAGTCTCAAACCACACATCACTCAATCAAATCCTTCATTAATAGTATAGGAGCATATTGTCTTGAATCAAAATACAAAATTCTTAATGACCATTTATGAATCTTCTTGATGAGAACAAGACATATATAAAAAATATAACACTTCAAGACATACCTACTTCTTGAGAAACGAGAAACATAAACCTAAACAATCTTCAAGACACTTAATGATGGTGAAGACACCAACTCATACCTTTGAATGACTCATTTTCAAATAATTAACAAATACTTCATGACACTTGGATCGGGTTTAAAATCACTTGACATATCACTGAATTAACAAGTTTGTTTATCTTTCCACTTTTTCATAGTCCTATGATCACATTGTATGCTCCAGAATGAATATTAATGACACACAATGACATACCTTATATGATGAAATGAAAAATATTTTCCCTTATGATCTCTTGAGAGTGTCATGCTATTCTTAGCTTGCAAAAAACATATTGGTTTTCCTCTTTCTTAGACATAGATTACTTATGACAGCTCCCAATAACTCCCATAGCTGAATGGATACTTTTTCACACTTATGTTCCTTGTCACTAGAATGGATTTTGTGCTTAGACCTACATACTTCCATGATTAGGGATTCTTCACATTCATCTACTACTTCCTTTAAATTGAGAGACTCAAACTCATCTAGAACATATTCAAAATATGATCTTAGGTCATTATCATTTCCATTATCTACTTTAGGGCTACAAGCTTCGGGAATACTTTCAAGATCAAGTCTTATGCCTTTATCCTTTCCATTTGAATGTCGTGCATCACAAATCAAAATAAAAAAATTGTTTTCTCCTCCAAGAGACTTATCATCAGTTATTATTGATGGAGATGGTGTACACACTTCATAGATGGACTGCCATATGCCCTAGGGGTTTCAAGAAAACCCTCATTCTATCAATGTATTCACTTGACCATCTTCCACTTTGGAGCCATATTCTTCATGATCTTCTTCACATGACTTTCTCCTCAATTCTTCATATCTTTTTAGGTCTGCATCTACTTCCTCCAACTAGATTAAAAACATCTTAAACTTTTCACTTGAGGCCTTTAACTTTTGAATTTATTCTATAGTCAACTTTTACTTCAAGGATCTCATTCAAATGGTGAAACTTTCTTCTCAAGGACTTGCTCTGATACCAATTGTTAGAAACACAATGGACTAGGAGGTGGGGTGAATCAATCCTAAAAATTACTTTTCAATTCATTTACCATCACATACATTCATTGATTCATTCATCCATTAACCATCCATAACCATATGTGTGCATTAGATATCAATCATATGAGCATGATACAAAGTACACAACACAAGAACACCATATGTAAGTGGGAAACCCTCATGGGGAAGAAAACCACTGAAAATCTTCTTATATTACATAAAGAAAATATTTTTAGTGAATCAAAACTTGACATATATAACCAACCCCTAGTTTAGTAGAGCACCAACCCTACAAGGAACACTAACCCATAATTTAATGAAGTAGTAACTCCAAAAGGAGGATACAACTCCTAGATATGACCAATAACCAACTCAAATAGATGAATATTTTTTATCTCTCGATAATTATGCTTCCATAACTAATGGAGATCACTTATTTAACTCCTCCTTTCTCACCTTGTTTTACCTCTAAAAACTTTCCCTCATGCTGAAATATTTTCATCAACTTGAAAAAAATTATTAGACTTAAAATAATGCCTTCATACCTACAAAACACTCTCCTCTAGGTCACACTACTCCCCATGCAAGACTAGTTCACAAAATGAGCTCAAATTTCACTTTTATAACAATTTCTTCTCATAAACCCAAAGGAGGTTTATCCCTCATGAAAAATTTTAACCATAAACCTTCATTAAATTAAAATAAATTTCATAACAACAGTCACATATGACCCATATAGGTCATCCTAGCCAAAAACCTCATTACATGTGTCAAAAATGGCTCAAAACCCCATGGGCCCAGATATAAGAATGCCCTTATATCAAAACCATACTTATTCATGACCCATAACCCTTTAAATATTATTAAAATATCATTTTTACATTAATAAATTTTAGTACATTTTATAAACCAATAAAATTATTTCATTTAATGGGCCCAGTTCACTTTGCAAATCTCAAAACAACTTTTTCTTACACCCTTCAACACACTTCAAACAACATAAGGCTGCACAAATCAATTAAAAATATAAAATCATGCCATGTAACCACTTTATGGAAACTTAAAACCTGTAGAATACTTATAAGAAATTTATAATCCTTGAATAAACCTCATGTTCGAACCACAACTATGTTTGTCTTCACTAGATTAACATGCCAAGAAATATGTTTTCAAAGGTTAGCTCATAAAATAATTTATGAATACATTCAAGAAATATAAATGGATTCATTGGATGAAAAAATAAAATCTATTCACATTCTAGGTGATATAATGAATCACCCAATCTATCTCATGCTTAAAACAACCAAAACTATCACCATAATACATCCTGTCTTGCACTGCCAAAAATATTCATGTGAAAATAATGACCTGAAACCTTATCAAATCACCTCATCATGATAAAAAAATCATATAAATGTAAATATATTTTAATCCTCTTTCCAACACAACTTTAATCATCTTTAAACTCCACATGTAGCTCAAGTTATGCCCATTTTACTAAACCTTGCTATTTGAGATCCCAAAACTACCCTTTGACCAATCAACCTGTATGGACCTCAAATGACCATGTACCTGCATGAAAATGTTCTTAAACCTTCATGGACATAAAAACATATTCCATACATCATGAAACATCAATTTTTCATGTTACTCCTTTGGACAACCTTATCCCAAAACCTTCTTCTTTAGAAACTAACTTGTTTGAGTGGGGCCCACTCATCACCATGACCTCAACCATACATTTATGGAAATATAAGAGATTAATATACAACAAAAATAATCACTTTTTATTAATCAATAATAAATAGCTCGCTATACCTCTCTTTTTAAAACTGCTCTCTAGTAGGTTTAACTAGGGTTTTAGATCACTTTATCTTCTTCTTAACATTCGTTCATAAAAATATGACTATTAGCTAGCCTAATTATTTTTGTGAAACCTTATAAACGCACCATATATGTATACCTAAAATCCACAAGGTCCTATTCAAATCACACTATTCACAATGAGCATCAGAAGTTCAAATTTGAGCTTGATTTTCACCTGTTCTTGACCCTATCTCACATAAACTGTCATAAATTGAAAATTTATCACCATTAGAAATATGAAATATTTCTCAAATAACCATGAAATATCCTAAAAACATATTCAATCATCATAATGTCAATTCCACACCTCAAACTCTCCACCTACCTCATTTACATAGCCTCACTTTAAGGATTCTTACCGTAAAAAGCTAGGGTCAATTGAAACAATGCAATATTTTATCATAAAACCTCTAAAAATGACACAAAAATACCTAATATTCCATTATATAACTAAATTCAAGCTTTTATGAGCTTATATGGCTCCAAACCCCAGCCTCACACCTCTTAGCTACCATCCCTTCTCCCAATGAGCACTTGTAACATAGTGAACCATCTATATCTGCACCATGCCACCGCTTATGAGTTCCCAAGAACCCTCCAATACTAATATTGATCATGTCAACATGCTTCCCAAGAACCAAATAATATCCTACCTCCATGCAATATCACCTAGCCACTGAATAGGTTTGCAAGAGCAAACAAACCTCATTGAATCTCACTATACCAACACATACACATTTGAATAATCATGTTAACATCATTTACAACATCAAATAATCCTAAACCAACATCCAATTTGTAATTAATGTGGTTTTTCATCAATGATAACACCTAATAGGACCACATGCCAACAAGCATATCTTTATGTTGGAAAATCCTATAGAGGCGTTGTTATGTTTGAGGTGTGTGTTTTTGAGCTAATTGAATTCATGGTAATTTAATTTCCTTTTTCAGCCTCTATAAGACAATTTAAAGTGTTGTAAAATTATATTCACACTAAATTATAAAGTAAAATATCTTGGGGTAATATAAAATTTAATTGAGATAAAGTTCCATTTTAGGGATCCATCATGGGTTTTAGTATTAACTTCCATCATTTTGTTATATGGATAAATTCATATAACTATTTATATTGGAAAAGGAATCCAAGATCATTTCTAATTGCATGATCTAATGCCCTATCTTCTTGGAATCATTCCCAATCCTAATGATTATAAGTAGAAGATGAAGTGGTTCAACAAAATGACATGGTCTATGGAATAATATATCTCACTAATTATAAGGATATTTAGAATTAACTTCACAGATATAGTAAGTAACATTTTAATGATTTAAAATTCATCCATTACTTTTATTGAGACCATGATTCTCCATCTGAAAGTGGTGCTTCTTTAGAAAACTATTTGTTTCTCAAAATTGCACTAGCATCTCGGATCTCGAAAGGGCCGAGGTGTCCGAGACAACGATGGAACCATCCCCAAGTTGTGGGAACTTGTGTAGTTGGGACGGATCTTTTGAGAAGGATGATTCCTCTATCTATTTCTACCGCTACTACCACTACTAGTGTTGAAAAGGGAAACTAAGTTAGAATGCCAAGGAACCACTGGAAAGAATGATAACATGAAGTAAACTACACTAAAAGGTGATAGCACCTGAAAAGAGGGATGAACACTATCTGTTCTGAGAAAGAATGACAGGGAATGTGTGAAAGGAGGCTAGGCACGAGTAGAACAATAAAACAAACATTCACCAAATCATTCTCATGGAACACAACCAAATATGAAACTACAGGGGACCTGAAGTAACACAACATTTCACAATGCAAGAGAAGAGGTAAGAAGAAGGAATGCAAACACATTAGGACAAAAGATAATAGCCACAAAACAATGCTTCTATTTCTTCCAAAATACATAAAAATATTACAATGATAAGGAGGCCGATATCCATATGTAAGAGCCAAACATGGAGGTCTACAACTCAACATATAGAAAATGTGGAGTCCTTAGCAACATGCGTAAGGATCCGTGAGTATCAAACCTTTTACAATGAGCCTGAGCACTTGTCTTTATATATTCAACATGAGGGAAGAAATAGAGAGAGAAGCGGAAAATTAATTCAAATCTCAACCACCATAGTTAATGCCTCTAGAAAATCCTCCCCAAATATATCATGTCTACATCAATTACTTGTTTGACACCTCGAAGGAGGAGGAATGGAAAATCAAATTGAATCAGATCTGGTGGTTGAAGAAATCTGATTCAGCTTTAATGGCTTGATAGACATTTCTTCATTTCCTCCCCACCTAACTTCTCCAAAAATAAAGATTCAGATCTCCAAGGTGTTGACGAGGCCAAGATCTTTCCAACGGTGCCAGATTTTTTAGATTCCAAGCCCCAAGTTGAAATATATGACCATTTTAAATTTGAATCGCGGTGTGCAATATTTAAAGAGTCTATTTGTACTGTGCCATGTGGCAGCTTTACAAGTTTCCCTATCTTCTTTTTATTCTTCCGAGTCTTTTCCATGATCGAGGCAATGTGTCCGACCTAAGACATGTGGCAAATTCACATATGTTAGATAAAACACCTTTTTTGGTCAGTGCATTTGAAATTGTGTCGGTGAGTCACGTGGTGCCCTCCATGGCCCCTCGATACTTAGCCGATTTGGGTCGATGAATATTACCCTTAGGAGTGGGACCATTAGAGCTTGCTCCTCAAACTATGACAATGGGGCATGTGGCATCATCCATGGCCACTGTTGCTTCCTTTGCATCTTAGCTAAGTCTCCTTTCATTTCGTGGAGCCCTATGATTGACTTTGGACATGTGGAGGCTTGGCGCAAGTTTGAAAACTCACCCCTAAATATTACCTTTGAAATAGTATCATGTCAGGCACTTGGCACCTTCCTCACCGGCCTACTTTGACTATTCAAACCCCGACTCTATCCCCTTTTAAAAGTTGGGACACACAAAGTGAGCCCACACTCATTTGGTAGCTACCTCCGCACTTTCCTTTTGAAAATGTGCCAATGAGACATGTGGAGGCTTCCGTTGATTCTTTATTCTTAACTAATTTTGAGCCTCGCTTCTCTTTTGACATTTATTGACCATTAACTACGTGGAAGGCATGGTGCAAGTTTGAAAACTCCACCTTGGGCTCCCGTCTTGGAATTACATTGAGCCGACACTTGACACCTTCCACTGAGTCTTCTATACTTAGTCTCTTTTAAGGCTCGTTCTGAGTCATTTGAGAGCCCGACGGCTTTGAACCTTCACCATTTCTTTTCTTTGAGCCTCTGGATCCTTTGACACCACTCAGCCTTTGCACTTTGACTCGCTATTTTATTTTAGAGATTTCCTAAGTCTATTTTATGTATTTTAAGCATGGATTCACTTGATAGAGTCGTTTCACGAATTTTTTTACCGCACAGTGTCGTTTAATATTTCGCAGTAGGCCCGCCACCTCCATCAAGAGTCTCTCTCGAACTTATTTACAAGATTTGAATGTGATTCCTCTAGCTTCTTCTATGTGGGGTCATGGATGATCCTATTTTACCCGGGAAAAATAGGGATAACATTTTGGCGACTCACATGGGTATCTTCCTCTAGATGAATGGACCAATGGCCTTGAAGAATCCATTAGGAATGGAGTTAGCTTATTCAATCATGAAAATTACCATGTAATAACTTGAAAATCATATCTACACTCTGATCCAAATCTCACAATTGCTTTGAGAGAAGAAGCACGTGAGGGGAAAGAACTATGTACAAACAAATAATGTGCATGGAGCACACTTGAAGGAATTGAAACTACTTTAATATATACAACATGATGCAACAAACCTAATGGAAGGGTTTGAGATAGATCCCATTTACTGGGATTTGTAGTGTGCTTCCATCTGGATGAGTTAACTTGAAAGAGTTAGCTTCTTTACAGAATTGATGATGTATGGGCCACTCCAAAGTACATCAAACTTTTAATGGCACCCTAGTTTAGCTCTTCTGTTAGCATCCATTTTAGAACTAGGTCCCCAACTTTGAAATCTTGAGGCCTAGCCTTTTTGTCAAACCATTTCTTTGTTGCTTGCTAATGCTATTCTAGCTTGATCATGGCAGAGTTTCTGAGCTCTTCAAGATGAACTAGATCTGCCATCCCAAATTATCTCTCGATCCACGTCCTCAAATTCTATCTACTTGGGTAAAAACCAATGAATTTATTTCTATCGTCAAAGGAAGAGTAGCCTCCTTGCCATAGACAAGCTTGTAAGGTAGAAAAGTTCCTATTGCCTTTTTTTACTTTGATTCTCAGAAGCTTCAGAGCGTGCGCAAGACTTTTGTATTCCACTATCTTTGGCTGATGTTCATTATGTGCTTCATGATTCTAATTAGGTTCTTACTTGTTGATTCTACCAAACCATTTCCCTGAGGGTAATAATTGGAAGAGTTTTAGGTAAATGCCCAACCTTAGAGCCCAATTAGTGATTTTAGCACCAAGGAAGGCCTTTGAATTATTAGAGATAATGGTTTGAGGAATGCCAAACATTATGGCTAAACCTTCAAGAAATTCAAGGATGACTACCTCAGTTGATTCCTTAAGTGTGACAACTTATGTCCATCTGGTGAAGTAATCTGTAGTTGTCAGCACCCATTTATGTCCAACGCTTGAAGGTGGATTGATCATGCCTATGAAGTTGAGACCCCATTATGCAAAAGGATGATCCACTTGAATTAGATGGAGGGGAAGCGTTGCCAATATTTTATTTCCTACAAAGAAAGTGCATTCTTTGCATTTTTTTACCCACCTATGTGCATCTGCAAATAGGGTAGGCCAAAAGATACCTACCATTATGATATTTATTGTTGTAGTTTTGGCAGAGAAGTGTCCACCAGAGAATCCATCATGAAATTCTGCTAACACTTTTTAGTCTCAGTGCACCATTGATACATCTTAACAACACGCCATCTAGATTTATTTTGAAGATAAGTCCATCAATCAAAACATAAGGATAGATTACAACCTTAGATGCCTTCTCTTTGCTTTATTCAAACCAAGAGGGTACACACCCTTGAAAGGAATGTGATCATGTCCTTCATCTAGTCACATGCGTTGGGGTCTATATTTTGTTCATGTTCTACATGCATGAGGTCTTCATCTAGATATAATGAAGCCCCATGTTCACTCTCGCGCATCTTCAAATAATCTGCTTTGTAGAGTGCGCTACCTCTTACTAGGTTTATGGCCTTAATAGTCACATCATATTCCATGATTTTTTTCACCCATCGCACTCTCTTCTCACTAATTTCTACTCCCATGATGAAGTATCTAACAGATGAAAGACTAACACCTTGATATGATTTATGGTGAGCATGCTCTTGAATTTCTTGAGTGCGTGCATGATGGAAAAGACTTACTTCTTCGTGTGACTGTATTTCAATTCATAATCCTTCAGTGTCTGGCTAAAGAAGGCCACTAGTTATTCCAGCCCTTGTTTGTTTTCCTATGTTAGGACAATAGCAATGCTTGCATCAGCACCATAAGCATAAAGGATGAAATCCTTTGAGTAATCTGGATTGAGGAGTGTTGGTGCACAAGCAATCTCTTTCTTGATCTTGTTGAAGATTTCTCTTCCTTCTAGCTATCCATCTAAAGGCTATGTCCTTCTTGAGCATAAGGGTGATGGGCTGAACCAGTCCCGCAAAGTTAGGGATAAAGCACCTAACAAATTTAATCTTCTTTGAGGAAGGACCAGTAAGACCCTTTTCGCACTGACAGGGGAAAGGGATAGGATGGCTGAAATGCACTCAGGATCAATCATGATGCCATCCTTTGAAACCACATGGCCCAAGATCCTACCCTGAGCCACCACAAAATTGCACTTCTTGGGGTTAAGAGATACCCCAAATTCTTTACATCTCTCAAATACCTTTTCTAGGTGTGCTATGTGATCCACACTCTACTTTGAGAAGATAGTTATATCATCAAGGTAAACCAAGATGAACTCATTGATGTAACCTTTGAAGGCAATATCCATGGCACGCTGAAATGTTGTGCCCACATTTGACAGACCAAAGGGAATTTTATGGTATGCATATGTTCCCCACTTGGTTGTAAATGTTGTTTTGAATTGATCCTCTTCCTTGACTAGGATCTAGTTGAAACCCGAATACCCATCTAGCATGGAGAACCTTGCATGCTAGCCACAAATCCGCATAATCTACTCAATTGAAGGCAAAGGATAATGATCCTTTAGAGATGCCTTGTTTAAATATATGAAATCAACACAGAGTCTGATTTCACCATTTTTCTTATGCACTAGAACCAAATTTGTGACCCAAGTGGAATATTTGATAGGAAAGATAATTCTTTGCCTCAATGAGTTTGGATAACTCCTTTCTCATGAGGGGCTCTATTTTTGGATTGACTGGTTGTTGCTTTTGTCTGACGGGCTTTATACCAGATCAAGGTCAATGGAGTGTTGAGAAACACTTGGATCAAAACCTTTGAGGTCTTCATACTCCCATGAGAAAATGTCACTGTATTTTTGACAGAGAGAGATGAAGGCATGTTTTTCTGTCCTGGACAAGTCTTGCTTTGAGGAACAACTCCCTTCGTGTGCAATAGTAATGGAGGAGCAATACTCTTGCGCGATGCGCATGTATCTTTCTTCACCCTTGAACTCATCATTAGGGATGAAATTTTTTTCTAAGGTGACCAGCCCTTTAGGTAACTTATTTATCTTTAGTTGTATTACTTGGTCGCCATAGTTGTCATGTAAGCTAACTTGCATACTTGATGAAAATTCAGCTTCATTCTGGATAAAATGGATGATCTGTAAAGTCCACTGTCGAACACTTGTTAGCTGGTGTTATTATCTAGAATGGATGGTCTGATTACCATCTTAATGTGTTGAGTGTTTCCTTTAACAAAGTCCTTAGTAGGAGAAAACTATGAACCAAGTGCAGCCATTTGGTTAGCTTCTTTTTCATTTTGTGCGGAACTACCGTAAGATCAAATCTCAAGTAGGTCCCAAAATCTATGTTTATAAGCTTTAAGAAGCTTATTATTTGTTTGGAATTTTTTGGTGACTTGGTGGATGATCAATTATGTGTCCCCAAAGATCTGCAGTGCTTTAATTTTCTTCTTTTTAGCAATGAGCAAGCCATACACTAGCGCTTCATATTCTGCCACATTGTTAGAACATGCAAACTATAGCCTATGTGCGAAGAAGAATTTCTCATCCTTAGGGGAAATGAGAACCACTCTTGCTCCTGCGTTGTTTCTGCTTCTGGATCCATCAAAGTATAACTTCCATAAACCAATTTGAACTTTTTCTCCTATGAGTGCACGGAAGTGTAGTGTCTTCTTCTAGAATGTAATAAGTACCAACCCCGATTTCATAGACTTCCGCTTATTCAACACAGGATCAAATTTGTGATGCCTCTCCACCCATTCATCAAGTACTAGGCCTGGAAAAGAGGGTGGAAGAGAATGCTCTTTAGGAACTGAAACATGTTCTTCTTGGATAAAATAATTGGCTTGGAGAGGGGATGGGACATATGGCTCTACATGATAAGAAAATATAGGGTCAACTTGTATGGTAAAACGGGTACCATACCTTTTCTTGAGTAATATATGAGACCAATCAAAAGACAAGTAACCAACTACTTTAGTAGTAAATTCTCTTGATAGACATAGGGAAAAAAAAAGGAGGCAAGTCAATAAATTACACATCTTGAGTAATCTGTAGGCTTAGACATGCATGGAGGGTTAACTCAAGATCCTTGATGACTCCTAAGGTGGTTACAATTGAGCCATCAAGTTGTAGGACTCCTTTAGACAAAGGGATATATTTTAGACCTAAGACATCTGCTTTCACCCGATTCTTAGACATTTCTTAGAAGATGACAAAACAGATAGAGTAATGGGCGTAGGAGGAATACCTATCAAGATGTTGGTCAGTAGGTCATTGCATGCGTATGACTTTAGAATCCACACCGATCATGAGAAATTCCTTTTTCTTGGTTGAACTACCTAAAATGGAACACAAGACCACTAAATAAAAGTTAAACAATATATGTAGTGGAATGTGTAGCGTGTGCTAGATCCATGAAGTGTGATAATCCCTAGATGGTCACAATCCACTATTTAAAACAACTTAATGATGGTAATAAAATAAATCCTACCGTAGTTAAAATGATTTAGGTATCTCATTCATCTACAATAAGTGAATTCATCCACAATGGGCTAGGATGTGATTGAATCAAGGTCGATCACTATAAGGATATTGTTTTTGATCGTGGTCGATTCTCGGTTAGTTTAGGGTAATTGGTGGTGGTTTTAGGATTTGATCTAGGTTTTTGGTAAAAGACATAGAGACTAACATTGGTTTACGTTAACTAGCTATAGTCATTTCTTCACCCCACTAAGAACAAGGGAACCTCATGCGCACCAGCCTATCACCCAATGGGCACTGGGCGCTCACTTGAGGCGCGTGAGAGGGAGCCAAGTATCTCTTTTATGTGAGTTCAATGGAAGGCATACTTCATGATTCTGACTTAGTGATTTAACAAACATGAAGAAGTTATAGAGCTCAGATGACTTCTACACCCCTTCAGTCATAATAGTAACAAAGCACGCAACAAAATTAACTAGAACCGGGAAGTTGTAAATCCATAATTAGACTAACATTCAAGTAAAGTTCATGATTATACAAGATCAAAAGCATAGTGGAAACATGCAGATAATACAGGAAGGAGATCTTAACATAAACATAGTGGTAACCTTATCACATTCATTCATAGTATTACTCCAAAACATCATAGAGAGGCGGACCACAGTCATGTGCCATATCTGGATCCATACATGTATGCTTACAAAATAAAATTTATTCCCCATTCCCATTACATCCTTCCTAATCATCTACCCATAGTTCCCATAGTTCTCATTCAAGTAATTCTACAGAGCTTCGCTACCTTTCTTGTGTCTATGTTCTTTGCTAAGGGTGTGCGTATAAATAGGCATCTAGCTCTAACAAACTCCTCTCTGCAGCCTCGTATCTCTGGCCCCAAGTGTCAAGGTGTGGGTCACCCTGCACATGCCTCTCCATGTCATGATTAGCATTTTGGATCTTCCTATCGCAAGGTATATTCCTTCCAGACACCTGCTGTGCTAGAACCTTATCCAAATGAACACGTTCTTTATGTGTTCTATCCAAAAGGCCGAAAATGGCTAAGTACCAAATTGTTCTTCATGTGGCGCACACATCCTCCTCGGTTCTCCAAGAATCCTTTTGAACTCTACCTTGTGTGCCTTCACTTGCGCACTTCCTTCGGCCGTGCATGCCTACGCGCCTTTAAGATTTGGAAGCTATATCAAGGGCCCAACATTACCCCACACTTCACCCTATTCTCTCGCCCTCAAGAACCTTCTCAAAGAATGTAGTATTTAAAAATTCAAGGCCTTGCCTTGGAAAATAATGGAGGGAAAGAATAAAGAATGGGGGGAGAGGAAGAGAAAGAATAGAAGGAAAATATTTCCTAAAGAAGCAGAAGGGGAAAATTCTACCGTAGGTCAGCCTCCAGCGTATCCCACACACTGACCTCATCCTACACCCTTTTGCAAAGGTTGCTGACCAATGCGCTCACCTCATCGAAGGTTAACCCTTCCCCCTTTTTGGTGATGGTCTCCACCACGGTTTCTAGTTCCTTCGCAAGATCCTCCAAGGCATCCATCTTCCTTGTAATGGTCTTGTAGAGTTCTTTAAGCCATGTTTTGATTGAGACCCAAGGGCCTCAATAGCTTTAGATCTTCTTTCTACCTCGGCTAAAATATTTTCTCATTCTACTCTATTGCCTTTGTTCTTCTCCCTGAAGTCTTTTAGCTTGGCCTCATTGTCTGCAAGTAGCATGCCTGTCACCTTGTCCTGATCCACACAGTGGTCATAGGTGACCCTTGCGGTTTGTGCAGCTACTCTTACATCAGCCAAGACCTTATTGTATTCAGCTATGAGCATGATTACCTTCATCTTATCCTCCTTCTCCAAACACGTAGCTATATCCTCTACCGACTCCAAGGCCAAAGGCTGCCTTTCCATGGTGAGGATTCGAGTCAAGTCCTCAAGGCATTCCAGGAGGAACCATACTTTTGCACGGGAGGGTTAAGGTCTAGGTGCTTCATGATAATAGCTTGGGAGATGAGCTCCACCTTCTTAGAGACTTTGTGCACTTTAGCTTTCTCCTCCTGTAACTCCCGCTCAGAGCCGAGTGCTAATCATCTTTTCAAGGCTGAGTTCCTTTGTTAGCTTAACTACTTCTTCCTTCCTCTTTTCCAATAGGTCCTCCAAGGCTTTAATCTTGTCATTTCTATAGAAGATCCTTGCCTCTACCTCCATGGAGACCTTGTTGAGCACATTACACACTTGCTCATCTAACAAGTGTTGTGCGTTTATGAGGGGGTTGACCCCTTTGTCTCGAGAGCTCTAGTATTTCCTCTTGGTTAACTTCAAATTCGGGCTCATCAATGTGGGAGTCAAACGCCCATGATAGCATTTTCCTCATGCATGGGTATCCACCCTCAAGATCGAAGGACTCCATGGTGAGCTCCTTAGTGGGCATGGTACTGTGGAAGTGTGTGCACAAAATTTGTTAGGGTCATTAGCATACCCCATCACTGATCTTCCTTCCTCCATGTGTTTACTTCCCGTGCACACGCCCTTTAGAATAGTCACTGAAAGAGTTGGGCCTTTTGTGCTACTTCCACTCTTCTCCCTTTGTTCTTTCTTGAACTCACCAAGCACGAGCTCCGTGCTTGCACCCCAACTCCTCATCGACCAAGGCATCAATCATCTTTTCCACCTCCCTTGACTTTTTCATCTATCTCCTCCTCCTGTGAGCTTGCATTTCGCTCCTCCTTTGCTTTCAGTTTCTTCACTCATCCTCCTCCTCCCCCGGGGGTGCTCTTCCTCCACGCAAATATGAATGCATCAATTTCTTCCTCTCCTCCCTCCCCCGAGAGTTGTCTATACTTATCCTCCCTTGGTCACCTCCAGCTCTTCTCCTTTGCCAACATTATTCTTGCCTAAAAAGGTGCTTGTGCCTTTGGTCTTCTCTACCTTCTCTTCTTCTTCCTATACCAAGACTCGACTCATGAGATGTAGTATTCTCTTCATCTAAGGGCTCCTCAAGATGGTGGCTTTACCAGTTCTGGGTTCTTCTCCCTAACTACCGTCCTCTTCTTCTTCCGAAGTAGGTGCTTGGTCCCATAGTACCTACATCTTGCTCCTCCACCGCCTTTTCCCTCTTTCTCTTCTCTCTCCTTACGCTTTGCACTGGCTTCTTTCTTCCCATAGGGTCATCTGGGATGGATATCTCATTCTCCATGTACGTACCCTTTTCAAACTTTGGCCTTATGCATAGGTAGATCCTAAAGATCACTCTCAGCAATAGGTAAGGTCATGGGCCTTACAATGTGCACATCTTGTGATACGTATCTTTCAACGTACGTGTGCTTCCCCTGTAGACCAACTTCTTTCTCATTTCCTGTGTTCACTGTCAAGGGTGGACAACTCAAGATTTAATTTCTTTGATTCCTTATATCTCTGTTCACTCCCACCTAGAAAAATTGGGTAGTAAATGAGAAGGGGAGTTTGCACCAGGGACTCCAACTGCCATCCACCAAGATGAATCTACCAATGTAGAAGTGCTGGTATACCACGAACTCTACTTCTCCTTCAGTTACCATGGGGAGTTGTTCTAGGATCCACCATTCAGCCCCGAATGCATTCCTAAGGCATGTATACCATTTATCCAAGCGTGCCTTGTGCACCCCTATCATTGATTCACATGTATACTTCTGGAACCTCTCCGCAGGTGAAGGGTCTTCATCGGGTACTCCCATATAAAATTTTCGATGCATCCAACACCCCAACTTCTGAGAACACAATTATTAACAAGATGTTCCCAAATAATATCTTTCCTCCCTTCTCCACGCTGCTTATGATCTCATCTAGCTATGTACTAGGAGATGTTGTACACGGTGCCTTCCATGACCTTCCTGTAGACATTCAACTAGGGCTTGCTCACCTAGGTCCACCTCTCTTGTCCATTCAGCTTGGAAACAAGGTGCATGGCCATCTTCATCACCGGATCACTGATATCCGTGACGTCGTAGTACCTTGATCCCTTCTTATATTCCTAGGATGCAATGGTTTCTTTAATTGCCTCCTCATCTAAGAGGTCATCTAGAGGTCATTTACTTTATAGCTTAGGCCTGTAAAGTGTGAAATTAACTGGGGAGTTATGCGCATTTTGTGACCCATGAAGTAGAAGAATTCTTCATGCAAGCACATCATTAGCCATTGGTATAAGCGCTCGGGATTCCTAAAATATGATAGCTCATAAAGTCGAGAAGAACTACCTTCTCCATTTTCACCTTGACTATGTCATCAGTAGATTGGCATCCCATCAGGTGTTTGTTTATTTGTTGGGCACACCAGCTCTAGCACCATTTCCTTCATAATTATGCTTGATCGGTGATTAGTAGTCAATCACAGGCATCTATCTGATGTGGGACTCCCACTCTTGCCCTAGCAAAACCCCATCCGGTATTGCATTTCTGAGTACCATTCTTCATTGGTATCCAAGGGGATTTCTTCTTCTTTCTTCTTTCCTTTTCCCTTACCCTTTCCCCTCTTGGATTGTACTATAGGTTTATCAACTACCTTGGCCATCATTTTATTCTTTCATTCCTGGTTAACTTGTGATTTTGTTTGAACATTTTCCCCGCATGCCCCGTGCCCTAAAACACAAACCCTAATCTCATACTTTTCTCCTTTGATCACGGTGCTTCTTCACAACATTCCTCACACCCATGAATCACTTCTGCACTGGTTTGTAGATCTAATGACTGGTTGCACTTAAGTTTTTGGGATTTTCCTTCACATGAGTCAGTCTTCAAACCCTAGCTCTTGAAAGAAAATCACTCTTCTTGTTTTTGCAAAGTAAAATAATGAAATGCCCACTCTTGTATTTATAGCTTTTCCTACTTTTACACATTTAAGGCTAGGCTACCTACCACCATACGACAATGTTTAATGTGGCATTTTTCAAACAAACCCGACTTCAACTTTTCCTTACGTGCCAAATCCTTGTGAAAACATTTTCCACCCGCACCAATCCTTGCGTGAAAATTATTTCCAACCTTCTGGTGCACAAATAATCCATCTTGACAGAAGACTCTTACGCGCATGTTACTAGTGCCAAAGGCACCTCTTCCATCCTCATGATTCTTTCTTTCACCTACCTCGTGTTTTTGCACTTTTTCTCCTTTGTACATGGATTTCCAATGTAACCTTATCTTGCCATCCATCTGCCTTCTTTTCTCCTAATGCATTTTTTCAACAGGGCCAATTCAAATGGTCTACCAACCCAATCCTCCTATAGAATAACTCCATGCCTCTCTTTATCACCTCACCCCACACTAAAACGAGGTGCAGTCCTCTATGCATTCATAAGTCAAAAAGTAATAAGGTTATCGGCGCCCAAGGCACAAAACCAAACAACAACGCGAAAGGGAAATACAAGAAAGGAAAAGCATAAAAGGAAATTCTAAGCTAATTGGAAAAATTTCCTTATTTACAAACACCAAGAAGCATTATTTATAGTAGGGCTTCATCCTACTCCCATCAAAGTGTCCAGTAATTTTGTTCCATCCAACACTTGAATCGCACGCGCCCGAATCAAGGATGTATGAAATTACATAAGGACCCAACCAATGCACCTTCAACTTTCCCGATGGCATAGAAATTTTTAATCATATAAAGCAATACCATCTGCCAACCTCAAACTATTTGTTCTTAATATGGCGGTCATGTCATGCCTTTTACTTAGCTTTTTCAGCTTGTTTGGCTTCCATCTTGCTAGTGAGCACCTTTCATCCAACTTTATCAATTCATCAATTCTTTCTTCCAGTGCTTGTTCATCATCCAATCCTCCTCCGCATGCACTATATACGTAGAGATGGTAGCATGAATTCACCGAAAAACTCTTTTGTGCCAAAACACCAAATTGAAATGGTGTGGCCTTCTTTTATCTTTTATACGTTGTTTGTATGCCCAAAGAACTATTGATACCTTGTCATCCCAATCCTACCTACCCACATCACATATCTTAGTCAATGTGTGACTAAGGATTTTGTTAAATGCCTCTATAGTTCCATTTTCCTGAGGGTGATAAGGGGTAGTCTTATGATGGGCTACCATGAATTCTGCCAATAGAATCCTGACGGTTTCATTTAAGAAGTGAGTGCCCCTATCACTTGTTAAAATTAATGGACACCCATACCTACTGATAATGTTTTCCCATAAAAATCTAGCAGCCATGTGGCTGCGGTGCAATCCTTAGAGGATGCGGCCTCTTCCCACCTTATCAGATAATTAGTATAGGTAATAATATACCGTGAGTTAGTCCTTTGCACAGCTGGTGAGATTGGTCTAACAAAATATATTGCCCATTTTTCAAAAGGTTCTCACACTGACGATGGGGTGCAAGGGCATCTCATCCCTTCTTCCAGGTTTTCCAAGGCACTAGTAGTGGTCACAGGCCTTGCAAAACTCAATGCAATCCTAGTGAATCATCTCCCACCATAGTCCAGCAACTAGGATCTTGCACAGGTTGCATTCCCCACATAGTGTCCTCCAACAATCCCACCATGGGCTTCTTCTATTATAGCTATGTGCTCATGTTCTAATACACACCGTGCAAAACCTCATCGCAGCCCATTTTATACAAATCCCCATTGATCAACATGAAGGGCGTGGTGCGTATGGCTAACCTTTTCCTTTCTAGAGCATTCATCCCTTCGGTGCCACACCTTCCTTGAGAAAAACAAAAATGTCTTCTAATTCCGAGGGCATGTGCCGTAACCTGAATAGTTACACATCCGACATGGTTTCCTTGATACTTTGTGTGTCCTCTCCCGAATCAATCCTTGATAAATGATCTAGCCCACAATTGTTCTTTCCCGATTTTACCACCACTTGAATTCAAATTCCTGAAATAAAAGTACCCAATGGCATATGTGCCCTTGTAACACTACTTTGTTTACTAGATACTTCAAGGCCATATGGTCAGTGTAGAATATGAAGGGAGTCACCAATAGATATTGTCTAAATTTGTGGAGCGTGTAGATCATTGAAAATGCCTCACGCTCGGTCATTGTATAATTTTGTTCTACTGGTGTCAACTTCCTACTTGCAAAACACAAGGGATGATCAACAATCCCCTCTCCTAGTTGAGCAAGAATGGCTCCCATTGTTGTACCAGAGGCATCCACGTGGACATGGAAAGGTTTATCCCATGATGGGAATCATAGAATAGGTGCGGTGATAAGCCTTTCTTTTAGAGTGTCAAATGCCCTCTCACGCCTCTCCCCACTGAAAGGCACTCTTATGTCTGAGCAATATTTCCAAAGGCACAACAATCTTGGTGTATCCCTTAATGAACTTTTTGTAGTACCTAGTGTGTCCAAGAAATCTACACATGGCGCTTTGGCTGGTAGGCTCCCTAACCCCACAATAACTGCAACTTTTGCGGATCCACTAGTAAGCCCTCTTTGCATATGATATGTCCCAACAATATTCCAAAAGGAGTTGCAAAGATACATTTCTTGATGTTGAGGGAAATCCTCAACTACCAACATCTTTCAAACATCAATCTCAAGTTATCACAATGGTCCCTTACCAATCCATACACTATCCAATCATCCAAATACACTTGAAGGAACTTGTGAATGAAGTCTTGAAATGCTTGTACCACTATGCATGAAAAATACAGCAGGCGCATTCCTCAATCCAAAGGGCATGACCGTATATGCAAAACTTCCCCACTCGGTGGTGAAAGTTGTCTTATCTTGGTCTTCCTTGGCAATCCTTACTTGGTGATATCCCGAGAATCCATCTCGTAAAGGAATAGACCTTGCGCCAACAACTCCCTCCAAAATCTCTTTAGTGAAGGGGGTGGGAAAAGGATCTATGATACAAATGGCATTCAACTCCCTGTAATCCACACATATCCTAATCTACCCATCCTTCTTTATGTTGATCACCATTGGACTTATCCATTCTGATTCCTCCACAACCTCAATGATACCAGATGCTATCATTTAGATCTTCTTTAACCCTTACACGCATGTTGGGATTCATCCCGTAAGGCCTCTTCCCGATCGGCGCATGCACCATCTTTCAACTTTATCCTCATTTCCCCCAATGAAGGGTGGATGCCTTTTAACTCATGGTATCCGCATGAGAATAAATCCTCAAATTCACACAAGAGATCGATGATCTTTGATACTTCCTTTTCCAACCAATAGTCCCCAATGATAGCTTCCTTGGGCTCCTTCTCCAAGCCAATGTTAACTTTCTTGGTTTTGAGTGGTTCATGATACGTGTGTGCACATGCATCCACACTATCAACTACTTCACATGCTCCAACCGAATGGTCGACATTTAGGATTTCCATCTCCTCTCCATCAATAACATATACCATCTTTCCTTTCTCCTTTTCAGCACACGCATGCTCAAATTGTAGGTCTTCTGGTTCCTCCTCTTTGAACCATACTTCCAAGCTAGGTCCACCAAGTAAGTTTACTAATCTATCTTCCACCATGGTGCAATCCCCAAAGTGAGGTGCTTGATAGTCTGCAATGCCTCATCAACTGGTTGCTTGGTACTTCGGTACTTGAATGTGTGAACCAAGTCACCGCTAACTTCTACCAATTTCCCATCTCGTGGCAATTTTAGAATGGATGTACCAAGTAAGAAAAAATCCTTATAGTGTTAAATATGGCTTGTGCACCCAAAGGGAGGGTGGTAAAGCTTCCACACCTTCTCCCTGCACCTCTCACAAGCCCGAATGTGGAAGAGGTGGGTCCATTGCATTGTAATCCTTGATAGCGGTGGGTATGTTGCTCTTTGAGAATCGAATGTGAGCACAATTCTAACTTCACGCCACTCCAAAAAGTTTCACTATGCGCAGCCCACCACCTTACTACTGTGCCTATCAAAACATAACTTAAGCATACCTCATCACTTGTTCTCCTCCAAAGTGAGCTTCCATTTCCTCAAAAAGACCTTAGGGTATACATCCCCGAAATACATTGGTTATTACCTTTCCTCCTGTGCACCAAACTATATGCACCGTGGTTACTTTGGTCACCGATCCTTTCGGATGTCACCCAAACCATTCATAAGTCCCATGAACCTAATTATCGCATGCTATATTGGTAGTATCACCGATGATTGAGCATCATCAAACTGGATGACTCCTATAGGGTGGATGGTCTCTGATCTCTTATAGAGCGCACATATATTCTGTCCAGGACTTCCTCTCCAAGGGGTTCAATATAGGGTGTGGAATTCCCATCAGCAAGGTATAATCACCCTCTCTTCCTTGTTTTCAAAGCTTATGTACCCCTTGTTAAACCGGAGATCTGCATTATTCTTATAACACCACGGGCACCCAAGTAAAGTTGGGAAATTATCTACCTCGGCAAGCACCAAGACTTCAAAATCCCTAGTGAACCTAGTCCCCTAAATGGTAATGGTTGCATCCTTCAAGACACCTATGGGCATTGCCTTTGTCTTATTTTCCATATACAACACATTTGAAGATGGTTGTAATGTAGGTCTTCCCATTTGATGCTAGGCATCTAGAGTGAGAACATTAACCTCCACACCTGTGTCAATGAGGATGTTACTAAGCAACCATCCATCCACTACTACGTTCAAGGTAATATCTTTGTCATAATCAAGGTTGTGAGGTGGGAGGTTTGCATGCAAGATCTACCTTTCGTGTTCTTCTCCAACGCACGGCACTTTTCTCTCAACCATGCTCCTAGCAGGGAATAACATTCTCCTTCCTCAATAGTTTACACACCTCCTTAACTCATCTCCAAGTCATCCTTTGGTGCTTCTACTTGGTCTTTTTTTCTCATCTTTTCTAGTTTTCTCTTTTAAGAATTGATCTCCCCTTGTAAACTTCAATTATATCCATGGTTTCCTGGTAGACTTCTTTATGGTGAGCCGATTTGGATACTTCCCATGTGCTACTTCTTCCCTTGAAACCAGAGGTCTCTACCTAGGCACTTCCCTCAGTGCGTGTAGACTCGCCCTTATTGCTACCATAACAGCTCTAGTTCCGATTCACGTATTACTCACGGGAGCCATTGTGTGTCAGCATTCTTAATACTCACTATGGCAGCACCCTTATCCTTCCAATACTAGTGACTCATATGTTCATATAACTCTGGGCACTCTTCATACTTATGTTTTTTCCACACCAAGAGCATTGTAGAAGATCTGACATTCACACTTATAATTGTCTCAGTGGCTCCACAATTAAAGAATGTTCCATATGGGAACTCACTTCTTCCCCGCATTTACCACGACCATGAAATCCTCCACAAAACCCTCTTCCACGTGCATCTCCATCTCTATGCTCTTCATATTGATGTTCATCTCCTTTTTTACTGCTGATAATGCCAGGTTGGCTCACACCAAGATCAATTGCCTCATGAATTTGGTCAATCAATTTATAATCCTTAGTGTCATGTGTGGTTGAGGTACATATCTTACAATAACAAGACATGTTTTTGTGGATTTCACACTGCAATAGGGGGCACCTACTTGCATAATGGTCCTCGTGACATATTTCACAATTTACTACTATAGTGTGTACCACCTTTTGAGTACATATCCCACCATTATCCTTTGTGTTCCCTTCTACGTTACAATCCGTGCACCACATCCCACCATGAATCTCTAGAACTATGTTGGCAAATAATTTCTCTAACCGCTTAGCCATGGTAGTGATCTGAGCCTCCAGAAATGGGATAACACCAATGTCAACACTACCAACTGCCTCAGCATGCAAAGCAGCTTCCAACGCTTCGCGCGGGTCCGTGAATGTTTTATGAGACAAAGCCCTCCTAAAGGGTGTGATCAACCCTCCAACAAACCACTAAGCATGTTGTGAAGGGTGGATATCATAAGATAGTTTAGACAATAGAGTTTTAAAGCGTGCATCATATTCCCATATGCTCTCTGCCATTCCATGTTGGATTTCTTTGAGATAGCTAATGCTCTTCTATTCAAATTCAGGTATGTGGAACTCCACCAAGAATTCATTTCTCAATGTGGTCTAATCCACAATAGTATGATGAGGATCATAATTTCTATACCAACTATGCACACATCCTTGCAAGGTCATCACAAATTGACTAGCCTTTCGATCCTGGGTCGTGATCCCCTTTACGTGCCATAACAACTCGCACTTATACACATGCTCTACGTGCATCTTCTATCCCACTATAATCTAGTAAGTGTAGAGACATCTCGAAAAATACTTGAGGAGGTGGTTGAGGTCCTTGCCCTCCCGATCCAGGTCCCTTGGTTCCTCCCAGTGTTTCCTCCTCCACTAGAACAACTAGATCCCGAGCCACCAACTCCACCACTTCCACCTCCGATCCTCATGTGTTAAGCATAGGCCTATGTTTTTCGTGATGAATGCTCCCATCGTCCCAATAAATTGTGCCCCAAAAATTTGTGAACTATGCCACTTCTAGTCGTATTTCCTCCACCACTTCCTAACACGCTTCCAAAACTAGTCAGTATATGTGCCTTGTCCAAACATTCCACCAAATACTAGAATAGTGTGTGAAGCCATAGAAGTCCCAAACAAGAAATTGTATCTCCTAGGTGTTGATCGGTTGCTTCTATTGATATCAAATGGATCAATTGTACTTTTCCCTCATTTAAAAAACCAAGCGCCAAGGTTTGATCACTAGGTGGGGTCGATGCATGCCAACGAATCTTCTTTCTATACACAATGGAATCTCATCGAAGCTGTAAGGTTTTCTCTCTTGCACTTACCAAGTGGTATCACAAAATGTTCGGGTTCCACATCCTCTACGTGAACCTCAACTCCTTTCCACCATGTCTAGCTCCATAACCAACTTATAATCCCACACTTTGCCTATCGATCTCCTTTTCACATGCTTCATTATACTTGAGCCGTATCTCCTCCCTTTCCTTTTCGGTCGTTATATCAGCCATCTATCCCAACCTAGCTTCCTCACCAAACGCTCCAAGTGGTTTAGCCACCATAAGAAATTCCTTTAAACCCATGGTTACCATCAAGATTTTGATTTCGGGAATAACACGTAGAAATGATCCTTTGGGCTCTCACAAGAACTCAAACTCAACAACTTCTAGACAAGAATACGTGGAAATGGCATATTCCAAAGTGTAGCTAGTCAATACTCCCTTCCACCAATGATCTATAGCATGGGTCCATGTTAGATCAGCATCTTGCAAGTTCTGATATGTTTCTTGGGTCTAAGGGTGTGACTTATAATACCACCCCGATCTAGATGTATAAGCCAGAGCCATTCAAATAACTCTACTGGGAAACAATAGAAGAAGGTTTCATACAACTCATGATAAAGAGTTTCCTCCACCCATCTTTGTGTGTTAAACCCAAGTCCAAAGATTGAATCTCGAGAGAATTTGTCCTCCGTGTTTTAAAATAAATCTTCAACACCTTCAAGTGTTAAGCACTCCACCATCACTTTTTGCACAGATCATGATGTATGCCATGTTCCACTACAACTTCGAAAAGAGGTCCCAGCAACAGAACCAAGATGTAGTCATTTTTACACCCCACTAAGAACAAGGGAACCTCATGTGCACCGGCCTATCACCCAGCAGGCGCTAGGCACTCACCCGAGGCACATGAGAGGGAGCCGAGTCTCTCTTTTATGTGAGTTTAGTGGAAGGCATAGTTCATGATTCTGACTTAGTGATTTAACAGACATGAAGAAGCTATAGAGCTCAGGATGGCTTCTACACCCCTTCAGTCATAATAGTAACAAAGCACGCAACAAAATTAACTAGAACCAGGAAGTTGTAAATCCATAATTAGACTAACATTAAAGTAAAGTTCATGATTATACAAGATCAAAAGCATAGTGGAAACATGCAAATAATACATGAAGGAGATCTTAACATAAACATAGTGGTAACCTTATCACATTCATCCATAGTATTACTCCAAAACATCACAGAGAGGTGGACCATAGTCATGTGCCATATCTAGATCCATACATGTATGCTTACAAAATAAAATTTGCATTCCCCATTTCCCATTACATCCTTCCTAGAATCATCTACCCAATTATCTTATAGTTCCCACAAGAATTCTGCAAAGCTTTGCTACCTTTCTTATGTCTCTATTCTTTGCCAAGGGCGAGCGTATAAATAGGCATCTGAGCTCTAACAAACTCCTCTGCAACCTCTGATTTGGCCCCAAGTGTCAAGGTGTGGGTCACCCTAGGCACATGCCTCTCCATGTCATGATTAGCTTTTTGGATCTTCCTATCGTAAGGTATATTCCTTCGAGGACACCTTATCACCAAGCTAGAACCTTATCCAAATGAAACACGTTTTTCATGTGTTCTGTCCAAAAGGTCAAAAATTTCTAAGTCCCAAATTGTTCTTTGTGTGGCACACGTGTCCTTGGTTCTCCAAGAATCCTTTTGAACTCTTCCTTTTGTGCCTTCACTTGCATGCTTCCTCCAGCCATGTGTGCCTACATGCCTTTAAGATTTGGAAGGTATATCAGGGGCCCAACACTGCGGCGATGGTAAGGGGTGACCAGCGTCGGTGTGGTGGGAGTATAGAAACTCAATAAACTTGGTTGAGTGATAGATCCGAGATTAGATGAAGGTGGATGGGCAATGGCAAGATTTGTATGGATCCTAGATATGCACAGGAATGATGAAAGTATAGATATGGATAGTTCAATGGTATGGGAAAAGGATGGTCAAGTTTGCATGGAGGTAAAATGGTGGGGAATGGAAATGAAAGAAGAAACTAATAAAAAATGTAAAAGGATCTACTTAAAATGACAAGGAACCAATGTAGGTTAATAAACTTACTATTTGTACGAATTTGATGCCTAGTTGGTAATGGTGGGTGATAAAATGAACTTGGTGTAGTGATGGCACTTCCCGGATGTTCCCGTGAAGGTAGGTGGTTGTGTGATTACTTCGGGTACTGGCTATGGGTGTTCGATCTTTGTCTGGATGCTAGTTCTACTTGCATGTAGCTCTGGTTTTGTCACTTGTTCTCAAAATATATCTCTCTCTCAAAAATGTGCCAACCTCTAAAACAATGTGCCAACCTTGAAATAAGATTGTTTTGGGAGTTAAAATGTAATCAATGACGGTTCCCAAATTAAGCGGCAACGGTTAAGGGTAACTAGCGTCCGTTAGGGTAGGATTTCCTAGTTTTAATAAACTAGGTAGAACCCCTTGATTTTCTCGGGATCTTGTTTCATTTACCCTATGGATCGACTAGAAATTTCCTTCTAACATGCAGGAATGTGGTTAGAGGGAATGTAGGCATTGATTTTTAGGGTTTGGGTAGGTTTTAGTTAGTTATGGCAACTTACTAAGAATAGGTCTTAGGGTGAGGTGGCTTGATGAGGTGTCTAGGTGAGGTGGATATGTGGGCATTATCCCAATTAGAATATTTAAATAATAAATATTATGAGGATAATGAATTAATTTAATTAAATTAATTAAATTAATATTATAGTAGGGTGAAGGGGGCCATGGCTAGGTGGATGTGTTCAAGGTATTTATTTGACGAGGGGCCAAAGGGGAGTGTGACCTAAATTTAGTGTCTACATTTTTCCCCTTTTTGTTGCATTGCTTGTATTGGTAAGCGACGATGAAAAAAATAAGATGTGGTTGCCCCATGTGTGGGTGAAGGTGATCCCCTCAAACTAGGGCCAAGATGAGGTCAAGGTAGAATTGGTGAGTGGTTTGAAAAAGGTGAGTGTAATGAAGAGGTGGCTAACGGAGGAAAATAAGGAAAAGGTTCACTCGGGTAATCTAGGTAATGGGTCGGGGTGAAAGGTAGTAATAACCAAATGCACGCACATGTATAAATTGTAACATGATACCATACTTAAGAGCGGAAAAGTCAACATTGGCTAAGGTCGATAGGTTTATCTAAATTAGGTTGAGGTGATTCTGGTATCCAAGGTATAGGATATGGTCGGAAACACGACGCCTTGAGTCAAGTGTAGGAACGTTTAGGTGTGTTCCGTACACCAAAGGTAGGGTCAAGATAAACAGTCACAACAAGAGGTAAGGTAAGGTCATTAGGTCAATCAACGCGAGGTAATAGTGCCGCAAGGTATAGCGAACACATGAGGTCAAAGGTCACTAGCAATGTTCCAGGTCTAAAAATATAGGTCACGACATGGGTAGGGCCGAGGTATGGGTAAAATAACGAGTCCCCAAATGAGGACAAGGTTAGGTAGTAAATGATTAGGTCAGGAGGGTGAGGTGAATGGTTAGGGTAAGCGTTGGGTGAGGGAAAAAAGAGTAATGGGCAGGGTAATAGGGTGAAAGTGTGGGAAATGTGGAAGAGAGGGTGACCGATGCCGGTCAAGGGTAACCGATCATGGTAAGGTAGGGCACATGACTGATGTCGGTCAAGGGAAAACCATCACCGGTTAGGTCGGGGATGTTATAAAAAATAAAAATACACGTATTTTGCAATTCATTTGTCTTCTTACGAATTGGGAAAATGACACAAGAGAGAGAAAAAAGGAAAGTGTCTAGACGGAACGGAGAGTTGAGTTAGTAAGCCAAATGGTGGGTGATTGGTAGTTGAGAGGTGGGTCCATGGGATCATATTGTGTGATTTGATTGGTTGGAGGCATGGTTAGTGATTGGTGATGGTGGAGGCCGGAGAGGGATCAGGCGGGCCATCGGTGTAGCCGCTAGATGTGCCACCATGGTGACGACAACATGATGAGGTAAGAATCAAACCTTTTTTTGTGTTTAATAGATAGATTAGGTGAATAAGTTGAGGTTTGAAAAATTGGGTTTTTTGTTTTGGGTGGGGGAAAAATAAAATTTGAAATGTGGGTGGGTAAATTGGGTAGAATAGGAATGGGGAGAGAGGTGGGTGGGTGAAGGAGGGGTGGAGGGAGCTAAGGGGAGTTTTAGGTGAGGATGGGTGGGTAGAAGAGAGGGAAAGGGGGATTTTTTAGAGAAGGGAGGGTTTGGGCGTCGCGGTATTTGCCACAGCGGTGACCGGCGTCTGTGACGGTCAAACCGAATCGATCCACGAAACAGGTGACTAATGCCGGTTTAGGGGTGACCGGGGTTGGTTAGAGATAATTGGCACCAGTCGGGTTTTGGAGAACAAGGGGCCAAAAGGGGCCCTAGGTCGAGTGGGTGAGATAGGGAAGGGTAGAATAGGGTGCATTGTTGAAAAACCTAGAGTAGGCGGGGGGAAAATGGGTTTGGGGAAATGATAGTGGGTGAGTATGGGTATGATGAATGTGGATTAATTTGTTGTTTGTATTAGATGTAGGGGAGAGATCAGCTACGGATGAGAGACAAGGTGCCACCTCTACTCTTGAGAGTGTGAGGCACGGTGACCACTAAGGGTGGCGTCACATGGAGAAGGTGGCTTGAGTGGGGTCCGATAGCCAAAATCGATGGTCTCTCTCATCTATAGATGGGATTCAGTGACCAACAAATTCCACCTACCGACAAGTGAGATGATAGTCACCCTGAGGACGTGTTTAGGATCCCGTGGCTTCGATACTGGGAAACATGTGTATTCAATCTCCTCAGGCCTTAGAGGAGTTGATGTTGATAGTGTTTGGAGAGGGCCTATCGGACATGACATTCCATAGTTCCATCCGAGTTATGGAGGGATGTATAAGGCCCATCTAGAGAAGACGAGACTTGTTGTTTTATTGATGGAGGCGGTGTGCTATTTTTCACCCCGGATCAAAGGGAGGGAGATTTTCCCGCTCATTGATGGGGGTACTTCATGACATGATGATAGAACAGACCCACTTTTCCTAGGCGCCAACGTTCACTGGTGCGGCTATAGAGAGTTGTGGGTGTATGAGTGTCTACGCAGTTCAACTTTTGTTTGCACATTTTCACTACACTGTTGGGCCTATGAGCACATAGTTTGTGTGTGGCCAATGGGTATGCCCAAGTAGATGCATTTCCACCGAGATTGGTGTGGGTGGGGTATAGGCGGTGGGTACCTGTGATTGGAGAGAGCGATCAGACAGGGGGGCTACACATGATGTAGCCCATTACAAGCATTTATTGGAGGGGTTGTCTGGAGTGGACATCATATGGAGACCATATGTGGGTTATCCCTCATTCAGGTGGATGCATGATGAGTTAGATGGTCTGTAGTTGTTGAGATGGATAGTGGGGCACCATGTTGGGGAGCACGAGATGATCCCAATGGATAGGGTTAGATGGTAGTTTGGACTACCACAAGACATACCTCCACCCTTCTGTAGTACAGGAGAGATGATGTGGAGAGGCCATTGCCTCTACCATAGCTGATAGTGCCCACAGGGTAGGAGGAGCAGGTGGTAGATTGGAAAATTGATGATGCCTTGCTTACAGATAGATACGAGATAATGGTGGGAAGCTCATTTACAAGCGGTACCACCTAGGGTGAGGCAAGCCGGATTTAGTCACCATCACGGTGCGAGAGGGATGCCCTACGGGCGGTGGCGACCTAATTATCCGGTTGGGTATGGTGTAGGGATAGCTAGCCGATTCATAGGGGAAGTGGCTAAGTTACATGCATAGGTGGCATCTTTAGGTCTAGATGGCATAGGGTGGGGGTGGAGAGGAGATGGGGATGATGGTCGTGGCCGCCTTGCAGTGCAGTGTGCAGGGTTGCGGGCAGGGTGAATTGGCCACGACATAGGAACATATTAGGATTTACATGTCTAGATATAAGAACAGGGGTAGGGGCCGATGGCACCACCATAGGAAAAGAGACGGGGTCCTAGTTAACAGGTAGGAGTGGGATAGGGTCCCACAGGACATGTATTGGGTCGAGAGGTGATGGGGCCACCGTAGATAGTGTCCATATGCAGGTTGTGGGAGGTGAGAGAGGAGGTCAGGTACTATCAGGACTAGTTGACAGTGGTAGGGATACATTTCTTTTCATGTGCTAAGTATAAGGCATAACAGGCCTCTAACAAGAGGACCAGATCACACACCCATAGCGTGGAGAGCATAGGGGGCCCTCGAGCCCCAAGACATGGTCAAGGTGATGCCACCAGCTTCTAGGGCCGATTCAGGTTGGCGTACCAGCCGGTACCCAACCACCACCTATGATGGGTGGGGAGATGTTAGCAGGTCACCAGACAGGGGTGGAGGAGGTAGAGGGGACATGCGATGCGAGATATGGAGGATTTCTGTCGAGAGGGTGCTGATATATGGCTCCCAATTTTGACATAGTTTTGATTTTTTATATATACCAGCTTACATACCAAGAGTTGTTATATTTTTTATCACATACCAACCTATGTGCCGATGAGAGTGAGGATGTATCGAGTTTTTTATTATTGAGCATATACCGGCTGCGTGTTGAAGATATTTTGTATTGTTTTATTGTATATGATACTGGCCTGTGTGCCGATGACATTTTGTATTGAGTATCGGCCTGCGTGCTAATGATTTTGAGAGATGTACATGATTGGATATCTGTGTATATTGTATTGAGACACATATTTATTTATATGATGAGATGGATGAGATTCTGATGATTTGTTGGTGTTTTATGAGAATTTTAATTTTTGTTGTGATATGGACAGAAACTTAGGTGAGTGAGGCATGATGGAGTCAGGTTGGTTTAGGCATGGATCGAGTTAGGTTAGCTTAGGCATGGATTAAGTCAGGTTGGTTTAGGCATGGATCAAGTTAGGTTGGTTTAGGCATGGATCAAGTCAGGTCTTAGGCATGGATCGAGTTAGGTTGGTGGTCTAGGCATGGTTGAGTCAGGTTTGTGGTCTAGGCATGGTTGAATTAGGTAATAGGCATGGTTGAGTTAGGTCATAGGCATGGTTGAGTTTAAATTGGTTGAAGTTGTGATTCATTAATTTGTGCAATGAATGATGGGATGGGTCATGTTTAAGATGATTTATAATACATGCATGATGTATGTCGTGATGATGATAAAAATGTTAAGCAACTTGTTGTTTGTTTGGTTTAATTTCCAATTTTTGACATAAAAAGGAAACTAAGTGGGGTAGAATGTAATTTAGGAAGATGAAAGATGAATTGGTTAGGGTAGAGAGTGGCCGAGCTAACCTCTAAGGGCCCCATGCCCTCGAGTGCTACCTACATAGTCCCGAAAAAGGGACCTCAGGCCGATGTAGTTCTCCCATAAGCTAGGGAAGAATATGAGGAGGTATGAAAATGAGTTGGTAGGTTTTAGGAAAGATTTTGGTTTAGGTTTGTTAGGTGTGGGTGAGTTGTGGGCAACTTGGTATAGGTGATTTTGATTGTGGTGGAAGAAGAAGATTACCCCAAAAGTAAACGTCAAGCCTATCATCACCAATCAACGCACTATGATAATTCTTCACCAAGAACTCCTCGTGCTATGATTATTTACTAATGCACAACCTTTATTTTGGTGGATGTAATATGGAAACAAAACAACAACATAACACAAGAATACCATCGACTATGATAAGACGGAATGATGAAAAATCTGAAATATCAAAGTAAATTATAATATTAACATGAAATTGTTACAATCTCACCCATGAGGTACTTCAAGTGTTATTGACTTCACTTGCCTTTCACCAAGACTATGGGAGAAACTTTACAATTACACCTCTTAATGGCTTCTTCAACACACCTTTAAACTGATGGCTTCCTTTGCACACTTCCTACAATATTTCTCACTACTTCCTTCTATGCTAAATGAGGGGGGTGGCCTCTCTATTTATAGAACTTCCAAGCTTATCCATCTTATCTCTAAGATAGGATAAGAAATCCACTCTGACGAATCATATTCCATACCTTAACTCTTATCTGTACATGTAAGCTTATCTTTTAAGATAAGATAAACCTTATCATTTTACATGGGTTCCACATTTTTAGACTTTTTACAAATAAAATACACAAAATATTTATGACCTCACTCCTTGTCCTTATTACCAATATAATATTTCTAATTCCTAATCATGTAGACCCTACTTCTCTAATTACCCAAACTTTGACATTTTAACATTACTGGGACCACTTACTTACAAATATTTACTTTTTACAACATTCCTATTATACTTTGATGCTTACCGTACTCCACATTATTGGCAAAGCACCGTCATCGATGGCGCCGTTATCTTCTATCAGATGCTACTACTAATTATACTTAACAACATCCTATTCCTAATACATACATTAATGAAATAGAAATTATGGAGGAAAATTTTAGTGTCGACATCTTCCCCCTTCCTAGCTTCTACTCCGTCCTCGGAGTAGACTATTCTGGTGCTTGGAAAATCTTCAACTTGTCGTGGTTGACCCATTTCGTAATGGGAGTGCCATCCAATTCCTCCAGTCGGTACGTACCATTTTCATGCACAACTGCTATTTTGTAGGGCCCCATCCATTTTGGAAGAAATTTTCTCTGTCTTCTTTTTTTGTATCTGGAATCATATACTAGAACCAAGTCATTCACATGAAATGGAGACCAACGGATCTTTTGATCAAAGTATTCCTTCTGCTTCATTTTCTTCTTATGGCTTGTATCCTTTGCTATTTCCCTCATTTCCTCTAGCAAATGAAGATGTACCAACCTTTCTTTTACTGAATCACTTTCATCCATCCTTTCATTTTTCATAACTCTCACAGTGGGAATATCAAACTCAATAGGAAGAACTGGATCAATGCCATAGGCCAACTGAAATGGGGAGTATCTTGTTGCTGACTTTGATGTTGCCCTATATGCCCACAATGCTACATGAATCCTTTTATCCCACTTATGTACCTGTAAGGCTGCATCTTTTGCTAGAATTTGACACAACACAAAATTTGTTCGTTCCACCTGTCCATTTGTACTTGGCTTGTATGTTGTTGCCTTCCTGTGCTTAATAGAAAATTTATTGACTAGGGCTTCTACTACCTCATTAATGAAGTGGCTTCCTTGATTTGTTACAATTTCTAATGGACAACCAAATCTGGTGACAATGCGTTCATATATGAACCTTGCCACCTCATCCATGGAAGTTGTTTTCAATGGCTAAGCTTGAACCCACTTGGTTAAATAATCTGTGGCAAATACAATATACTTATTTTGGCGTGAGGTGGTTGGAAGTGGACCTCTACAATTTCTATTCCCCACTTTTCAAAGGGACCAAGTGGAAGAATAGGGCGTAATAGAGCTGATGAAGTCTTACGATTTACCATGTGTTTGAAAAATATCACATGTCTTACAATAATTATAACAATCTTTAAAAAGAGTGGGCCAATGATAACCCGCATCCAAGATCCTTCTTGTTGTAAGTTGTCCGATTAAGTGTCCTCCACATGTACCATTGTGGAATTCTTCTAGCAGCCTCCTTCCTTGATCACGTCCAACCGCCTTCTTGACTGTCCATCGTGTCCTATTCGAAATAATACTCCATGCGAATAGAATATGGACGATCTGGCTTGAGTAATCTTTCTCTTAGTCTTTGCATTGGCACCATCAGAAACTTGAATTCATTCAGATAATTCCAAATATCTATGTATTCATTAGGGATTGTGTCAAGGGATAATAATGCTACATCGTGAAATCATCATAATCACAAGATGATCCTAAACCATCATAGGCTCGAGAGAGTGCATCTACATTGACATGCTTCTTTCCCCGGCCTATCTATAATATCAAATTCAAATTCTTGTAGAAAAATTATCCATCTTGCTTATCCTCCCGATGGGTTAGGCTTATTTACAATATATTTTAGAGCCTCGATGATCTGCTTACAACTAGAAATTTTTTTCCCTAGAAAGTAATTTCTAAACTTCTTTACAGCAAAAATGATAGCTAGAGCCTCTTTTCAGATACAAGTATAATTTACCTCAAGATCGCTCATTTTTCGCTCCCAAAGTAAATTGGATGTTCATTCCCATTTTCATCCTTTTGGCTCAAAGTACTTCCTAGTTCTGCATCTAAGGCATTAGTGTACACAATGAATGGCTTGCTCCAATTTGGATTCTTCAAAAAGGCGAAGACACTGTGGCTTCCTTGATTGTCCAAAAGCTTCATGCGCCTTATTTCCCGGTTCATAAGTAACATCGTTCTTCAAGAATCAAGTTAGTGGTCAGTGAAATCTTTGAGAAATTCTTGATGAACCTTCTATAGTAACCCACATGGCCTAAAAATGATCTCAACTTACTTCTATTCATAGGAAATGGTAAATCTTTGATTTTTGAAACTTTATCAGGATCAGTACTAATACCATCTCTAGATACAACATGCCCTATCAAAACGCCTTTAGAACATCCAAAGACACACTTTGTAGGGTCTAGTGAGGCTTGTGCTTCATCTAACCTTTGAAATGTTGTCTCCATCTGGTGTAGGTGGTAAAACTTGCTCCCATAGATGCAAAAATCATCCGTAAATACTCGATGAAGGTCCAATGTAGGGTTTGAACACCCTATTCATCAAATGCCGGAATGTTGCTTGAGCATTACACAACCCAAAAGACATAACTCTATAAGCAAACATTCCCCAAGGAGTGGTGAACATGGTCTTCAACTCGATCTTTCTCTGCTATACGAACTTGGTTGTAGCCTCTATATCCATCAAAGAAACTATAGCACTCTTGGCAGCCTACTTCGCCCGAGATATGATCTGAAAATGGAAGAGGGTAATGATCCTTATTTGTTGCCTTATTGAGCTTCCCTAGTCAACACAAATGCGTAGCTTCCCATTCTTTTTTATTGAGATCACAATGGGAGAAACCCATTCTCGAATTCTCCACAACAAAGATGAATCCCGCATCAAGCAACTTATCTATTTCTTCTTTTTACAGATCTTGGAAAAATTAGGATTCATTCTATATGGCATTTGCTTTATGGGCTTAACACCATCTACCACCTTTGAATAGAATGTTCTACCCAACTTACTTGACGGAGTTCCTTGTAATCAAAAGTGAATAGGTGTATGTACCTTCGAAAGAGCTAGAGGTAGGATTCCTTCTCACTCTTCATCACAGCATCACCAATCTTTATTTGTTGGAGACGATCATCAACTTCTTCTTCAGATAATTTTATGGGGTCATGAGTTGGTGTGACTGGAAGGATATCCATGACTGAAACATCAACCTCACTTTCTTCATCTTCAGTGTCCACTTCACTGGTACTAGAGTAATTAGAGGATTTCCAATCATCAGTTTCATCACTTGAATCGACAGGTTCTTCCTTATGATGCCGAGGGATCATGTTTATTTTCACCCTCTCTCTACCACATCCAAGTGTCATGAAGCTTCATTTTAGTAGTTTCTTGCATGAACTCTCCTTAGCCATGGTCTTCCCAACAAAATTGGGTACGAAATAGTACCATTTTTCATCACCTGAAAGTCTACCACACATACAACACCCATAACAAATATTGCCACATTTGAAACTACACCTTCTGGTTTAGTTTTTCCTTTATTTAATGACCTTAACATAAGTGTTGAAGGGCGATCAATTTTTAAACCCAACATATTCATTACAGACTCGGTCATTACATTAACTGCAGCACCTCCATCAACTAAGACATCATGAATTGAAATACCATTACATAATACCTCAGCTTGTGGAGCATAGGGATCCGCCTCGCCTCCAAAACAGGGGACCTCAACTTCCTTCCTTTGTCGAGCATTGATTCCACTTCGCAACTCCCACCTCTTCTCGAAGACATAGCCAAGAGTTGACCATATGTAATATTTGTAGGCCTTTTGCACAAATCTTCCAAGATGGAGTATGGTCCTTGCCTGTGAAATCGTAAAAAATCCTACACACCCAACTTTCTTCTCCTATGTTTCTTACTAGTTTCTCCTTTCATCTTCTTAGGATCATTTCCATCTTGATTATCTTTTTCTTTCTTTCTTTTTGTTACAAACACATCTACTTCATTATTTCTACTCTTATCTACTACATCAAAAGAATTCACAGTGCTTTTCCTTTATCATTATCTCCTTTACCGTATGTAGAAGCTCTATCTAGACAATTATACTTATAATGACCCTTTTATAACAACCATAACATACAACTTCAAAATATTTCTTTTTGGACTTCTATCTCCTCCCGAGAACTAAATTCTTTTCCTTGAAGAAGATTAATAGTTAACTGACCCATCTTTTTGAGCAGATCTTCATACTCAGTAGATGTACTAGGAGAAATATTTGTGCTCACCGAGAGTGGTTGTGGATTCTAGACCAAAGGTGCTAGTGTAGGCTCTACTTTAGCAACAATTTCTTTGGGCTCCTCTTCCATGCTTTCTTCTTGTCTTCTTGCAATCTCCTTTGCTTGTTCAATGGTAGCTAGGCGGTCATACTTCACTCGTTGTCTTATTTCTGGCTTCATCCCAAGAATGAAGTGCTTACATAGGAGATTATCCACGCCATTCATCAACCCATCTCGCTAATCCTTCCTTCCGGATCTGGGCATCGAGCTTCCTCCTTAGCTCTAGAACACAAGCATGATAATCCCTTATCTTCTTCTTCTCTCTTGGGATAGCTTTGTGATCTCGATCATGAGATCTGCATATTTCGTTGTTCACCAAATTCTTCAAGAAAACTTTCGCTTAATAAATCCCATGAATTTTTCACATTATCACCTAGTGTTTCAAACCACCTAAGTGTTGAACCATCCAAAAGGTAGGAAAAAATTCGATCGATTGTTCCTTCTTATAAGGCCATTACAAATACAAGATTGTTTAAACTCTTGAATGAAAGAAGAAGCATCTTCATTAGATTGAGCTGAAAAAAAGAATCTTTCCCATTTTCAAAAGTAACCACCGTGAAAATACCAACCCACAAGTACAATCAAGCAAGACTTATGTGCACAAATAATTGGAATCACTATACTAGAAAGTGACTTTACACCTTTCTACGTAAAATAGAAATGACCACGGTAAACTATAGTAAAACTTGACTTATCATGCGGTAAAAAAGCGACTTTATTGTGGTAAACACTATTCACGGTAAAAAAGTGAAGTTATCATGCAAAATACTATTCACGGTAAAATGTGACTTTATCGGTAAATACTATTCCTAGCAAAAATGACTTTACCATGGTAACTACTATGCACAAAAAAACAAGGTTACCCTCCAATTGATTTTTGACTAAGTGGGAATATCTCTCCGTAAAATCCACTAACGAGGAATGGTCCCTAAATGGAACCAAAATGTCATCACCAATCCGGCACTATGATAATTCTTCACCGAACTCCTCGTGCTATGATTATTTATTAATGCACAATCTTTAGTTTGGTGGATGTAATCTGAAACAAAACAACAACATAACACAAGAATACCATCGACTATGATAAGACGGAATGATGAAAAATCTGAAATATCAAAGTAAATTGTAATCTTAACATGAAATTGTTACAATCTCACCCATGAGGTACTTCAAGTGTTATTGACTTCACTTGCCTTTCACCAAGACTATGGGAGAAACTTTACAATTACACCTCTTAATGGCTTCTTCAACACACCTTTAAACTGATGGCTTCCTTTGCACACTTCCTACAATATTTCTCACTACTTCCTTCTATGTTAAATGAGGGGGGTGGCCTCTCTATTTATAGAACTTCCAGGCTTATCCATCTTATCTCTAAGATAGGATAAGAAATCCACTCTGACGAATCATATTCCATACCTTAACTCTTATCTATACATGTAAGCTTATCTTTTAAGATAAGATAAACCTTATCATTTTACATGGGTTCCACATTTTTAGACTTTTTACAAATAAAATACACAAAATATTTATGACCTCACTCCTTGTCCTTATTACCAATATAATATTTCTAATTCCTAATCATGTAGACCCTACTTCTCTAATTACCCAAACTTTGACATTTTAACATTACCGGACCACTTACGACAAATATTTACTTTTTACAACATTCCTATTGTACTTTGATTGTTACCGTACTCCACATTATTAGCGGCAACTTGCATCGATGGTGCCATTATCTTCTATCGACGCTACTAATAATTATACTTAACAACATCCTATTCCTAATACATACATTAATGAAATAGAAATTACGGAGGAAAATTTTAGTGTCAACAGACCAAGTCTTGTATAAGATAATCAATACGTAATAAAGAAGGTTAAAATATAAGAGGAGGCAAGAAAACTACCCGATTGGTTAGGATCATACTTGAGTAGGTCATACCATGGAGGAGGTGATGAATGTGAGACCCTAAATACATTTCCTAATTGATTGTTCTAAGGGTGAAAAGTAGTCACATGATCACCAAATGTAATGGTTTCCAAGAGGTCCCTTGAGGTAGTAGGAAATGGGAGTGCGAATGGTGAGAGGGTGAAAGGTGGTTAATTTTGATATGGTATGAGGTAGCATGCTCTTTGGGTAGGAGATCTAAGGTCACAATGGGCAAGTCTCGCTGACAAATTTTTTTGTATTGTTTGACTTGTATTTGAAATAGCCCGATCGATGTGGGAAGCTTCAGATTCTCTCACTTTTTTTAAAGAGCTTTACATAGCTTTCCTTTGAGGGAGCAGTCTATTTATAGCAGTGATTTCTGAGAGGAAGATGTCCTTTTGAGGGATTCATATTTTTATTAGAAGTTTGACTCAAGGAGTTGGATCCCATGTGAGGGATTTTGAAGTCATGGACAAGACCAAGGTGAAGAACATGATTCTTGTTCAGAAAGTAGGGTGAAATGACCATGGGATCTCATCTAAAGGTAGAAAAAAAGTCTTCATGAGAATCATGCTACATACGACGTTGTGGTACACATATTTAAGAGAAGATAAAGAGTGTCAGATTCACACATGATTTTTGTTTAATCATTGGTGAGGTGTAAGAAGTGGATAGCGCTCAAGGGACAAGCATGAAAAGAGGAAAAAGGTGAGGTACGACTAAAATTCAATAGTAGAATGGTTGAAGATGCAAGGCATTAAGGGGCTCAGGTTCGGGTTTACCATCAAGTGAAGATAAATGATAAACATATGATCCGTAAGTATGGGTCACGATGTATGGTCCAAGCCAATTAGGAGCAAATTTTCCCGTTTACTTTTTTTCGCTTTAGTTACATGTTGATTTTCTTTCAAAACAAGGTCACTAACTTGGAAGGTTCATTCATGGACACATTTGTCATAGGCACATTTGATACCTTTTTGTAAAATTGTAGGTGGTCAAGAGCATTAAGACGACAGTTTTCTAATAACTCAAGTTGTGCTAAACGGTCCTGATGAAATTTGTCATCATTGAGAATGTCATGGAGAGAAATACGTAGTGAAATAATATGAACCTCGAAAGTAAAACAAACTCTATACCATAGACCAGGAGAAAAGGGCATGGTGGCAATGGAAGTATGGATACTAGTGTGGTATGCCCATAAGGAAAAAGGAATGTGCGTATGCAAATCCTTCCCAAAGATCGTTAACTACTTTCATGAGAATTTTGTTCAAGGTTTTGTTAGTAGATTCGGCTTGGCCATTGGTTTGTGGGTAATAAGGTGATGAGAAACTTAGCAGAGAATGCCAAAGGCATCGCAAAGTTTTTACAATGTTTTGTTTTTAAATTGTTTTCCATTATCAGTGATGAGGTGATGAGAAACACCAAAGTAAAAATGATGTGATGATTGATGAACTCGCATATTTTCTCAAATTTCATGGAGATGAGTGGTACGGCTTCAACCCAGGTTTGTTTATTATTCGGTAGTGGTGATGATCCATTGATGACATTGGGAAGAATGGGGGTTGATCTCTCCGACAAGATCCAAACCCCATTGAGAGAAGGGCCAAAGGTCATGGGTGACCTGTAAGGCGTGACTAGGTGTATGATGAAGGTTTACATGTTGTTGGAATTTTACACACCATTTGACTTAGTCACAACAATCATGGTTAGGGTCGACCGAGTAATAGCCTAAGCGAAGAATATGCTTAGCAACAACAAGGCCATCAAGTGATCTCCACATATGCCATCATGAAATTCCTTAATTATATAAGGAATTTCAGAAATTGTGAGGCATCGTAAGAGAATACCATTAAAGATGAAATTATAGAGAAGGCCTCCCATGATGACATAACGAGAGACATTTTTAAGGAATGTACGTTGTCCATTACGGGTGAGATCAAGAGGTAAGATGGAGAGAGAAAGATGATCGGAGTATTGTTTATACCAAAGGTCACTTGGGTCGGGGTTGCGGTTCTGATGGAGTAAATGTCACGAGGTAAATATGAGGGTGATTGGAGTCATTGTATGGTGACAAATATTTTAGAATTGGTAGGCGAAGTAGGTATTTGAGAAGCCAAGCAGGCCATGGTATCTGCAAATTTGTTGGTTGAACGGGGACGGTTTGAAGGGTGTAATGGTCGAAGGTGGTCACAAGTATATACTGCATGATGTTTATACTTTTGAAGTATCTTATTACAACATTGGTATATACCATTGACTTGGATTATAACCAATTGAAAGATGTTGATTGATTTGATATCTAGGGCGTAGGTGGCTTGGAGACCTAGTACGAGCGCTTCGTATTTGGAAATATTGTTTATGCAATCAAAATCAAGTTTGAAAGACAAAGGCATGGGTTCACCATTAAGTGGAATGAGGATAACACCAGACCCACCCCCACATGACACTGGAACCATTGAATAAGAGTGTAATTTGGTAAGCGGGTTCATCTAGGGAAAGGGTAGCAATTGACTCATCTAGGAAGTCAAAATTAGAGGGCTAATCCCTAGAAATAGGTGCATCGGTAAATTGGTTGGTGATAGCTTGGCCCTTGATGGAATTTTGATGAATGAATTCGAGGTCGAGGTCAAATAAAAGCATAAGCCATCATGCGGCATGTTTATTTTGATAAGGTTTGGCATACATGAAGTGTAAGGGGTCGGTGTTGGTCACAACATAGGTTTTGTGGTTGAGTAGGTAATGACGGAGTTTTGTGGCAATGAAAAATAAGGCTAAGAATTTTTTTAGGATGGGTGTATCAGGTTTTGTAGTCTAAAAGAGTACAACTTATGTAATAAACCACCTGCTCCCTATGTTGTTCATCATGATGAGCGAGCATGGCCCCCAAGGAGTGATTGGTAGCAGAGATGTATAGGTAGAAGGGTTGATCATCTTTAGGTGGGATAAGTACAGGTGGTTGGAGAAGGTATTTTTTTAAGGCCTCAAAAGCTTTGTGGTAGTCATCATCCCATTTAAAGGGGACATATTTCTTAAGCAAATGATGAAATGGTTGACATCAATCAAACAATTGTGAAATGAAATGACGAATGACCGCAACTTACCTTGTAGGCTCTGAGTTGTCAAAGGTTAGTGGGTGGAGGAATTTCTAGAATGGCCTTGACTTTAGTAGGGTCAACTTGTTAGGTTAATTATGCATAGTATAATTATTTTTGTTATGTATTGTTATATGGTTTTTAAACCATATTTGTCTTTCACGGATGTTGTTATATTGTTTTAACAATATAATTTGTTGGTTGTATTTTTGTGCTTCCCGGATGTTTTATGGAAGTTGTTGTAATTCTGGTTGTACATGTGTAACCTATTCTTTTGTCTGCACATGATTGTACAATACCTATAAGTATTGTAGTCCTGCTAATGTAAACTAGTTGATTCTAATTAATAAAATCTTCAGGCTTCCGTCCCTATTTACATTTGGTACCGAGTGAATCGAAGCTCCTGGAAAGGTTGGAGAAGGTTGCAGAAGAAGGAGAATTCATGGAGAAGAAATCTGCAACAAAAGGAGAGCCAGTGCTGCCTCCTGCAGCTTCCCAGAACCCCCTGCAAACCCACAACCTCCTGTTCAGTTCTAGGCATTTGGAACGCAATTTTTTTTTGCACTGGTGCACCCAGCACCAGGAAAAACTTGTTGCAGGTATTGAAAATATATAAAAAAATTATTTTTCTCCCCATTTGGGGTTTTATCTCTAATATTAGAGAAGTATTTAGAAGCGGTCTACTATCAATTTTGGCGGTGGTCCTGCTCGGTTCCCGTTCAAGTTATTTGGTTTGTGGGAGGCAAGTTACACTAGAGGAAACTGTGTTGTCTTTCTCACTGCAAACTGAGCACTATTTCCATGGCCAAGCACTAGTTCTTGGACGTGTTGGACGTGTTGATGCTACAAACAACGGCCTGCACAAAGAACGGTGGAGAGAAATAATCGCATCTATTAACAGAGGCATCTATTAACAAATCGACCCCTGCAAAAGGAAAAGACCAGGCCAAAACGTGGTACAAACAATGACCTGCACACATTAAGGAATCAACGTTCCTACTCCACGTACTGCAACTTGCATGTAAACAAAGGGGGAAATTTTTTTAGCAAAGCAATCAATAAAAAAATGGATAAACAATTAAAAACGGTGGAAAACAAAGGCGTGGAGATAAGTTTAGATCCGGTTTGAGTGGAAAAACCCTAATCTGCATGCAATTCGTCCTCACTCAACTACAACCATGTGGAATCCCTCCAAGCTAGCTCCACGTAAGCCTCCACTCTGCCTAATCACATTTTTTAAAAGGTTAGTCGTTTTTTCACTTGTTTAAATACAATATGCTGCGTTTTATATTCAAACAAGCCTAAGTGGCCAAGGTGGATAGACTATATGACTTAGAAGTGGGAGGTTTGGGGTTCAAATCCCACCCCAAAATTACTTGTTTGAATTTGGTAGAATTTTTGGCAGAACCACTAAATTTAGTGAGAAATTTTAAATTTAGTTATAACTAACTAAATTTAGCGGAGAAATCCCTAATTTAGGGTAAATTTTATTTTTTCTCCCATTCAGCCTGTTTTTTCATTCCGGGCAACTTTCTCCAAAAGGGGGATACCTAAAAATTGCATTTTCAGCTGGTTTTTTGCAATTCTTTGCATTTTGGGTCATATTGGGCTCAAGACTACCAGGCCTGCAAAACAAAAAAATTCTGTCATTCAAATTTTTCTAGATTTTTGAATGTAATTTGTATACTGCATTATATTGTACTAATTTTTAGGTTGCCATAGTCAACTGCAAACTTTGTAACTGCTCTAAAACTGGTAGAATTGTAATACAAAACAATATAAAATTGGTTTTGTAACACTCACGAGATCCTAGATCTCATTCACAACGTTTGGTATATATAGTGCCTCTAGGAAGCACTTACGGGTAAATCCGTTGTGACTACTACTACACTTAATGCCTAATATAGCTACAACAATGTTATCTGGGCATCAACCCTTTAAATCGATCGGGAGTAATAAGGTCACAGTGCACACACTATGAGCCATCCCATCCGTTTGTGAATGATTACACGACATAAATCCGGATTGAGAAATTATTTGAGTATATAGTGAAGTTATGCACGTGTATGAGGATATTTCTTTGAGTCGGTGTCAATAATCACACAGACCCCTTTTAGTACTATCTTGGTACCACGTATCAAACTCTTTCACGTACGTTAACGCCTCTTTCACATACCGCCAGGTATATCAAAAGGGTGATCTTCTTCCACATACCAATGGGTATATCAGAAGGGCACGTATATAGAAAGGTTTGGTATATCGATTGATGGTATATAGATTGGGAGACCTAATACCTGGAGTGATAAGAGCCAAACCCTATCAGTGATCTCTGCAAAATGGGCACCAATGCCCCCAAATTTTTTCTTCCAGATTCACAACTACTTAGAGGAAATAACTATGCTACATGGAAGACAAAAATCAAGACACAACTTGAGTTTGAATAAATCTGGCCTACTGTGAATGGTACTCTAACTAGATCAACTACTGATACAACACAATAATGGTAGTTTGATAAAGCATATCAGAAGGCCAAACTCATCATCTTGTTTAGAGTGTCTGATGATGTGTAACCCCACACTCGATATGCCAAAAAAATGAAAAAGTGTGGGATAAATTAAGCACAAGTATATGAGGCCAAGAACAAGAATGTTATACTGAATTTGTAGAGTCAGTTACACACATTAAAGTTCAAACAGAATGAGAAAATTGAAGCTTTCTTAAGAAGAGTTGCAGAATTGAGGGCTTCACTTCTAGCCCTAGGAGAACTAGTCACAGATGATGCTCTCATTCCCATTGTTCGAGAGTAATCACCTCTTCTTATCATATTTTTGTCACAATACTAAACATGTCGAGATAGAACAATTGGTTTTGAAAAACTAGTAAACCTACTGCAACAAGAGGAAGCAATGCACAATAAGGATGATGAAGAGGAGCAGGCAATGTCTTCACATCAAAAATGGAAAGGAAAAGGTAAAGGAAAACCTAATTCCTATCAAAAATCCCAAAATCAAAATCAATATCAAGGGGACAGACAACAGAAGAAGTAATGTCCAATCTACAAAAGAGGACATAACCTACAAGATTATTGGTACAATACTTACAAGAAAGGTTCATCAAGAAACTTTGGACCTCCACAACAATCTAACAAGGGACATTCTAACTAAAATCAAGGGTAGAAAAAGGGGAACTAGAAAAGAAGACCCCACCAGCAAGGTAATATTGCTGAGCAACAAGAACAATCAGACAATGAAGACTACTTATTCACTGCTCGATCAAGTGAACCATCCACGTCATCTAGTGATGTTTGGTATGTTGATTTGAGAGCCACTCGACACATGACTAGCCACAGAGACTGGTTTATTTCAATGAGGGACATGCCATCAAAAAATCATGTTTCATTGGGAGATGATTCTTCATATACAGTTCAGGGGATCGGGAGCATTTATCTACCCCTTGGTTCACATAAATGTAGACTATCAGATGTCCTATATGTCCCTGGGTTGATAAAGAATCTTCTTTTAGTTAGTCAACTCCTAGATCATAACCTAAAAATTTACTTTGATAGTCAATCCGACAAGAAAACATGTTTAATTTGAGATAAATCAAGAGGCTCGAAAATAATTACAAAAGCCTCCAATGTGGGATGCATGTTCCAACTTGATTTTGTTCACAGAGATGATCAAGCACTTGTGGCTAAGAACTCCACCTCAACACAGTTGTGGCATAGAATATTTGGTCATGTAAGTTTCAAATATCTCAAACACTTTACCGGTGTAATATGGTACATGGGCTACCATCTCTTCAGAAGGATACAGACAAATGTCCTCACTGCCTAGCAGAAAACAACATAGAGCTTCATTCTAGAGGAGTACATTTCGAGCTCATGGTAAACTTGACCTAGTTCATACCGATCTTTGCGGTAATGCAGAAAAATCATTCAGGTTCCAGATTTCATGCTTTGTGTTGATTTACTATTCGAGAAAAATGTGGATTTTCTATCTTCGCAAGAAAAGTGAAGCGTTTGAAACCTTCAAAAAGTTCAAAGTAAAGCAGCTTGAGAAATAAACTGGTTGTCACATCAGAACTCTCCACTCAGATCGAGGGGGGGAATTCACCAATGATGAGTTCAAAGACTACCTACAAACTCACGGGATTCGTTGACAAATGCCTCCTCCACACACACCACAACAAAATGGTGTTATTGAGAGAAGAAATCGTACTATCATGGAAATGGTGTGATGCATGATAGATGATTCCAAACTTACAAAGACATTCTAGGAAAAGCAACAAAGACAATGAAAGATATTTGTTGAACAGAGTTCCCACAATTGCTCTTGATGGAATAACACCACAAGAAGCATGGTCAAAAAGGAAACCATCTATTGCACACCTCAGAGTATTCAGTGCAAAGCAAGCATGCACATACCCAAACAGAATAAAAATAAATTGGACATGAAGTCACAAAAAATCATCTTCATTGGGTATAATGAAGAGACTCTTGGGTATAGATTGATGGATCCTAAGACCAAAAAATGTATACACCAGTAGAGATGTTGAGTTTTTCGAGAAGAAGGAAGCAGAGACTCCTCCTCTAGACTCACAAGATGTAGATTTTTCACCTATTGTAAAAATTGAAGCTAACATTCCCTCAAAATATGAAAGTGATAATGGGGATGATGGTGTTGATTAGATAGAACCACGACCCATGGGAACAGTTCAACGTATGCCTAAATGGTGTACAAGTACATTACGAGATGCAAGAATGGATGCTCCATTGGATACATCCACCCCTGGACCACAAACTTGCAAGAAAGCAAGGAAGAAATTAAATTTACTTTGGTGAGTAGAGTTATTGAATCAAATGAGCCTCTACGATCAGAGAATCCCTACACAAAATCTTGGAAAGATGTCATGGATTCGAATATCAATCAATGATGAAGAATAACACTTGGTAGCTTGTCGATCTTCCACCAGGGAAGAAACCCATTAGATGCAGATGGATATTTAAAACAAAGTACAAAGTAGATGGGACAGTGGACAAGTATAAAGCAAGACTTGTAGCAAAGGGGTATGCACAAAAAGAAGGCATTGAATATGAGGAGACATTTTCTCCCATAACTCGATCAAAAAATCAGGATGATTTTGGCTCTAGCTGCTTAGTTTGGATGGAAAGTCCACCAAATGGACGTAAAAAGTGCCTTCCTAAATGGAGATTTACAAGAAGAAGTCTACATGAATCAACCTGAGGGATATGTAGTACACAGTCAAGAAGAAAATGTATGCAGACTCGGAAATCTCTCATATGGTCTCAAATAGCACCCTGCATGTTACATCAAGATTGATGAGCACTCGTACATGGGATTTGTTAGAAATCCATACATCACAATCTCTACCTCAAAAATTAAGGGGGAGATGGTGATTGTTGTTGTTGTCTATGTCGATGATCTAGTCATCACTGGCGTTCAGAAAGATGATCGATGCAATGAAGAATGATATTAATCGATCATTCGACATGACCAATCTCGGGTTGATGTATTGTCTTGGATTAGAAGTGTGGTAGAAAGAGAATCATATTTTTGTTTCTCAAATGAAATATACTAAGACTACATTCGAGAAGTTTAGGATGATGGATTTCACATCCAATTGCTACACCCATGGAGAACAGATTATAGCTTATTATCTCGTTCAGATCCATCTCCTGAGGTAAGTGCCACTCTCTATCGATAGCTGATCGGGAGTCTCATTTACTTGACCTACACTAGACCAGATATCAGCTTTGCAGTAAGCTATCTATCTAGGTTCATGCAAGAACCCAAAGTTTGTCATTGGAAAGCAGTAAGGCACATTTTGAGATATCTTAAAGGATCAATGGATCTTGGTCTAGAATACAAGAAGAACGATAACTTCTTCTTGACTGGATATTTGGATTCAGATCATGCAGGTAACATTGATGATAGAAAATCCACTTCTAGGATTTGTATTCTTTATGGGATATGGACCAATATCATGGGGAAGCAAGAAACAACACTTTGTTTCTCGCTCTTCCATAGAAGTCGAGTATCGTCTGCAGAGAAGTTGTCTCATGAAGCGATTTGGCTACATTACATACTTGGAAGGGCTTAAAATAGCACAGACAAACCGATCACCATGTATGTTGATAATGAAGGTGTTCTCAAACTTGTTCGCAATCTAGTTTTTCACGAGAGAACAAAGCACATTGAGGTACAAGTTCATTTCATATGCGAACATGTGTTGAAGCACAACATCCAGCTTCAATTTTGTCCAACTGCTGAACAACGAGTAGATATTTTCACAAAGTCACTTACACGTGACAAGTTCAAGTTGTTCAGAGAGTTCCTCTCCTCATCTCTTCAGACAATGCACAATTAAGGGGGGGAATGTTAGGTTAATTATGCATAGTATAATTATTTAATTAATTTTATTAATTAAATAATAATGGTTATAATATAAACCATATTTTTGTTGTGTATTGTTATATGGTTTTTAAACCATATTTTTCTTTCACGGATGTTGTTATATTGTTTTAACAATATAATTTGTTGGTTGTATTTTTGTGTGCTTCCTGGATGTTTTATGGAAGTTGTTGTAATTTTGGTTGTACCTATGTAACCTATTCTTTTGTCTGCACATGACTGTATAATACCTATAAGTATTGCAGTCCTGCTAATGTAAACTAGTTGATTCTGATTAATAAAATCTTCAGGATTCCGTCCCTATTTACACAACTTCTATACCACATAAGGAAATGATAAATCCCAGGATCTTTCCCGAGAGGACTGCGAAGACACACTTCTTAGGTTGAAGGTAAACACAATATTTAATGAGATGATAAAATATGATTTTTAGGACAAAGTTGAGGTGCTCGGAGTGGTGTTTAGATTTGGCCAGGAGATCGTCCACATAATCTTCCAATATACAATGCATGATGTCATGGAAGATATAAGTCATATCCTACTGATATGTGGCACCAACATTTTTAAGGTCAAATGGCATGACTCGGTAGTAGAAGGTCCCCCAAGGGGTGATGAACGTGGTTTTGTGTTGATCCTCTAGGGCAAGTAAGATTTGGTTATAACCCGATAAACCATCCATGAGTGATAGCATTTCGTGACCAGCGGTAAGGTCAACCAGTTGGTCAATACCAGGTAGAGGAAAGTCATCTTTTGGGCGGAGTTAGGTTGAGGTCACAAAAATATGTACAAATACAGAGTCCCCTTGTCACCTTGGTGATAGGGACAATGTTAGAAATCCAATGGGGATAATCAATGGGTAAGATGAAGTAAGCTGGAAAGAAGGTACTGCGAAGTTACTCTTTGACGAGAAGGGAAATGCAAGGGTGTATTTTCCTTTTTTTTTTTTACGGGTTTGGCATCGGGAATGGTTACGATATTGTGGACCACTATGGTGGGGTAAATACCAAGCATGTCTATGTAAGACCAATGAACGCATGGTTATGATATTTGAGAAAATAAGTGATGGCTTCTGTTCAAAGAAAGATCTAAATATTGACCGATCTTTAAGATGTGCGGGTCATCCTGAGTATGAATGTTGATCTCAATAGTTGATTCATTCAACATGGTTTACATCTCAGAGGGTAATGACCAATGAATATATGAGTCTTCTGCACCAAGGTAGGTGAGTATAGATTCATCATCCTAACATTGAATGATGTTAATTAAAGGTGTCTCGTCATCGATCATTTCGGGATACAGGATGGGATGTGGGGAAGGAGCCTTTCCCTCATGTTGATAAGTCAAAGGCCCTAAAAAAATGGTGTTTATGAAAATAATAATTGTTAGGAGGGATGGATTCTAGATCCATCGACTGGCTGAGAACACGGTGATGAAGGCGGAGCGTGCAAAGAGGGTGGAGGAGGGATGATGTCCTTGATGAGTTCAATGCGGGCCTTCTTGGTAGGTGGTTTAGCAAAGCTGATACCACTATGGTCATTATGTTTACGGGTAGTACATGGAATAACAATATGGTGGCCTTGCTCATAAAATCCAAAACCAAAACCCTTCCATGCACATTGGTGTAGGAAGGTGTGGGAGAAAATGGCAATTGGTGAGAGATTGGAAGTCAGCGGAAAATGGGTGGGTTTGTGACGGTGGTTCGGTGTGTAAGTGGTAGTATTAAGTCCCCCATAGGTGAGACTAGTACGAAGGTGAGGAGGACCATAAAGGAGGCATTCTCCTATGTGGTGATCATAGCGAGTGTGTTAGTGAAGACTTCTACACACTTCGGAGTAAGGAATGTGTTGACACTATATAGGTGATACTCCCCCAGAGTGAGGCGTTGAAAAATGCCTTCCAAGGGATTAGTGGTTGGTATGTGGGTAGCTGGAATAGATGATGTGTCGAAGGTCGATGTCGAGGTGGAGTTAACATTGGGAGGTGATGGGTTGGCCATGGTTGTGCAGCGTGTAGGAATAGAGGAGGTATGTGCGGTTGAGTTAGTAATCCATCTTTGGTAAGTAGAGGTGTAGGTGAAATGGTAGTGGTCATGGAGGTAGACGCCTCAATGGGTATAAGCACATCATTGGGTTGATAAAGCATTTTGTAAGTTTTAAAGGTGAAGGATCAGCTAGAATAGTATAGGTGTGTCCTTCATGTTCAAACATTACACAATGATGCAAAGTGGAAGGAACATAACCCATTACATGAATCCGAGTGGTCACAAGCAACAAGTTATATTGAAATTCCCCTTCCAAGACATAAAATAACTCTAGAATAGTGTGAGGGCCCACCCAAATGTGGAGGATGACGGTGCCTATTGTAGAGGTGATAGCGTCATTGACTAAATGCAACATGACAAGATGTTTATGCATGTAATTGTCAGGTATGCGCATTTGAGTGAATGCATGAGATGAAATGATGTTAATGCTAGCACCCCCATCGATCATTACATGTCATACACATATATCATCGATGTGGACAAAGATGAAGAGAGTTGGGTCTAGGTCATCAGTTTGGTGCGGTGTGATCTCTTCCTCTGAGAAGCTAAGGGAGGCTACTTGGTGAGTAGGGTGAGGTGTGGATAAAGGTGGCAATTTGGTGAGAGAGGCTACATGATGGGGTGTGATAATGGAGGCTACAGGTGTAGGGTCATTGGGTAAAACCTCAATAGATTGCAGGACCTCCATGAGAGCTTGACGATGGGATTCCAAGGTTTGGATGAGGTCATATAAGGACATTTTGAGGGGGGATTGGTGTAGTTGTTTGAGCATTGTGTGATGTGTGACCCCATTAGAAATAGGGTATGTGGGGCCGCAGATAGTAATTTTAGGTGTGGGTGCAGATGGTATGTTGGGTATAGGATTGGTTGGTGAGTTAGTTGCCTTTTCCTTGCCTTTGTCTCTCTAAGCATGGGTAGTGATGTGGATCATGTTGATATGAGGGGAGTTGGCAAATGGAGAAGGTGTAGGATGAGTGGTATAACGACATGATGGGAAAAAACCTACCAGGGAAAAAATCCTTGTGAAGTGAGCTGGGCACAACGACATTTAGGTAATGGTGTGGCAAGTTCTCTAATGCAAACCATGTTAATTTTAAATCTTGGGGTGGCTCTAAGAGTTATGGGGGTGGAGGTCGTGTTTGTTGAGTAGGTAGTGAGGGAAGGACTGTGGGAATGGGTGTTGGTGAAATAGGGTCCTCATCAAGAAGGTCATCATCATCAAAGTTTTCTTCAGGAGGACATAACTAGGATAAGGATGGTTTTCAAATCCTTGCAATTCTCCACATCGTGCCCTGGCACACGATGGTAGGTGCAAATTTTAGTGTCATCAAACCCTTTTGGCTTGGGTTTGAGGGGGTCATAAGGTATAAGTGGTGGTAATATGATGACAGAAGTCTCAAGGAGGTTGGTTAATATATTGGCATAAGACCCACGGCACTCGGATCGCAATGGGAAGTGAAAGTGGGTTTGGGCATAGGTGCGGCTGATTGTTGCGGAACTGGTCTTTACAGGAGGGGGAGTGGGTTGAGCTATAGTTTTGGGTGTAGGCATGGTCTTGGGTGTTGGTCATGTTTTCTTGGGTAGGGGTATGGTAGATGACTTGGTAGGAGGGTGCATGGTTGTTTTGACTACCGTATTGGAGGGTAGTGGATTTTTGTCTTTGGGTTGCACCTTCTAGGTAAAGGTGATATGGGTGTACAAGATCTAGAGGGAAAAACAAATGGAGGAAGAGGACGAGTTACCCAGGGGGATAACAGAGGTTCTATAAAGGTAGATGACGCGGATCATGCGGGGGTGTGACAGATGAGAGATTGAAGTGTAGTGGGTAGTGAAGAGGTTGCTTGAGGCTATTGGAGCTATGGGTGGTAAAGATTTTATAGGTGCGGGTGTAAGTCATGTCAGGCGCTTGGGTATGTTAGAGGTTTATGAGGAAGGAATGGGCTGTTGTGTTTTTGGTTTATTGACGGGTGGAGGTTTCTTAACCACACTGGAAGGTTGAGGTCCTAAGATGGATGAAACGGGTGAAAGTGATGAAGGTATGATTGGCGCAGCTAGGGTGTGAGTTCTATGGGTTTGGTTCTTTTGTTTGGGTGCCGAAGTAGGTTGGGTGTTGACTGTGGAGGATGTAGCTAAATCTAGTTTGATAGGTGGATGAGTAAGGCTAGTGGTTGGGGTGACCCCTAAGGTAGTAATAGGTTTAGTCGAGGAAGATGATGTAGGTGTGGGTTTGGATTTAGATGTATGTTGGGTTATGGATGAGGGTGTATGTTGAGTTTGTGATAGGTGTCATGGAATAAGTTGTGATAGAGGTGGTTGTGTTTGGTTTGATTGGTCGAAATATTTTGGGTAGATAGTGGAAGTATCGTGTTTACGATATCTGCATTTACGTTGAGATAGGAAGCAAAAGGTGCCCCCAAAGTAAGGCTCTATCCACATAATCTAAGCGATTAGCTAAACGTGAGAACGTCACAAGTGTAGGTGAGGTTAATGAGGACCTAATGGCAATTCTGTAAAATGTGTCTTAGAGACGGGAAATTTGTTAGCTTCACTTCATGCGGTAAGAGAACCGAAAGTAGGTCTATAAGATCTTGGGTAGCTAATGGAGAATTCTTTCCTAGAGGCAAAAGTATCTCTACTGGATCCTTTATAGGTGGAGGAGAAAATGGGTGCCCCTCTATAGGTGGAGGAGATAAATAAGTATCCTCCATGGACTGAAGAAGTGTTGTGGGTGATGGATCTCTAAGTGGAGAAGCCAAGGTGAAATGGCCTCGATATTAGTAGAAGGCTCCTCCATGGATGAGGAAGGAGGTGAAAGGTGTTCCTCTGTGGGTGGAGGAATAGGTGAAGTGGGTTTAAGTGTAGGTGGAATACTTCAGGCTATAATTTCCTCTATGGAAGGAATATGAGGTAATTAAAAGCAACAAAGCGCCACCTGAAAATAGCATGGACCTCATGGGTATGGCTATCATGAGTTGAGGTTTCTCTGGTTTGATCAGATGAAGGGGCATGATTGGGAAAGGGTTTCTTGAATATGTGTAGGTTTTGATTGGCATGTGTGTTAGGATTATCCACGGTTAACTCACCTTTCTCAAGCATTTCTTGGATAATGTTTCGAAAGTGATGAAATTACCATCACTATGACCCTTTACTCAATGATAGTTACAGAATTCATGTTCTTTATACCATGTGGGTGTGGGGTGAGAAGGGTCAAAACTAGTGTGTGGTTTTATAGGTGGAAGGGTGATGGCCCTATCTTTAATGAGATTTTCTAAGACAAAAGAATAAGGTTCCCTAATTGGGGTGTATTTTTGTTGTTCCCATCTGAATTGAAAAGTCTGAATGGGTGAGAGATTAGATGAGGGGCTAGCCTGATTTGATGGATGAGTTAGGATGGATTTAAGTACCACTACGTTAGCGGTCCCATTGGCCTTTGAATAATTATTCTGTGGTTTGGAAGAAGAAGAGGTATCATTTGACTTGAATGTCAAATTCTTATTACATAGTTGGATTTTCTTCTCTTCGATGGCCCGAATCTCAAGCTTTCATGCCATGGTGAATGCTTCATCAAAGGTTTGGAAGGTTTGGACCTATAGGGTTGGTGAGATATGTCTAGCACAAGCCCACATGAAGAGCTCAATGAGTTTGGTTTGCGGTAGTTGGAATGTGAGTTGATTGATCAGGCTACACTAGTGAGCAACAAAATCTATGATAGATTCATCATCATACTGACGCGTGGAGTATAGGTCAGTCATGGTAACCTTCTTAATGATATTAATGGAGAAGTGATCCAAGAAGGCTTGGGCTACTTGATTAAATGAAAATATAGAGTGTCTAGGTAACCCACTATACCAATCTAACACAGGTTCTAGTCAGAGACATGGGAAAGGTCCTCAAGAGCAAAGCATCATCATGGGCGATTAGGTAGCACCCATGTTTGAAAGACCACAAATACTATTACGGGTATTCCTTGCTATTGAAACAATTGAATTTAGGCATTTCCCAATGCACAAGGTATGGACAGATATAGGAATGGATGGGTGGATATGATCATTACAAATCTCATCATAGGTGAGAGTGTTTCGGGAGCCGAGAAATTGATGCCTCCACTATCCATCTTGTCCATCATTAATTTGATTAGGTCATCGATAGATCATGATGGCTGGGTGCCTCTTGTAGTATAAGAGGGTTGGTGTTGGGCCTGCAACAAGGGTGGCATTCCATTATATGTTGCTACTACATAGGTGGATTGAGAAGAAGGTAGTGAAATAGGGGCACATACCCAGAGTGAATAATAGATGAAATAGGAGGTCAGCTTGATAGTATGTATATGAAGGTTGAAGGGTCATGGTGACCCTAATGGAAATGGGGGCTAAAGATTGTGGAATAGAAAGGATGACATTTTGAAAAGGGGTAGGGGTCACCGATACATGGGGTAGTAGTGTAGCTACAGTATATGAGAGATGATAGGTGGATATGAGGTTGTATTCGGTGGTTGGAAAATGTATAGTGGATGTGGTGAGTACATCGGATGTAGCGAGATGTGGTAGTCATAGCGGATATAGGGCCTAATCTGTGAAACACCCGGGGTAAGGTAGATGTAGGCAATGTGGAGCCGAGGCCGGGCTTGGCGTAGGAGTATGAGCGAGTATCAAGGGGTATATATGGGCATGCCATATATCAACCGACCCGAGGCATCTCGAGTGGATTAGTGGGAAAGGTAAAAATGCAAGGTGGCAGATTTTGATCAAGGAGCCGTGTGAACTCCTTGTCACCGGTAGTGATAGTGATAGGTTGGGTAGGATCCATGGTAGGTGATAAAATGGAAGGTGGTGAAGGGCTCGGTGAGAGTGTTTTATAATTGGTGTGGAATATGAGGGCACTTGCTTGTCGACGCATCAATACCATGTGAACAGGGAACTAACGTGGTAACACTTCTTCTTTACGTAAGTGACATAGAAATACAACACAGGTAGGATAAATAGGTGGTGGTGGGTGAATTGGGGCTAAAATGGCAGCTGGAAAATGACATAGGCTAACCAATGCCGGTTAGGGTAAACCGATGCTGGTCACAGGTAACTACATTGGTCACTGTGGAAAGTGGACAGTTGGTCAAAAACAAGGTATAAGGCCAAATTTACCAGGTATGCAAAATTCTGATGAGATTTACCAGTAAAGTGAATATGATGAGAGTTACAGGGACTCTAAATAGTCGAAGAAGGTGAATATGTGTCCTTTTGGGTAGGTCAACCAAAATAATAGTGAACCGATGCCGGTTGGGTATAACCGATGACGGTCAAGGGGTAACTCGACGATGGTCACTAGGATCGACACCGGTCACTATGAAATTGAAACAATGATGAAGAAAATGTGGTTGTGAATTAAAATTTGATGTGGAATCAAACCCAAAATTCTAGGAATGATGAGAATATGGTCTAGGCACACTCAGATAAAGCTGGAATACACCAACTGTGATGAGGCATGTGCAAGGAGAAAATAAGAAAAATGAAGAGCGTGACCTCTCACCTTAAAATGTAAGCCGAGTAGAAACACTAAGAAAAATACGATCCTAAGAGTGCTTTTTATATTATGTTTGTTTAGATTATGCTATTTAATGACCCGACTTAGAACCGTAGAATAGAGTTTTTGGTGAGGATGGCTTCCTACGCATAAGAAATCTACAAGGAGAGGTTTCAGGTATGTTATGGTGGGGGAAAGCTTCACTCAAAGTATGACTCAATAGAGTAGCGAGCTAGGTGCCCACCGTGCCATGATCGTGTGATCACCTACGACTTCTTCTAGGAAAGATGTTGTTTAAGAATGTGTATATTTACAATTTTTGTGAGTTTTGGTAAGACTCGAGAGAAAGAGAAAGAGAAAGAAGGGCTTTTCTATGATTCGTTTGTCAACCATCAGCTGGTCATGACTTCCAGCATATAGGTTGCCCTCATTTAATGTGAGCTAATGCAAAAAAGAAGAATGAAATGAAGTTAATTTTAAACCCAAATCGAAATATGGAATTCGATGACACAATAAGAGGAATAGGAGAAAGTATGATCTTTCACTAATGTAATGCAAATGAAATAGAAGAAGAGTTCTTTTTAAGCACCAAAACACGATTGCTTTGAGACAATAGAAAGATGAGAAGATTCCAAGGGAGAAATTTTAATGTGAGAACCTTTTAGAAGGAAACAAACATGCAAATTTTCACCTAGAAATTAATTAATGCAAGAAACCTCAAATGGGTCCAACCGGACATGCTAAAATGTTTCACCTAATTATTAGACGTTTCTTAGAAGATGACGAAACATATATGGTAATGGGCGTAGGAGGAATACGTATTGAAGATGCTGGTTGTAGGTTGTTGCACGCGTATGACTTCGAATCCATAGCTGATCGTGATAACTTCCTTTTTGCTTGGAGGAACTACCTGAAATGGAACACAAGACCACCGAATAAAAGTTAAACAATATATGCAGTGGACTACCTAGCATGTGCTAGATCCGGGAAGTGTGATACTTCCTAGATGATTGTCAATCCACTATTTAAAACAACTTAATGTTGGTAATAAAGTAAATCCTACTGTAGTTAAAATGATTTAGGTATCTCATTCGTCTACAATAAGCAAATTCATCCACAATGGATACGCTGTGATTGAGTCCGAAGGTCGTGGTCATTGTCGGATACTTGTTATTGATCAAGGTCACATTTTTGTCAGTTTAGGGTATTTGGTGGTGGTTTTAGGCTCGATCTAGGTTTCTAGTAAAGACACAGACCGATGTTGATTTAGGTTAATCGGTGATGGTTAGGGGTGACCGACGCCGTATACTTGGGGTACAGTGAAACCAGTATAAACTTGGCTAAGTGATAGATCCGAGATTAGATGAAGTTGGATGGGCAATGACGAGATTTGCATGGATCCTGTATATGCACATGAATGATGAAAGTCTGGATATGGACAGGTTCAATGGTATGGGAAAAAGGATGGTCAAGTTTACATGGAGGTAAAATTATGGGAATGGAAATGAAAGCGTAAACTAATAACAAATGTTAAAGGATCTACTTAAATGACAAGGAACCACGTGTTAACAAACTTATCAAACTTCAGTTTGTATGAGCTTCATGCCTCAGTTGGTAATGGTGGGAAATCAAATGAACTTGGTGTAGTGGCTTTGGCACTTCCCGCATGCTCCCGTGAAGGCAGGTGGTGTGTGTTATTGCTTCGGGTACTAGCTATGGGTGTTCTAATGCTGGTACGGATGTTGGTTCTACTTGCATGTAGCTCTGGTTTTGTCACTTGTTCTCAGAAGATGTCTCTCTCTCTCTGAAACATGCCAACCTCCAAAACAATGTGCCAACCTCGAAATAAGGTTGTTTTGGGAGTTAAAAGGTAACGATGGTGGTTCCAGCTTAACTAGTGGTGGTTAAGGGTAATCGGCATTGGTTAGGGTGGGATTTCCTAGGTTTACTAAATTAGGCATATCCCCTTGATTTTCTAGGATCTTGTTTCATTTACTCCACGGATCAGACTAGAAGCTTCCTTCTAACATGTGGGAATGTGGTTAGAGGGAATGTAGGCATTGATTTTTAGGGTTTGGGTAGGTTTTAGTTAGTTATGGCAACTTACTAAGAATAGGTCTTAGGGTGAGGTGGCTTGATGAGGTGTTTAGGTGAGGTGGATATGTGGGCATTATCCCAATTAGAATATTTAAATAATAAATATTATGAGGATAATGAATTAATTTAATTAAATTAATATTATAGTAGGGTGAAGGGGGCCATGGCTAGGTGGATGTGCTCAAGGTATTTATTTGATGAGGGGCCAAAGGGGAGTATGACCTAAATTTAGTGTCTACAACATCAACTATCTTCTTCTAAGACAAAATTACTAAAGACTCCTAGTCAATCAAGCAATTATGCACTAGGTGTTTTCCTATAATCAAGGACATATAGAAGTGTGGGTTTTAACAACTTTACTTACTTGTTTCTCTTATTCTTGGAAGATTTTGATAGAAGTGTGTGATTTTGCATAATCGGGTCAATGCATGGAAGTTGCACCAGAGCTTCATGCAAACAGATCTCTCCGAGATTGAATGGTCGGGCATCCCACATTGTGACGTTTATGTTTGTTTTCTTCATCTGGTCAACAATGTTGAACGGAAGCCCCCACCTTGTGAATTTGGGGAACAACATCCCTTCTTGATTGTTCAGGGCGTAGAAGCCTGAATTTTAGCTGGAGCAGAGGCTTGGCCTACTAAAGGATGGTTGCATGCTACTTACTTGTAAGGAGCTTTACGTGGGACCTCCCGCATAAAGGATTTGAACGCTTTTCTCGCAAGATGTCTCATCTGGTTCTTTTTCTTTTGAAGATCTTCTTGTATTGCTAGGACCATGACTGCGCGCCCGACTCTAACATCCTTTTCTTATATCTTGTGTTTTCTACTACTTGGGTGCGTGGTCTATTTGTATCTTCTCGCAGCTAGGTTGATTACACGAAGTCCTACGCACTAATAAACATCAAATTGGTTTCCAGAGGAGATTCTAGTCCTTTTGGGTTATCTACTTCATGAGGGCTTGTTGAGGGCTCACAGGATGAAGCATTCTAGATCATGAAGGTTTGGGCATGCACAACATTAGCACAATGGTACTAACTATGAGGCATTTTTCAAGGGAAGCACCATTCTGACTCTTGTGCCAAGTTTTTCTAAACTAGAACAAGCGCTCGGCTTGCATTGGGTGCTTTGGGAGAGAGGGCTCGGGAGGGACAAATTGCAAGGGTAGATATGCATTAGGTTACCACCTATCATTATATTAGTTGGGCACATATCTTTGATTTATGTATTGATTCCACCAAGGTTGATTGCCTTGTCAATGTGCATGATTAGAAATGCCTCTATATGCTTGTGCTTACTAATTTTCTAATGATATAAACTTGTTTGATAAATTTCTGATCAAGGCCTTCAATTCTTCTTCCTCCTTTTCTGTCATGGAGAATAGGATGTTAAGGCAACTAGTTGCGCGCTCTACTCAGGGAGTAGAACAGGGGGCCATGGAAGGTGGGGTGCTTGTGACATCTCTAGGAACAAGGGCATGGGTGGTCAGGAGTGAACTTTCCCACCTGGATGAGACTATTTTATGCCCTTATTGCAATGTTATAAGCAGTGGTAGAGTCCTACCTCCCATAGATTGGATCATAACTAAAATATTGTTGTCGAGTGCCTTCGATAATAAAGGAAAGAATGTTAGGCTATAGGTATTACCACAAGAGGAATTCTATCCCAAGTCTTCTGAAATATGATGTTGAAATCATTCATTTGCTCATTAGGTGCCCTCCTTGTTGTTTTTAGTTTCTCCACCAAAGATAGGTGATCTGACTTGTCTTCAAAATAACTACATAGAGCTGTTCCCAGCTCATCCCAAGTGCTAATAGATCCAAGTCTTAAGCCTCTATACCACTGAAGTGCTTTCCCTTTGAAAGAGGCTACAAGAAACCTAACTACTACATCATTATGTGTGATCAGATAGAGTGAACACACATTTACCACATCCCTGGATATACTCCTAAGGGTGAATTGATTATCACCGGTAAAGGAATACTCTTGAGCGTGTCATTTGGGCTATCATTCCGCAAGGCCGAGAGTAAGGGACTCCCTCCATCAAATTTTGTAAAGCTTCTTAATGGAGGAGGTGGTTGATGCGCCATTGTAGGGAACACATGTTGTCTATTTTTCAAGAGGAGTTGAGTGGGCGTGGTGCGCTAGAGATAGAAATGCACACGCGAGCCTTCTAGAAAAAACTTTTATTGGGATAGCTAGAGGTATTCAAAATAATCTTTAGCTATTGCACTTTTCTTGTGTGCACTCTTCTCATGAAAGGCACTTAGGACTATTGAAACAAAGATTTTAAAATATTAGGAGTCACCAAATGTGTTTGAAATGAGCCTCTAAAGGCTGAAACACTAAGTTCATAAACCAGAACTTAGAGATTTGAAATTTGAGATTTCAATGCTGGTCCCACCGGCATGCCAAAAATTGTTGGTTGCTCAAACATGCACCCACGTCTTGGATCTTGAAAGGGATGAGGTGTCTGAGACCACAATGGAACCATCCCCAAGTTGTGAGAACTTGTGCACTTGGGATGGATCTCTAGAGAAGGCCGATTCCTCTATCTATTTCTCTCAAGCTACCGCTATTTGCTAGTGCTAAAAAGGGAAACTAAGCTAGGAAATCTAAGGAACTAGGAAAGAATGATAAGATGAAGTAAACTACACTAAAATGAAATAGAACCAGAAAGAGAGATGAACACTATCTATTCTAAGAAAGAGTGTTAGGGAATGTGTGAAAGGAGTCTAAGCATGAATAGAACAACAAAACATATATTCACCAAATCATTCTCATGGAACACAACCAAATATGGAGCTGCAGGGGGACCCGAAGTAGCACAAAAATACACAATGCAAGAGATGAGGCAAGAAGAAGGAATACAAACATGTTAGGACAAATAATATCCAAAAATGATGCTTCTATTGTTTACGAAATGCACATAATCATTCTAAATGATAAGGATGCCGATATCCACATGCAAGAGCTAAACATGGAGGTCTCGAACTCAACATACGTGAAAAAATGTGAAGTCATTAGCAACATGCATAAGGATCAAGAGTATCTAACCTTTTACAATGAGCCATGACCCTATCTTTTATAGATTTGGCATAGAGGGAAGAAAGAGAGAGAGAAGCGGGAAAAAGTAATTCAAGCTTAACCACCATAGTTAATGCCTCCAAAAAATCCACCCCAAATCTGTCATGTTTGCATCAATTACTTGTTTGGTGCCTTGAAGGAGGAGGAATGGCGGATCAAATTGAATCGATCTATTGGTTGAAGAAATACGATTCAACTTTAATGTCCCGATAGACATTTCTTCATTTCCTCCCCATCTAACTTCTCCAAAAATAAAGATTCAGATCTCCAAGGTGTAGATGAGGCCAAGATATTTCCAACAAAGCATGCATTTGTCAAATTTTGAGCCCTGATTCAAAAGATATGCCCATTTTAAATTTTAATCATGGACATGCAATATTTAAAGACTCGTCTATAGTGGGCCACGTGGCGGCTCTGTAGGTTTCCTATCTTCTTTATATTCTTCTTGAGTCTTTTCCATGAGTGGAGGTATCAGCAGTGTCTAACTTGAGACACGTGCCAACTTCAAGCATGTTTAGAAACTAGCATTTGGGCCGCGCCTTTGAAATTGTGTTGATGAGGCATGTGGCACCCTCCACGGCCCCTTCATACTTAGCCGATTTGGGTCCAATGAATACTACCTTTATGGGTGGGACCCTTGTAGCCTACCCCTCAAATTATGATAGTGGGACATTTGTCATCATCTGCACCCACCGTTGTTTCCTTTGCATTTTGGCTAAGTCTCCTTTCATTTGGTGGAGCCCTATGATTGACTCTGGACATGTGGAGGCTTGGCGTGAGTTTAAAAATTACCCCTAAATATTACCTTTGAAATGGAGCTATGTTGACACTTGGCACCTTCCACCGGCCTCTACCTCTGCTTTGACCATTCAAACCCTAACTCTATCCCCTTTTAAAATCACAGGGACATGCAACGAGCCCGAACTCATTTACTAGATGCCTCTAAACTTTCCTTTTTGAAAATGCACTAATAAGACACATGGAGGCTTCCGATTCATTATATTTAACCAATTTTGAGCCTGCTCTCCTTTTGACCTTTTTGACCATTAGTTACATGGAGGGCTGGTGCAAGTTTAAAAACTCCATCTTGGGCTCCCATCTTGGAATTGTCTTTGAGACGACACTTGGCACCTTTAGCCGAGTCTTCTATACTTAGTCTCTTTTGAGGCTCATTCTGAGTCATTTGAGAGCCCAATGACTTTGAACCTTCACCATTTATTTTCTTCAAGCCTCTAGCTGCTCCTTTGACACGTCTCAACATCGTGCTCGACTCTGCTTATTTCATTTTAGAGCTTACGCTAAGTCTATTTGCTAGATTTGAAGCATAGATTCACTTGATAGATCTTTTTCTTCGAATTTATTTACTACACAGGGTCATTTGATCTTTCATAGGCCCCGCCACTCCATTGAAGAGTCTCTCTACAACTTATTTATAGGCTTTGAATGTGATTTCTCTAGCTTTCTTCCGTGTAGGATCATGGCTGATCCTATTTTAGCCAGGAGAAAATATGTGTAACATCCCCATTTTAGTACATTAGAACAAGTGATTTTTTTTTTTGATAAATGCTTCCTAGTTCTAAATACATAATTTAGAACTCACAAATAAACAACAACCATTCTTATAATCGATAACCATATGCATTGTAAATGACTCGGAGTACCTCCGATCTATTCATTCCATGATTCGGTAATCTACCGATCTATTCATGAGTATCAAGAGTTGGCGTTTTTATTTTAACACATCACTCTTGCGGTTCTCTTCTCGGGATTCAGATGCTCTGTCCAAGAGAACCTATCTAAATAATTGTTACCATTATTCATCAATCTCTTCCCTTAGACTAGGTGACATAGACAACGTAATCGCAGCTTGCGATACTTTGGCCAAAGATTTGAAACATATCGCTTATGTCTCGTATTCCTTGATGGCATACTCGTCATTCTGGAATACGCCCTTCACCCCATTCCTATGTTATGTATAATGTCTTATACTTACGACTTCTATCATCTCTCGCCCTAAGTTATTCACTCAGAAATGGATTAATAATATGACAACGTTATAGGATGCTCCCGAGGACTAGGGATATGCTGACATACTGGGTCAACCCTAGTTTAACCCAGTGTGTCAAGATACCCCGAGTCTCCAGGGGCAGCCTTATAACATGACCACATTCCTAACCAGTCCCAGAGTAAAACTTGTTCGAGTTTAAGGTGTAAATCTTAACGATCAATGCAAAGGGTGTCGCCATAAGTCACCTGCATTGTTGTATCTTCGAGAAGATCCTAATCTTCTCGAAGGTACAACCCTGCAGTTGACTTGTGTCATCAACCTTCCAAAACCACCTCGAAAAGATCTACTTAACTTTAGGGTGTTACCTACGTTGAGATAAAGTTATACTTAAAAACACTCCTTTTTGGGTAGTCTTTTCCCAACCCCTAGGTTCCTTACCTTAGAATTGCCTTTCTCAATAAAACCCATTACGCAAAGAGAAGTTATTAAGAATCGAGGTCTCATCAAGGAGTTCATCGAAAAACAGTAATCTAAATCAACGAAACTGGGCAATAGCCCTAAATCTTCACATAAGGTTGCTAACCATACCCTTTTAGGTTTATATCAGTTCTCATAACTGAAATATATCTTACTTATTAGAATTGAGATATAGTGGTTAAAAATCCAATTAAACGTTGTCTTGACTTAGATCAAGACTAGGAAGTAATAATTTATTCAGCCCGTTTAGCTTCCTGTTGAGGTTTATTTTAACCTTAGCTTCTCGAAAGACAGTGATCTAATTTCCAATTTAGCTTTAGATAGAACATAACAGATCTACTAAACATTCACAAGTATTCAGTCACATAATCTTTTCAAAGCTTACTTAGAGAATCCCAAATGTCTCCAAGGTATACAATAATAACAATGCTCTTTAAAATCATTCGAACCGAAGAAGTTCAATCCATCAAGATACGAATGCAAACACATAAGTAACAAATACCTCATTTCATTCATTTCTAAGCTAATCAAATACATTTTATGCATTCAGCATATTGGATACAATACTCAACAGCAAAAGAACATCTTTCTTCAAGTAGTACATTTAGAGAATCAAATTGGAATTCATCATAAAACCAAATTAAACGATCTGAACATCATATCAGATCTACGTGTCTTTACCACTTACGGCAACCATCTACAAAAATTGTCAACACGGTCAGTTCGGTGAACTGAGCATGATAAGCACTAATTCTTAAAACAATTGCAATCCACCAATTGTTCTCATTAAACAACTTGTTTAAATGAAATCATTTATTCAAATTCCAAACATAAATCAGGCTATTCATCTTATATGTTAGAGACTAAGAACAAATGAATACAACCAATCTAAAGACAACAAAACTCCTACAAAATTGTTTCTATCAATTTCTCAAGGCAGTTAAAACATTCAACAAGCTCACTGTCTTAATTCTTTTATCATCATAACACATTTCAATGTTATTGACAAGTATACCTATTTAAACAACAGCTCACATTTTATACCAGTCTCTCCATATAATACCTCAGTTTATTCTTGTTATGCCCTTACCGTAGAGATCGCAAAAGGATGCAAGAAGAAAGCACACAAGGTTTCCTGACTAGGAGAGAGAAAATTTTCCTGTTTAACTTATTATACATCAACATATAAATTACAGTCTAGAAGAAAGAAACAGAGTCAATTAGATTCCTGAATCAACAATGTTCTGGACTGTACCGACTCCTTGAATAATGCTAATACATTTACGCATGCGACTAAACAGTCGAGATTACAAGAAGAACTACAACATCATCAAAATTCCAAATATAAAAATCACCTGTAGCTTATTGAGCAATACAAGAGTTCACGCGACAAGCAATAATAAATAATCCAACTCCAATAGGCTCAACAAAACTTTCCATATTATTCAACAAACATGAAAAATATCCAACGCCATCGCCTGTCATGGCACAGCTAGTAACTCTTTACCCTAGTCAAGCACAAGACTAGATAACACAATAACAGAAGAGGTAACCATGTGCAAACACAACTGACATTCCCACTGAGTCGAAACACTCAGCAACATACAGCTGAATCTAATCCCTACTAAAATACAGCCAGGACTTAAATCAGAAGCCGAAATCAAGAAAGAATAACCACTACAAGGACTTCATAGAAGACGTCATCGTATCATTAATTTCATCAAAATTTCATCCAAAATCGAGCTAATACGAATACAGCAGGGACTCATACAGAGTCGAGTTTGTAAAGAAAACCCATCCCTTAATTCCTCGAAATGAACTGAACATAAACACAATAATATTAAGAAGAGTCAATTTCAATATGCATGCACAGTGAAGACTTAAATCAGGAATCGAGCCAACACACAACATATCAAGGACTTTATCAGGAGTCGTGTTTAAATGGGAATACCGCAAGGACTCCGACAGTGTCAAATCCAACTAGTACTCACAACCAGGGTTCGATTGGAGTCGAATTCATACGACAACAATTCAAGGACTCCCACAGAGTCAAAACCATTAAGCATTCACAGCAAAACTTCTTCAGAAGTCAAAAACATACTATACATTACAAGGATTCCAACAAAATTCACAACAAAACTTCTTACCGAAGTCGAAACATTAATTACGTTTCAAGGACTCAAAAGGAGTCGAACCCATATAGTATTCTCAATTAAACTTCTACAGAAGTCGAAAATACTATCTATTTCAAGAATTCCAACAATATCAATAACATATAGTATTCACGACTAAACTTCTACAGAAGCCAAAACATACTATCATTTCAAGGATTCCAACAGCAACAATAACATATAGTATTCACGACTAAACTTCTACAGAAGTCGAAACATACTATACATTTCAAGAATTCCAACAGTATCAGTTTCAACAAGTGTAAACAGCAAGGCTTCGACTGAAGTCGATATCAAGCAAGAAAACATTTCATGGACTCCAACAGAGTCAGTTTCATACATTATCATTGCAAGCATTTCTTCAGAATCTACCAAAATGCAAAACACAACAAGATAATTCAACAGCACGAAACCAAATGTACACCCAGCAAGGAATCAACTGAATAATCGAGCCAGCATGAAAACACAACAAGATAATTCATACATTGCTACCATTAAAACCAACTGAACCAAAAATCATCTGAACAGAGTTGTTCTAATGAAATCATTTGAAGGAAAGCAAGATTTTTAAAAGTTAGGGCCTAACATGCCTGGTAATGTCGCTTAAAAATCCAAAGAAGACCTCTGAATGTGCTCAAGCCTTCTTCTCCTCTTCCACGATAGATTCAACAACAATAATTTGTTACTACCATGTCTTATAAACTTTCCCCGACAGAGAAAAGAGCTAGATAATCTCATAGTTGCCATGCAACACATAGTAGACTGGTTCGAAGAACCAATGATCAAACAAAGAGAAAAACGGAGCGAATGGAAAACCAAAATACCAAAAAATTTCCATTTGCATGCCTTCCCAAGCAATCCGCTCAGAACCGAAGTTCATCAATGACATTAACTCCAAAATTCCCGCCTAACCTCCATTGCCACCGACCGCCATAGTTGGCGATGGACAAAAGCAAACCAAAGACCATTTCCAGATTTGGCGATTCTGCCACGTCGGTCTCGATGGCGTTTGAAATCTCCACTAAATCCCTTATCCTTCATGCTTATCCACTTCATTTAATGCCATAGAAACTACCGCCCATGGCTCGCACCCCTTCATAGGTCCCCCTTCATCCACTATCATTAGTTAGGTTAGAAACATAGGTTAGATCATAAGGTAATACTTTAGCCTTAATTTCCATAGTGCTAGGTGGCTAACCTTAGGAACATTTAGCTTATAGTTTAGGGCTAGGTTAGATTACTAATAATTTAACCAATAGGTTATAGTTTAGGTTTAGGTTATTAACCTTAATAAATCCAGTCTAGGTCTCCGAAGTAGGATCGTTCAGTATAAGAATCAACAGGTATAACATTCCCGAAATGGATTCCATCCGGCATTGATAAAAAGTTTGCAGTATACACCCGAATTTATTACCTGGCTCAAGGTCTAGACCTTCCTGATATTACGATATCGGGAACCAATTCATTTAACAAGATCAGCCTGAGTTAACTCCTGAATTGCTCATTCAACACATTCAGACCTTGCAACCTTCGTAAGGTCTATAATTTTTGTTCATCCAGAATAAACTTAAAACATCTCTTGGATCAATGCAACTGATCCAAGGCTGAATCATAAAGATGGGTAAATCCACAATTCATCCCGAAAGTAGATTAAACTCAAAGTGCTAAAATGAAAGAAATAAAAGAGTCCAAGCATATCCTCGACTCACCAAAGATCTTCAAGAGCAAAGAAGATACAATCCATATCAAGCATGACTTCACAATCAAAGGAACACATCCTTTTACAGAAGAAATCATATATCAACACTTGAATGCTCAGGAGGAAGTAACAATAGTTCAGGGTGTTACATGCTTCCCTCCTAAAAGATTCATCATCCCGATGATTACATATTTGATTTACCTTCAGGTCAACCAATTTATTAGTTCACAATACAATAAGACTATTTCTAGCTTGAATAGTTCCAGAAATCAATGTCACAATACATTTTATTCAGCCTGAATAATGTTTTCCTCAATCTGGCTTTCATATAGACATGAAAAAGATAAGTTCATAAAAAAATGTTTTGTCAACAGATTTCATTCTGTTGAAAAAGAAAAGGAAAAGCAATTTTCATCTCTTCCAGATTTTCCCAAGTTGCACTTTCTTCGTTAAACTGGTCCCACTGGACCTTACATTGCTATATTTCATGATTTCTCAAATGCAATTGGCGAGTTTCCAGCACTCGTGTGGGTTTAACCATGATTATTCCTGGGTCTTGGACCTGCAAGGAATTCCAATTTAAAACATGTGACAAATCTGAAACGTATTTCTTAAGCAAAGAAATATGGAAAACATCATGCATGTGAGACAAAGCAGGTGGTAATGCTAATCGGTAAGCTACAGGATTGATTATCTCGACAATTTCGAAAGGTCCCACATAACGAGGTGACAACTTGGCAGCCTTGCCAAAAGTTATAGAACTCTTTTTGGGTTTAACACGAAGAAAAACCTTCTCACCAAGCTCAAACCTTCGATCAACCCACTTAAGGTCAGCATAGCTCTTCTGCCTATCTGCTGCTTCCTTTAATCGTTCACGAATCAACTTTACTTGCTGTTCCATTTCAGTGAGGATCTCTGGTCCAATTACCACTCTATCCTCAATACTATCCCAACTAACAGGGGTTCTGCACTTCCTTCCATAAAGTGCTTCAAAAGGTGCCATTTTAAGAGATGAGTGATAAGTGTTGTTGTATGCGAATTCAACTAGTGGAAGATACTCTTCCCATTTATACTGTTGATCCATGCAATACATTCGCAACATATCTTCCAACACTTGATTTACTCTCTCTGTTTGTCCATCCGTTTCCTGGATGATATGTAGAACTGAAGTTTAGTTTCGTTCCAAGAGCTGTATTAAGCGTTTGCCAAAATCTTGACATCATTCTAGGATCCCTGTCAGATATAATCAATTTCGTACACCATGTAACCTGAAAATTTCATGCATGAATCTTTTGGCCAACACTGGTGAATCATCCTTTAGATTTCCAGCGATGAAATGAGCTACCTTAGTTAGTTTATCTACAACTACCAGGATAACATCATGTTTATTCCTGGACATAGGTAACCCTTGTACAAAGTCCATGCTTATTACTTGCCATTTGTACTGCGGTATGCTATGGGGATATAATAGTCCAGCAGGGTGCATGTGTTCTACCTTAACCCGCTGACATTCCAAACAATGAGTCACAAAATCAATAACATCCTTTTTCATACCTTTCCAAAAGTATTGCTGTTTCAGATCAGCAAGCATTTTTGTGATACCCGGTGTCCAGAGAAAGGTGAATTATGAAATTCAACTAACAACTTCTTTCTCAAATCGTTCAGCATAGGTACATATACCCTGTTTTCATAACGTAGGATTCCTTCATTATCAAAATGAAAACCTTTATACCTTTCATCATTAGGTTCTACAGCAAGCGCTACTTTTACTTGTTGAAAGTATATATTAGATTCTGAGGCACTTTTTACCTCATCCTTAAACTGAGTTCTTAATGTTATAAGAGCAGAAATGTGCTTCCTACGACTTAGAGCATCTGCTACCCTATTCTCTTTCCCTTTGATGTAGCTAATATCAAAATCATATTGAGATAAAAACTCTAACCACCTTCTCTGTCTGGCATTTAGATTAGGCTAAGTGAAAATATATTTCAGTCCTAAGTGATCAGTTTTCAACTCAAAAGGTTTCCCAAGTAAATAGTGTCTCCAGACTTGAAGCGCATGAACAATGGCAGCAAGCTCCAAATCATGAGGGGCATAATTCAGCTCATGTAACTTAATTTTCTACTTTCATATGCTATGACTTGATCATTTTGTAACAAAACACCTCCAAGGCCTTCCCGAAGCATCTGTTATAACAAAGAAAGCTCCCATTAGGTCCGTATAGCTAATATAGGTGCGGAAGTCAACTAGCTTTTCGAGACTTTTGAAAGTAGTTTTGCACTTATCATTCCAATTAAATTTCTTATCCTTCTTCCTCGCAATGAAGTTATCAAGTGCACCCACTTTAGAAAAATCCTTAACAAATTTTCTATAATAACCAAAGCAAGACCCATGAAGCTTCTTACTTCGTGCACATTCTTTAGTGCGAGCCACTCGCTTATCGCCACTATTTTTGAAGGATCTATCAGCAATTCCTTCTTTACTAATGACATGACCCAAATAGTGAACTTCACGTATCAAAGAAAGAACATTTGGATAACTTACCATACAACTTTCTTTTCTCAAAATTCCCAAAACTATCTTCAAATGCTCATTGTGCTCTTTCAACACTTTTAGAATAAATGAGAATATCGTCCAAGAATACAAGCACAAACTTGTCCAAATATTCTTGAAATATATTATTCATTAAGTTCATAAAATCATGGGTGCATTAGTTAATCCAAAGGGTAGAACCATGAATTCATAATGTCCATACCTGTTCGGAAAGCTATTTTATGAATACCTTCTTCTCTAATCCTTAATCGATGATAACCAGATTGAAGATCTATCTTAGAATAAACCTCCTCGCCCCACGCATTTGATCAAATAGATCGTCGATCCTTGGAAGTGGGTATCCATTCTTAATTGTTTCTTTGTTCAACATCCGATAATCAATACACAAAGCATAAGTGTTCCATCCTTCTTTTTCACAAATATTACTGGTGCTCCCCAAGGTGAAACACTTGGTCTAATCAAACCTTTAGACAAAATTTCTTGCAATTGAGCCTTAATCTTGACTAACTCTTGTAGTAGTCATCCGATAAGGTGCTTTGGAAATAGGTTTCGTTCTGGTTTGATTTTGATGGTGAAGTCAAATTCCCTCTTGGGTGGTAACCCTGGTTATTCCTCCGGAAAAACATCTTTGAAACTTTGTAGCAGAGGAAATCGTTTCATAGAATCACCATCTTCTTCTAAAAATTTAGATATCTTTTACTCGCATAAAGGGTGCATCCTTTTTTAGCCTTTTTAAGTCGCATGATATGACAGCTTTTCTAACCAAATTTCCCATTTCACCCTTGAATCTGTTGTTTCCACCATTATCTAAACATTTTATATTCTTTTCATATCGGTCTACTTTTGCTTTATGGTCAGCTAACCAATTGACACCGATGACAATGTCATATGATCCCAAAGGTGTAACATAGAGGTCAACTTCCATGGAAAAGTTAGGTAAGTCAAGGACTACCCCAAAAAGACACATACTCACTGTATGAACAGAATTATTACCATACTGCATGTACCAAGATTTATCCATTTTCCAGCTTTTCTCTTAAGTTTAGAAGAAAGTTTACTAGAAATAAAACATTCGGTAGCTCTGTATCAAAAAGAATAGTGATTATGCCAAATAACTTACCCTAACTTCTATAGGTGTCACTTGCTTTTCAGCTTGCTTGTCTCAAGCTCTTTGCAAAAGTATCTTATGCTACACGATTACGATCATCCTTCTTCAAAGGGCACTGATTTGTGTAGTGGTCTTTGCCACAATTGTAGCAGCCTCCTACAGGTCCCTTTTTAGTCTCAAAATTGCCTCCAGCCTTGTAATTATCACGTTGTCCTCCATAGGGCTTCTGCCCATTGTTATAATTTTTGGCAAAATTATCCCTTACATTTCCAACAGGCTTATTTGCTACTGTTTTCTTACTATTATCCCCCGGAAACTTACTTCTGTTTCCAAACTTTTTCCATGGTCCCTTTTTGGGTGCAAGTGAAGTTGAAGAAGGGTTTGCAATCTTCTTCCGCACTTCCTCTTTATGAGCAGAAATAGCCTTTAATTTCTGTTCTTGTCGTATGGCCTTTTCAACAACTCCTTCCATAGTGGTTGGACTGTGAACATCGACCTCTCCCCCTATCACGGGATTCAATCCCATGATGAATTTATGTATTCTAAACTTCTCGTTAGTTTGATATTGCAGTAAGTACATACTTGAGGAGTTTTGTAAATCACTCCCAATTGATTCGCCACTTAGCTTCCCTTGAGCTAAGTTCGGAATTCTGTCATTTTCTCGATCATAGAAAAGTTGTGGCAGCCAACGTTGCCTAAAATAGCCTAAAATTGATCCCCCTCATCAATATTTAATTGATCCCACCACGAAGATACTTCGTGGGAAAGTCTCCCCAAATAGCTTTAGTTTCCTCTCGAGAAGTTTCTTATTGCAAGTACTTCTCCATTTCACGAGCAGTTCTCGGCCCATCTCCTAATGTGGTGCCATCATATTTAGGTGGGCTTATCATTTTTATATCATTAGTGAGTTCCCCAAATAGCCTTTTTTCTCCTCCGTTGAAGTGCATTTCTTATTATCAACACCCATATTGGGGTTTCCTCATTTCTTGATTGTTATTACCAGACTTCATCTTCCTCCTCATTTCCCATTACTGTTGTTCAAGTACAGCATACGATCTCTTGTGTCCAATAGGGCTCTCATCATTTTTTTTCATTCCATCCGTGGAGCATTATCTACATTCCTCCTTGGCCTTTTTGTCTTCCTTTTTTATCGTTGGAAATTTCAAAGATTATTATCAACACCCATATTAGGGGTTGTCCTCGGGAGGTTATTAAATATAAAACTTCCTTTCGAAGGTGGTCAGGCCTCTCGCTAATATGAATTAACACAAAAGACTCGTAAATATCAATTAAATTGCTTCGTTGAGACGGGTAGGGGAAAGGCTGATTTCTGGTTTTGAGTCACAATAACCGATACCGGTTGCTGATAACCGATATCGGTATGGTCTAGGATCTGTAGGTTGGTTGTTTTGTGGGGTGGTTGTGTTGTTTGGTAGTTGTGTTATTTGTAAGGCTGTATATGGGTGATATTAGGAAATAAGGTGATGAGAGGTAGATGAATGATAGTTAGATGCAATAGCACGCTGGGTAGTGGATCTAGGAATGGATTTGTGAGGATTGTGCTTCAAAAAGTCTAAGAAATGTTATTAAAGAGGACATGCAAGATGTAACTTACTGGTTATTGACGAAGATGCAGTCCAAGAACTCGATGACAAAGGCGTAACTCTAGGTAGGATGGCTGGACAAACAGAAGATGAAATATCTCCTCCCGATGATCACCGAGTATCCGAGAACTCGCTATTCCGCTGCAATCTTGGGCTTGATCTCCTTTTGCTGCAACTCTTCTCGTTTCTTCACTCGCCTCGCTCGGCCAAGTGAAGATCCGAATGCTCTTGATCGCTCCCAATGATCTCTGTTGATTCAAAATCCTTCGACCCTTGTTTTGGTTAGGGAGCCCATTTTACAGGAACCGATGGCGGTTACGTAACCGACGGCGGCCGAGTAGAACCGCATCGGTAGAGGAAAAAGTAGGCTATTTTTAGTAAAATAGCCCACCTTCCCCGCTTTTCTCCCGAGGGATTAGTCATGGCTTTGGTCAAGTGACTAGAATGTCGGTTTTGGGTGCGAGAAAGGGGTCCTTAATCATGGGTGTAGGTGTAGACCAAGTTATAGGTCTTAATTAGGTTAGTTTAGGTTAGGACTAGGTCATGATGAGGTGGCAAAATGAGGTGGCAGTGAGAGTGATGTGGATTTATCAATTACAAGGTAATTAATAAATAATTGTGTAAGGTTTAGGTGATGAGGTTAGGATACATGAATGAGATGCGGGTCACAAGGGGTCGTAAGACACAAATTTGGTGTCTACATTAGCCCCTTATTGTCGTAGCTTGTTTTGTAAAGTCACATGCACAATAATATGAAGTGGTTTCTCCCGTTAAGGATATAGGTAATCCCCTCAAATCTATCACGATTGAGAGAACGGGAAATCAGTGGATAGGGTCGATAAAGGGTAATGGTAGAGAGGATGGTAAGATGGTGGGGTAGGTCCAAGGAAGCAGACGCATGTTGAAATGTAATAGTGACTAGGGTACATGATTTGACGAGCAAACCGGCAATGCATAGGCAAAGGTCGATAGTTTATCCAAACAAGGGTGATATAATCCCGTATCCAAGGCATAGGAAGTAGCTCCAGTGGTATATAATGTAAGGTACAGAACGCTTTAGGCATGTTCGGCAAGCACTCAAATGGTCGTTTGGTTGAGATAAACGTCACGGTCTAAGTCTGGGCAAAGTTGGTCGACGGATCAAGTCAAGGACCCTAATCATGCTAAAACACGAACAGGTGAGCTCGATTAAACAAAAAAATGACAGGATGGGTGGATAAGAGTGTATGTTGGTGATGTTGGGTAGGGTATTGAAGTGGTACGGCCGTGGGTCGGGCCAAGTTGTTGGGCCGCGCCTCGGGGTCGGGCCTAAGGGTAGAGTGAGGCCTGGGTCGGGCCGGAGTAGGGTGAGGCCTGGGTCGGGCCGGATGGGTAGGGTCCCTCGGGTCGGCCAAATGGGTAGGGTGAGGCCTTGGGTCGGGCCAAATGGTTAGGGTTGCGGCCTTGGGTCGGGCCAAATGGGTAGGGTGAGGCCTTGGGTCGGGCCAAATGGTTAGGGTTGCGGCCTTGGGTCGGGCCAAATGGGTAGGGTGAGGCCTTGGGTCGGGCCAAATGGTTAGGGTGAGGCCTTGGGTCGGGCCAAATGGGTAGGGGTGAGGCCTCGGGTCGGGCCAAATGGTTAGGGTCAGGCCTTGGGTCGGGCCGGGGGCCAAAGGCCTGGGTCGGGCCAAATGGGTAGGGTGAGGCCTTGGGTCGGGCCAAATGGTTAGGGTTGCGGCCTTGGGTCGGGCCAAATGGGTAGGGTGAGGCCTTGGGTCGGGCCAAATGGTTAGGGTTGCGGCCTTGGGTCGGGCCAAATGGCCCTCGGGTCAAATGGGTAGGGTGAGGCCTTGGGTCGGGCCAAATGGTTAGGGTGAGGCCTTGGGTCGGGCCAAATGGGTAGGGTGAGGCCTTGGGTCGGGCCAAATGGTTAATAATGTTTGCATCAAAGGTTGATATAGGCGATGTTGGTGGAAAAGGGGCAATAGTAAATAAGGGCAAAAAGTTGGGTGAGGAAAGGAAAAACCGATATCGGTTATCTATGACCGGTACCGGTTAGGTAACCGATGGCGGTTCCTTAGGGCACGATTTGACCGGTATCGGTTCTATGTGAAAAACCTATAAAAAGAAAAATACGGCCGGTCATTGTCACTTTGTCAATTTGGAAATCAAATTAAGTTGTCTGAGGTGGAATATTGACATTGGTGCATTTGTTCGCTGAGGTGGCACTATTGGACTGGAGGAGTGAGTTGGTAGCGGGCCCGAGTGAGGAGGAGGCAGTAGTTGATTGGTTGAGGACCCAGAAGAGGACAGTTGGAGCCATGGCACAGCCAGGAGGAGCAGGAGGAGCTGACCAGCTGGACCACCACCACCCATCCCACCACGACGACGTGTCGTCGTACGGGTAGGTTCGAAACCCCTCATTGTGTTTATTTGATGTTATTAAGCTAGATTGGGGGTTTGGGTAGGAATTTACATGTTTTAGGAAATAATTAGAAAATGGAAATAATTCGAAAAAGGGAGAGGGTAGATAGGTGAAATAAGCCAAGGCGGCTGGGTGGGTAGATTTTTAGGGTGTTTGGGTGGGTATGTAGGTAGAAAGATGAAAAAATGGAGGTGGGGGCCGCACGGGGTTCGGCTCGGGGAAATTACAGCGACCGATGTCGGTTTCTAAGCGACCGGCATCGGTCGCAAAATTTGTGGGCAGGGTGCTTTGTGCTTGACCGGCGTCGGTCGTATATCGGCCGGCGTCGGTGGGTGTTGTGTGTTGTTTTGTTTTGTTTGTGTTTTTGGTTTGTGTTTTTTTTTTTTTTTTTTTTTTTTTGTTTTTTTTTTGTTTTTTTGATGTTGTTTGTGTGGTTTGTATTTTGTTTGTGTGGTTTTTATTTTGTTTGTGTTGTTTGTTTTGTTTGTGTTGTTTTTATTTTTGTTTTTGGGGTGTTGGTTGGGGTGTTGTGAAGAGGGAGGGGGTAGGGAGGATGGTGGGTTTGGGGGTGGGTTTTGGTGGTGAAGAGGGGGAGGGGTGGGTTAGAGAGTCGGGGTGTGGTGAAGATAGGTGGGTAGAGGGGTGGGTTAGAGAGTCGGGATGTGGTCGGGGGGATAAAAGGGGGTATAGGTAGATATCGTGATAAAGAGTAGGCTAATGTAGTGGGTGGGTTTTGCAGCACGCGCAGAAATGACGATGCGGACAGATGCCTCCGCTGTTGGTGCGGATGCGACCACATGTGTCCGCAGCACACTGGGCTATCATGCGCGAGGTGGGACTCGGCGGAGTCCAGCGATATAGAGCTATCGACAGAGATCATAGTTTGATGGTTGCCCTCATCGAGAGATGGGATCCGGCGACCAATGTGTTCCATCTCCCGACTGGAGAGATGACCATCACATTGGAGGATGTGTATCGCATCCTTCGATTACCTATCGATGGAGAGGCCGTTTTTCAGGTGGATGCAGAGACAACCATGGACAACATCCTACAGGTTTTCGGGGATGCAACTGCGCTAGTGACATATCACAGCATGAGCATCGGGTATGGTGATATGTACCGTGCGCACCGACATGAGACACGGCTTGCCGTGTTGATGATGATCGGGATCACCTGCTTCGCCTCCCGACTCAGAGGGAGGCCGCTTTCCACGGGCGCTGATGGGGGTGCTTCATGAGATGGTGGAGGAGCACACTGTTATGCTTGGGCACCAAGATATCTCGGTGCAGCTTATACAGGAGTCAGGGGCTATCGCCGGATGAGGCGATTCGGGATTTGTTCGACATTTTTACTTCACTGCTTGGGCATATGAGCACATCATACGCATCGACCAAGAGGGTTACCCCCAAAGCCTGCCAGGCCACAGTCATATACAGATACGGCTTTCGAGGGTGGTCGGGGGTCGGGACAGCCACGAGCAAAGGCTTTCAGCAGGGCGGGACGCCGCCTATTACAGCATTTATTGAGGGGCCCGACAAATGGTAGATATCGTATGGAGACCTTACAGAGGTCATCACCCGCACAGAGGAGCCCGAGTACAGCTTACGCTGATCCAAGACACTTTCTGGATAAAGCAGACTGAGGCCGGAGAGTACGAGAGGATACCCTGTGAGAGGGTACGCAGGCAGATGGGGCTGCGACAGGACGAGCCACCTCCCTTCCCTCAGTACAGAGGGATGATGTAGAGGCCCCACTGCCTGCACCACAGCCCGTGGATCCAGATTGGGTTGCTGAGAGGCCGGCAGATGATACTGTAGATGATGCTGGCTGTACGGGAGCATATATGGTTTGGTGGGCTGGTCGAGAGCAAAATGAGGGTAAGACAACCCGCACAAATGCAGACTGACTTGGCAGCGGTGATGGCAGAGCGAGATCAGCTCAGGGGTCAAAGTGCAGCTATTACAGGGGCAAATGGCACACGCACAGTACGTATAGGTGTTTTACAGGGGCAAATAGCTAGCCCAGCAGTGCACAGTGCACAGCACAGCACCACCACCACCACAAATGCAATGCACACAACACAAATGCCCATGCACTGTGCACAGTACATACATACCACCACGGCCACACAGCACCACCAATGCACCACCACAGCACATCAGGCACATCCGGGTAGAGGAGTCCGGGGACAGCCCCAAGACCTACGGTGGCACGGATGATATATGGAGGCGAGAGCGAGGCCCGGTACTATCAAGATGTTCTTGATGGTACCGAGCCGAGTATCACCATACGCAGCTTATAGAGCAGACCTCCCATAGTCGAGATCGCAGGAGGCGCAGCCACACACCGGCGTGTGTCTGCATACAGGTGCAGGAGGCGAGAGGCACCACAGGGACCAGCAGGGAGAGGTGCTGAGGGCGGTGGGGAGAGCTGAGGGATCCCTGCATTGTTTTTGTATATGGACATGGGCACCGGTCTGCGCACCGGTTGTGTTGATAGAGGCCTGCGTGCCTACATTTATTCATTTATTCATTCATTTATTAGATACCGCCTCGCGAGCCGAGTACGGGTCAGAGAAGTGATACCGCCTCGCGAGCCGAGTATATTTTTGATATGAGGGACCGGCCTGCGAGCCGAGTCGAGATTATTGTCATTTATTGCGGCCTGCGTGCCGGCTTTGTTGTATTATGAGATCACAGAGGTCCCGATGCAGGGCATATTGTATATTGGAAACGTTGTATATGTGATATATAGATATGAGGATTTGACTCACATGCTGTGTTCAAAATGTTTTTAAGTATTTTGTCGATGGTTTGTGATATTTGATGTATGATAAGTTTAATTGACATGTTGATATATTGATGATGTTGATGTTTGTTGTTAATGGGATGCAGTCATGTTATATTATGAAATGTGGCATGTTTTGTTGCTGGTTTGGTGACATTGTTATATATGTATCTGATGAGTTGGATCCAAATGGTGTATAGATTGATAGTTTTTTGATATCCTTAGATGATGGCATGTTTGTTTTGGTAATGTAGATAGATGATATGGATGAAATCGTAATGAGAAGTGGATTGGATGGACAAATATGGATAATGGTGTTGTTATGCAGGAAAAGAGGCGGGCGCGATAAAAAATTAGGTAGAAAATGAAGAAAAGAACTATGTTTCAAAAAGGCAGGTGTGTAACCGATATCGGTTAGGTAACCGACGCCGGTAGTTAGTAGACCGATATCGGTTATGTAACCGATACCGGTTATTTAGGTATGAGCTTTTCTAAAAATAGAAAAGCTAGGGTGGCAACTTAAGTTCTAATTTTGAGAGCCATGCAAGAAGTTAAATACGCGAACGCGACGCTTTTGACGACCGAGACAGTAATCGTGCATGAGAGATTTGAGTGATAAGGAGAAAAGAGACAGGAAAGTGAATGTGATCCGAGATTCAAAGGCGTAAAAGGTGAATTTGAAAAGGGTGGTGATCATGGCGTAACGAGGAGAAGCATCCAAGCAGCAGGACGAGAGGGAAGACAAGTGCCACCTCAAGTCGCCGCAACTCAAGAGGTAAACGCTTTGGTTGTGATTTGATTACCGTATGTTTTGTGAATAAGATGGGGAGAGTAGGTGGGTAGATATGAGAAAGAAAACATGATAACAAGGGTTATAAATGAGGTGAGTGTTACGTGGTAGGTAATCAAGGGTTTCGGTATGTCTCGTATACAGAGAGGAATAAACGAGCAATTTATTGTCGTAGGTGGTTGTTTAGGCAAGGTGTATGTAATCGATAAAGGACCGATAATGTTAGGGATAACCGTATCGGGTTATCGAACCGGTACGTTATTTATAACCGATACCGCATCGGAGGAATTTCCGTAATGTGAGAAAACCCTTAGGGATTTGATGGATCAATGGTTGCTTTGTTGTTTTGATGTACGCAGCAGAGGCAGGGTTGAGGATGAATGATAGTGTGCCAAAGCCGCTGTCATGTCACTTAATCCGAGCGGATGTAACACCAAATGAATGGACATTGATAAATCGTTTGGGGTTAAGTGGAATCCGCTATTATTCACGAATCGCACGTAACCATGCTATGTCATGCAGCGCTGATCAAAGATGGAATCCAGAGAAGAATACGCTCTATCTCGCCAACAGGGGAGATGACAAGAATATCGAAGATGTGTTCCGTATTTTGAGGCTCCCTATTACAGGAAAACCAGTATATCAGGCATTACCTAGCGCAGCGCGGGGAGCGATAACAACAGTATTTGGTCCATACGCACGAGATTTGACACAACGAGGTTTGTCATTCACATATGGGATAATGTATGCAGCACACCCTGAGGAGACAAGGTTAGCAGTGATATTAATGATAGCGGTAGGGTATTATGCATTACCGAGGGCGGAAGGGGGAAGATTTCCAAAGGCATTGATGTGTGTTATTTGGGAGATGATAGAAAGGAACGTGACTTTTGCATGGGCACCTGCATATTTGGCGGAACTATACAGGGGTTTATGGGCTCAGAGGCAAATCACAGATGACACACGGATTGTTCATACTTATTACACTCGTGGGCCTATGAGCACATTGTTTGTGTGCGACCAATAGGCCGACCCATCCAAATGAGAGACCGGAGTACGAGGTCAGGGTTCGACGATGGGTCCGCATGCAACAAGAGGCAAGATCCCGTGCCGTGACGGGTGACATTGAGTATTACAGTGTGTATGGGAGAGGGTGATTTATCATGATATCTCTGAGGCCTTACGGAACTATATGGTAACAGAGAACATAGCCGAGGAGTTGAGGGGTGTAGAGCGATTGAGGTGGATCACAAGGGCACAAAGCCAGTGAGTATGAGAGGATTCCTATAGATCGCGTGCGACACAAATTTGATTTGTGCAGATATACCCCGGCTTATAGACCATATATGAGGATCGACGCCGAGGCAAAGATTCTCACCTCCCCGACCAACACCTCCGTAAGGGCCAGAGAGATAGCAGCCGATCGCAGGTAATGGATGCAGAAACGACAGAGGCCTATAGATTATGGTGGGTAGCAGAGCTCGCGAGGTGTACGTGATCGCCCGACATAGCTATGATTACAAAGCAGAGAGAGATCGTCTCAGAGTTTAGTTCAAGAGCTCCAAACGCAGTGAATGAGGCAAGAGGATTGTTAGCGGTCATGAGTCACTAAGGAGAGACTAGAGGCTGAATTCCTCCATGCGAGGGAGCGTATTCATATGTTACAGGAGAGATTGGCAGATCAGTGGGCGGTACCAATAGCCGTGGTACCGTTGAGGACAGAGAGGCCTGGTGAGAGGCGTCGACGATCACGGTCATCACCTGGTGCGGGATGAGGCGTGAGGGTCTGAATAAATGTTATAGAGGTATAAGAATAAATAAGGATGCCGACTCATGTGTCGATGATGATAGAGAAGATGTATTTGTTTAACATCTAAATAAAACTGAATATGTATGTTGATTCGAGTTATGATAATAATAAGAATGTTTTCGTTTTGACTGTTGGTGTTTTGAAAAAGGATAAAAGAGGAATGTGATTAAATAGAAATACACAAAAATATTTATATTTACCACACATGATAGGTTATGGTAGGGGATGGTCGAGCTAACCTTGGGAGACCCCATGTCTCCGAAGTGCTGCCTACATAGCCCATTGCACAAAGCAAGGAGGGGCCTCAGACCGATGTAGTTCTCCCTTAGGACCAGGGAGAGGTGAATTTAGGTATGGTTAGGCAATTTGTTGGTTGGTAAAAATGTTGATATTAATATTGGTAAGGTAAGGTTGATGGTGTTGGTAATGAATTGGTGATGTTGTAAAAGGTATAAGGGAAGCGAAAGTTAGCCTACCCAAGTAGTAGGGAACCATGTCCTGATTAAGATCAACACACAATCCTAGATGCGAGGCAAAGAGGAAAGAATGCTCCGTAGGTGAAAAGAACTAAACAAACCACATAATAACGTAGAATGAGCTTGAACCCCTAGTACCGTGCATAGACGAGAAGTCGATAGGTGAAAAGAGTCAGATAATCACAATATATCGGTGTACGCCACGTCCCTGAGTCAAACAAATGGTGAGGTGAGGTGGATGGTATAGCTGAGGTACAGAGAACTTATTACAAAGTGAGTGTTCTGACGAAAGAGAACCTACCCTAAATAGACAAGTCCATGACTCAAAAGTTCTTTTGAATGAGGCTTTTATTTTATCAATATAGACTCGATCGATCGATGGGAAGTCTACAAGGGATATTGATTGTATTATTCTTGAGGTCTTCACAAAGCTGATCAATGCGAGAAGCTTCTGATAAAAGGTTGACTGTGCATAGCTGTCCTTCGAGGGAGCAGTCTATTTATAGTAGCAGATATGATGATTTTAGTGCATAGCTGTCCTTCTGGGAGCAAATTATATAATAGAGCAATAGTTTGGCATATAGCTGTCCTTCGAGGGAGCAATATATATAATTTAGATAGCTAGATGTTCTTTTGACGTGAAGCATCTAGTTTTTGTAGGAAGTTTGACTCAAGAAAATCCCATAAGAAGGTGTTATTTTAATACTTTGAAGTCATGGACTAGACTAAAAGGGGAAGGCATCGTTAAGGGAGGTGAGAAGTGAGCTTGATTTTATTATGAGATGTAGGAAACAAAGTGTATGTAGCGGTGAATGAGCTCAAGGGACGAGCAGAGAGGTAGATAAGAAGTGATGTAACACTAAATTCAACAAGAGAATGGTCGAAGATGCAAGGCATTATGGGGTTCAGCTCAGCTTACCATTGCTTAAGCTAAACGATAAGTACCCGATCCATAAGTGTGAGTGATTATATAAGGCCCAATCCAATTAGGAGCAAATTTTCCACGTTTGCTCTTTTCCAGCTTTGGTTACATGTTGATTCTCTTGAGGACAAGATCACCAACTTTAAAGGTACGCTCATGAAGTCGCTTATCATAAGCACGCTTGATACGTTTTTGATAGATTTGAAGGTGATCGAGAGTCGTAAGACGACGTTCACAAGAAGCTCCAATTGGGCTAACCGCTCTGCGGAAATCATCGCTGGTGAGAATATCCTCAAGAGATATCCCGAGGGAGGGTATTTGTATTTCGAGAGGCAAGACAAATTCTGCACTATATACCAAAGAAAAGGTGTAGCATTAGTAGAGGTACGAATGCTAGTACGATAAGCCCAAAGGGCAAAGGGGATGTGATCGTGCCAATTTCTTCCGCACTCATCGACAACTTTCATGAGGATTTTGGTTAGGGTTTTATTAGAGGATTCGGCTTGTCCATTTGCTTGTGGATAGTAGGGTGATGAGAAGCTAAGTTTGATACCAAAGTTGTCACAAAGGTCTCAATAATAACTTATTTTTGAAAGATTTTCCATTATCTCGTTATCGCGATGAGGAACACCAAAACGATGATAATGTGGTGGTTAATGAACTCTACAATTTTTTTCTTTTTTGGTTGAAATGAGTGGAATAGCCTCCACCCATTTTGTGTAATATTCGGTGCATGTGATAATCCATCGGTGACGCTGCGAAGAGGACGGGTGAATCTCACCAATAAGGTCTAAACCCCATCAGAGAAAGGCCAAAGATCTCGGGTGACTGTAGGGGGTGGCTAGGAGTATGTTGAAGGTCAAGCGTGTTGTTGACACATAACACAACGCTTAACATATTCATAGCAATCGTTATTGAGAGTAGGCCAATAATAACCAAGGCGAAGGATTCTGCTTGGCCATGGCAAGGCCGCTAAAATGCCCGCCACAAATACCGTCATGTACTTGTTGGATGGTATGGGTGACCTCCGCACCGGTGAGACATCGAAGGAGGATGCCATCAAAGCCACGTTTATAAAGGAGTCCTCCCATAACAAGATAACGAGAAACGCGTTTAAGAAACGCGCGCTTTTCACGACTAGTAAGGTCGATGGGAGAACAGAGGTCAGTAAGGTAGTCGTGAAATTGGTGATACCAGTATCCTCATGAATTAACATGACACATTATTTATCGTATAAACAACCGAGGCTGAATAAGATGGGGCAAAGAGTTGTTGACCAAGACGAAAATGTCGAGTCACTGATGAAGCTGAATTTGCGAGGCTAAGCAAGCCATAGTATCCGCAAATTTGTTAGTGGAGCGGGAATGGTTTGATAGAATAGCGAGAAATAAGGCTAGAAGTGAATCCACGTAGTGTTTGTACTTTTGAAGTTCCTCATTTTTGCATTGGTAGATGCCCATAACTTGATTGACTACCAATTGAGAATCGCCAAAAATATTGATAGATTTGATACCTAAGTGTAACGCAACTCGAGACCTGTAACAAGGGCCTCGTATTCCGTCGTATTATTAGTGCAAGGGAAATCGAGTCGAATGAGAGAGGCATAGGCTCAAAGGCCGAGAGGAATGAGAACAACGCCGGCTCCTCCACCACGCCGGCATTTGATCCATCAAGAAGAGGGTCATCGATACGACTCCTCCCTGAGTGAAAGAGTGGCGATGAGTTCGTCTGGGAATGTAAAATTGGTAAATTGTTCCCCTGGTAAAGGGGCTTCCGCAAGTTGATCTGCGATGGTTTGTCCTTTGATTGATTTCTGGTGGACAAACTCAAGGTCGAGGTCGGCGAGGAGCATGAGCCATCTGGCGATGCGTTGGTTTAGATGAGGTTTGGCATACATGTAATGGATGGGGTCCGTGTTGGTGATGACGAAAGTTTTGTGATTCAGAAGGTAGTGTCGGAGTTTGGTAGCCACGAATGATAGGGCTAGGCATAACTTTTCTACATGTGTATACCTAGTCTCATAGTCCACCAAAGTACGACTTATATAATAAACGGCTTGTTCTCGATTCTCAGAGTCACGATGTGCAAGCATGGCCCCTACAAAGTGGTCAGCAAAGGAAAGGTAAAGGTAGAAAGGGCGGTCGTCCCGAGGTGGGATAAGCACGGTGGATGCAAGAGATAAGTTTTGAGAGCTTCAAAGGCTAGGTGGCACTCTTCGCCCCATTGAAAATCAATGTCCTTTTTAAGAAGGTGATGGAAAGGTCGACATCGATCCGAGAGTCGGGAGATGAAACGCCGATAGATCGAGCTTACCTTGTAAACTACGCAATTGTTTGAGATCGGTAGGTGGGGGCATTTCTAGGATAGCTTTGACTTTAGATGGGTCGACCTCGATGCCACGCAAAGAGACGATAAAGCCAAGAAGTTTCCTCGAAAGGACACCAAAGACACATTTCTTTGGTCAAGGCGACAAAATATCAGTAACAAAGCATCAAAATAATGGTTAAAACATCGAGATGTTCACTACGATGTTTAGATTTGCCAAGAAGATCGCCGACGTAATCTTCAAGGATAGTGTGCATAATGTCATGAAAATGTAGGTCATAGCTCACCGATAGGTCAGCACCAAAGATTCTTAAGGCCAAATGGCATTACACGGTAATGTAAGGTTCCCAAGGAGTTATGAAGGTAGTTTTATGTTGATCGGCTGGGGCAACCAAAATTTGGTTATATCCCGAGAAGCCATCCATGAGAGAGAGCATCTCATGGCCTCGCAAAGTGAGATCTACAAGTTGGTCAATGCTAGGCAAGGGGGAAGTCATCCTTAGGGCAAGCGAGGTTAAGATCCCGTAAACTGCGCATATCCGAAGTCCCCCGTCGCTTTAGTGACAGTACGATGTTAGAAATCCATCGAGGATAGTCAATAGCAGTAATGAAATGAAGGAAACAGAAAAGGAGTCGCTCAAGCTCCTCTTTTGACCAAGAGAGCAATGCGTGGATGCATTTTTCAATTTTCGTTTAATTGGCTTGAATCGGTTTTAGTGTAATGTTATGGACGGCAATGTCGATCAATTCCCGCATGTCAACAGAGGACCAAGCGAAAGCTTGGTCATGAGCACAGAAAGGTAGTAAAGGCGACTTGTTCTCGATGTGTTAAGGGATTGTCCGATCTTCACAATGTGAGGATCCTCCTCCGTGTGGATGTTGATTTCTATAGTAGATTCTGCTCAAAGATGGTTTGAGTTTCAGATGGTAAGGCGCGTCAAATATAAGAGTCATCCGCGCCAAGGTAAGTGAGGATGGAGTCATCATCCCGACACTCAACAACGCAATCAAGGTGAGTCCTCTTCAATCATGTCCTGGATACGTAAGGGGATAGAAGAGGGGTCCTCATTATCGCGCTGATAATTGAGAGGACCTAGAAGATAGCATTTATGAAAAAAAAAAAAAGTAGGAGGGATAGATTCGGATCTATCGACTCAGGGACGAAGGCAAAATGGGTGATGATGGTTCTGTAGGGGTGACGCCGTTGTCTTCTAGAAGACAACCGACACGAGGTTCCTCCCGTGTAGGTGTTTCAGAAAACCGAGACCACCGCGATCATTGTGTTTGCGTGTAGTCACGGAATGAGTGTATGTCGGCCTTGTTCATAAAGACCAAAACCAAAGCCTTTCCAAGACAAATGAGTCAAGAAGGTGAGGGCGAAACGACGATTTGTCAAGTATTGAAAATCGATCGAAGGGAACCACACCAAGAGGGGGTTCAGGGGTAATGGAGGATGCGCCAACACCCCCATACGTTAGGTTGGTGCGGCAATGGGGTGGTCCGTAAGAGATTACTTCCCCACACGACGGTCATAGGTAGGATGTGCATGTACTGTCCGTCCGTACTCCCGTGGGGTATGGAAAGAACTAACGCATATATAGGCGATACTCCCCAAACAGAAGGCGTTGAAAACATCTACTAAGGGGTCTCATGGTTGGGATGTTAGCTCATGGGAAGGGAAGTGGTTTTTGCGACGGTGGTTTCATCTACCAAGGCGTAGGTGCGGTTGAGGTGGATGGTTGAGGTACATTCAAGAGGACGGTTGGGTTGAATGAATGGGTGTCTTGATTGGTACAAGCACATCGTTAGGGCGGTATAACATATCACAGGTTTTAAAGGGGGAGGATCAGCTTTTACGGTGTAGGACTTCCCTCGTACTCAAATTTTATGCATCTATGTAATGTTGAGGGAACGCATCCCATAGCCCGATCCAAGGGCGACCTAGCAATATGTTATATCGAACTCTCCTTCAAGGACATAGAAGAGTTCGGGTAAAGTACGTGGTCCTACCCGAATGTTGAGGATCACGGTGCCTAAAGGTAGAGGTAATAATATTATCAATGACCGCAACATGATGGGATTGGCACACATGTAGCTGTAGGGATATTCATTTGTTGGAAGGCTTTCAAGAGATGATGTTTAGGCTAATGCGCCCCAATCAATCATAACACGACGTACCCGAATGTCCCGACGTAAGTCGAGATGAAAAGGGCAGGGTCGATCTTCTCGTACCAAAGTCAACAATTTCATCTTCGTGAGAAACCGATCGCCGCAGCTTGCATGTAGAGAGACGTATGGTCAGGGGCAAAGGGGTTGTTTGGTGAGAGAAGCAACGTGATCGGGTGTTAGAATGGAGGCAACAGTGTGGTTTCATTAGGTAAGACCTCGATCCTCAAGAATTTCAACGAGAGCTTGTCGATGAGATTCAAGTCCGAATGAGATCATATAGTGTCATTTTTACGCGATCGGTGAAGCCGTTTGATCATGGCTCGATGGGCAACTCCATTAGAGACGGGGTAAGCGGTCCACGAATAACCACTTTGGGTGGTGGTGCAATCGGATGCCGGATGGAGAAAGAGAGGACGATGTGTGCTTTCTTTCGCTTTCTCGTTGTTTTTCTCGCGCTCGAGTAAAGAACACTAATCATATTAATCTCGTAGACCCGAGATGAGGAAGATGGTCGGGATAAATCATGGTCTTCAAGAGGTGGGTCAGAATAATGATAGATCTTGGTGAGGCGGGGACAGATGGTATAGTAGAGAGGAATCAAGCTAAAGGTCTCTCTTCGTAAGTTGTCTTTCTTAACCTTTATCCGGGAGAGGTGACTCGACGAAGGATGGTTTTTAAAGCTTTGCATCCCTCCACATCATGTCCCTAAAAGTGTGCGGTGATAGGCGCAGATTTTAGACTCATCATAACCTATAGGTCGAGGTTTAGACGGGTCATAAGGTCTAAGTGGGGGTAGGGAAATGGTCGCATTCTCCACCAACATAGCAAGGATTTTGGCGTAAGATCCTTTGAGTGGGTCAAAATCGAGGAGGATGAGGGTATTGGTCAGGTGGGGTTTTGGTAATGTTTGGGCATGGTTGGTTCATACGGGTGGTGGTTTAGCCGAGGGGTGTCGACACGTGGTTTTCACTAAACGTGGTTTCTTTCAAGCGCAGGCTATATTCAAATGGTTAGATGATGAGGTTACGATGACGTGGTAAAGGGAAACAACCACGAGAAAGGGGAGTGACAAAAATAAATCCTTTGATGATGGAGTTCGTTTAGGGTTGATGGGTGGACAGGATACGTGGGGTGACAATGTTGATATACCCTTTGATCTCTGTATAGGTGCAGAAGGCGTAGGTCGTTTTGAAGAAAACGCAGGAGGTATGATATATTGATGCAAGGTGGAGGGATGAGGTCCCAATATGGAAGGTAGGTGTGACGATGATGGTTTTGATTGTGATAGAGGCACGGATTGAGTTTGTCTCCTAGGTGGCGGGGCGGCTTTATTTTTGGATAAATCGAGTCGCTTAGGCGGGTGTGTTAGACTGGGTATTGGTGAGGTCCCAAGTGTAGGGGAAGATTTGGTTAGGTTAATAGAGGTGGATGGGCTACTTGGTATAGATACGGGGGGTGAGAATGAGGACATAGGCATTTTGAGTTTCTGTAAACACTTAGGGTATATGGTAGAGGTGTCCGGATCGGTCACCTGCATTTGAGTAGAATAGGGGGTACTCAAACGTTCCCATAGACTCGCCTATCTTCCTCGAGAATGACAATCTTCAGCATGAATTGTAAATTTGGTACTAAGAAAGACGGGTTGTGATTCCAGTCCACTGTGGGTGTGATACAGGGGGTAGATGAGGTACTGTATCAATAGATATTAAGAGGTCGACCGGTTGTTGAAAAGATTTAGGCGATGAAGGACTAATAGGCAGGAGGGCATGTTTGAGAGGGTCTGATTATGGTTAAAGAATTTGGTGATGTTGGTGCAAGAGATTTCTCATCTAAGGATGTCAAAAGGAGTGGCGAGCCTTCCTCTTGTGCAAGAAGAGCGGTAGAAGGGGACGCTTTGGGAAATAGATAAATTAGATAACATCCGTCATAGCCTCAGGGATGTGGTGTAAGCACTCTATCGATGAGAAGAGAAGTCTCGGGCGCTAACTCTTTTATGGGTAAAGGAATGATTTCGCTTTGGCTTGATGGTGGTGAAGGAGGTTCGACTCCCGTGTTAGTGGAGAGGCTTGATTCAAAATTTTCTCGATAGAGGCTTTTGGCCGGGAGTCGAAGACCGCATGGATCTCATGAACACTCTCCTCGCTAAGATATCCCGGTTTACGCATCGTTGACGAGTGATTTGGGAATGGTTTGTTGAAGATTTTCAAATTTCTGGTTGGTGGGGCATTAGGATTATCGAGGGTTATATCACCTCACGCAACCATTTCCTGCACTATGTTTTTCAACATTTTGCAGTTTTCATGACTATGTCCTTTTACGCGGTGAAAGTTACAGAAGTCATTTTCTTTGTACCAGGAAGGTATAGCACGGGTAGAATCAAACCCGGAGTGGGGTTTAACAGGAGGCAAGGTGATAGCTCCGGCTTTGAGCAATTTTTCCAAGATGACACCATAAGTTTCTCCCAAGGGAGTGTAATTGATGGGCTCGGCTTTGTACTTATAGGTGGTTTTTGGTGGGGTATTAGACGGTGTTTGAGATTTGACCATCACCGCGTGGACAGCTCCTTTTGATTTTGAAGAAGTGGACGTGTGAGGAGTGGTGGTGTTTGGTTTATTGGTAGAATCTGGAGTTCGAAATTGGGGTTTTTGTTGCGCAACCGCAATTTCTCTTCTTCTAAGGCTCGAATTTCTAGTTTCCGAGCCATGGTAAAGGCCTCATCAAATGTGCGGAAAGTTTGAATTTGAAGAGTAGGAGAAATGTGCTTAGCACATGCCCACGTAAAAAGTTCGATAAGTTCACCTTTCGAGGCAAGGCATATGTAAGTTGGTTGATAAGGCCCCGCCATCGTCCAACGAAATCTGCGATAGATTCATCTTCGAATTGTCGGATGGCATAAAGGTCGGTGATAGATACTTTCTTGGCAATGTTAATGGAGAAATGATCCAAGAAAGATTGGGCTAGTTGGTTAAAAGAGAAGATTGAGTGCTGGGTTAAAGCACTGTACCACTCCAAGGCGGGTCCTGATAAGGACATGGGAAAGGTGCGGAGTAACAAGGCATCATCATGAGCAATCAAATAACAAGCATGTCTAAATGATCGCAAGTGTTGTTGAGGGTCCTCTTTACTATTAAAACGGGTAAATTTTGGTAATTCCCATTGAGGAGGATATGAATGAAGGGGGACAGAAGGGTGAATAGGCTCCCGACAAACTTGCTCGTATGTCAAGGCGCTACGACCTCCTGAAACAGAAGCCTCCAGATTATGCATTTTGTCCATCATTTGTTTGATGAAATCCGTGGTTGGATGAGATGATGGTGCGGTTGTGGTAAACGGAGGCAAATTGGGCCAAGGGCCTCCACTGGACAATGGTGGGGTTAAGTGTTGATAAGGTATGGGGGATGAATATGTTGAGGCGACCGAATAGGGATGTCCCATATAAGATGTTGAGGTCACTGGATACGTGTATGGGAATGAAAAGGTAGGCGGAGCTTGAGAAGGAAAGCTAGTGTGGATAGGTGGCAGAGAGCAAGTCATGAACGAGCAATTGCAAGAGAGAGAGGAGGTAGGGGCAACAAGGGCGTAATGATATGTGGGGTCCAAGATTAACCAACGGAAAGCCAATCTGAGTCGTATGAACCTCTCGGCCGCCGGATTGGGAGACGGGGCTAAAGATGCAGAAGCAAGGCGGTGTTATCAAAGCGGAGTGGGAGCTAAATGAGCAGCTATACTAATAGGCATACTAACAAGGAGCTGACCATCAAAGCGCATACGGTCGTGGGTATGAGACAAATAGTATTGACAAACGCTAGAATTAGCATCCGTAAACTTGGCAAAGTCCTTATCTCCCACAGAATTTTAGGAACCTCGCCGGTATCCGTAGGATTCCCTGCACGTGAATGGGGGGGTGATTCAGCAAAGAAACAGAGCAAGCATGTGAAACCATGGCGGCGGCTTGCTTTCGAGTGATAACAACCATGGACAGGAGTTCACAAGAGGGTTTCAATCATCAGAATAGAAACAAACTCGATCGGTAAAATTGGTAGGTCACGGTTTGTCGTGAATTGGGAAAGACAAGAACGATATCGGCCTAGTAAACCGATGTCGGTTATACTATAGCCGACGCCGGTCGTAACCGATGTCGTGTAAGAAGTCCGGGCTAACAAGATATAAAAGGTCGCTAATTTGATTTTTAACAACGCTTAGTATACTTGTCCAATTATTGATCACAAAGACAGAGTATGAGAAAGAAAACAAACTAAAAACAAGCAAGATGCACACGCAAATCCAGAGACTAACCCTAGGGTTAATTTTAATTATCGTGGGCTTATGCCTTTAGACGTAGAATGATGTCGTAATCCTAAACAAAAGACTTAGGGAAATGTCAAGTTTGTTTTGGCTTATAAGGTTACCTCAATCGGGTGAGGAATACCGCGGAAAAGGGGGATGTTTGAGTCATGTGTTAATTGTGAAGTGATTCGGTATGTGTCAGTGCAGCAGAAAGTAAGATTAATTTCTTGTCAATACCATGGATATCACCCCCACGTGTACGACCTGTTACTTAATCTATGTTCGCTAGAATTGAAAACAACAAGCAGTAATGCAATGCACGTGTTTTAAACCCAAATCGAAAATGATATTCGATGAAGCAAAAGAGATGACTTTCACTAATGCGAGATGTAAAAGCAAAGCAAGTTCTTTTATCAAAATAATACAAAACCTTGTGAATATCTTTTAGAAGAAGAAAACAGCAAGTATACTCCCTATATGAAAGCAAGCAAGAAAGAAAGAAACCCAAAATGGGTCCCACCGGGCATGCCAAAATGTTTCGCTTCTAATGTTTCACTTCCGAATAGAGTCGCTTTATCCTTTCATTCCTTTTAGAAACAGATAAGGTTAGGGCTAGGAGGAATACCTGTTGAACGTCGAGATGGTGTGCGCGTACATCAGAGAGAAAGATCAAAGTTGATCGCGAAGAACTCCTTTTTGTCTTGAAGGACTACCCGCAAATAAGAACACAAGACCACAAGATTTTGATTAGACAATAAATGAGGGAACTCGCTTGGGCCCAGAAATATAAAACTTCCTTTCGAAGGTGGTCAGCCTCTCGCTAATATGAATTAACACAAAAGACTCGTAAAATATCAATTAAATTGCTTCGCTTGAGACGGGTAGGGAAAGGCTGATTTCTGGTTTTGAGTCACAATAACCGATACCGGCTGGCCATATAACCGATATCGGTATGGCTCTAGGATCCGTAGGTTGGTTGTTTTGTGGGGTGGTTGTGTTGTTTGGTAACAAAGTGTTATTTGTAAAGGCTAGTATATGAGTGATATTAGGAAATGAGATGATGAGAGGTAGATGAATGATAGTTAGATGCAATGACACACGGGTAGTGGATCTAGGAATGGATTTGTGAGGATCGTGATTCAAAAAGTCTAAGAAATGTTATTAAAGAGGACATGCAAGATGTAACTTATCGGTTATCGACGAAGATGCAGTCCAAGAACTCGATGACAAAGGCGTAACTCTAGTAGGATGGCTTGACAAACGTAAGATGAAAGATCTCCTCCCGATGATCACCGAGTATCACGAGAACTCGCTATTCCGTTGCAATCTTTGGGCTTGATCTCCTTTTGCACGCAACTCTCCTTCTCTTCACTCATCTCTCGCCGCCAAGTGAAGATCCGAATGCTCTTGATCGCTCCCAATGATCTCTGTTGATTCAAAAATCCTTCGACCCTTGTTTCTGGTTAGGGGAGCCCATTTTACAGGGAACCGATGGCGGTTACGTAACCGACGGCGGTCGAGTAGGAACCGGCATCGGTAAGGAAAAAGTAGGCTATTTTTAGTAAAATAGCCCACCTTCCCTGCTTTTCTCCCGAGGGATTAGTTGCGGGCTTGGTCAAGTGACTAGAATGTCGGTTTTGGGTGCGAGAAAGGGGTCCTTAATCATGGGTGTAGGTGTAGACCAAGTTATAGGTCTTAATTAGGTTAGTTTAGGGTTAGGACTAGGTCACGATGAGGTGGCAAAATGAGGTGGCAGGTGAGGTGATGTGGATTTATCAATTACGAGGTAATTAATAAATAATTGTGTAAGGTTTAGGTGATGAGGTTAGGATACAAAGGGTCGTAAGACACAAATTTGGTGTCTACATTCTCTTCTCGGGATTCGAGAATGCTCATCGAAAGAACCTATCTGAATAATTGTTACCATTATTCATTGGCATCTCGTCCCTTAGACTAGGTGACATAGACAACGCAATTAGCACCTTGTGATACTTTGGCAAAGATTTGAAACATACTGCGCTTATGTCACGTATTCCTTGATGGCATACTCGCCATTCTGAATACGTCCTTCACCCCATTCCTATGTTATGTAGAATGTCTTATACTTGACTTCTACGCCTCTCCTTCCCCCCCAAGTTATTCACTCAGAAATGGATTAATAATATGACAACGTTATAGGGATGCTCCCGAGGACTAGGGATACGCTGACATACTAGGTCAACCCTAGTTTAACCCAGTGTGTCAAGATACCCTGAGTCTCCAGGGGCAGCCTTATAACATGACCACATTCCTAACCAGTCCCAGAGTAAAACTTGTTCGAGTTTAAGGTGTAAATCTTAACGATCAATGCAAAGGGTGTTGCCATAAGTCACTTGCATTGTTGTATCTTCGAGAAGATCCTAATCTTCTCGAAGGTACAACCCTACAGTTGACTTGTGTCATCAACCTTCCAAAACCACCTCGAAAAGATCTACTTAACTTTAAGGTGTTACCTACGTTGAGATAAAGTTATACTTAAAAATGCTCCTTTTTGGGTAGTCTTTTCCCAACCCCTGGGTTCCTTACCTTAGAATTGCCTTTCTCAATAAAACCCATTACGCAAAGAGAAGTTATTAAGAATCGAGGTCTCATCAAGGAGTTCATCGAAAAACAATCTAAATCAACATCAATCGGGCAATAGCCCTAAATCTTTACATAAGGTTGTTAACCATACCCTTTTAGGTTTATATCAGTTCTCATAACTGAAATATATCTTACTTATTAGAATTGAGATATAGTGGTTAAAAATCCAATTAAACGTTGTCTTGACTTAGATCAAGACTAGGAAGTAATAATTTATTCAGCCTATTTAGCTTCCTGTTGAGGTTTATTTTAACCTTAGCTTCTTGAAAGACAAAGGATCTAATTTCCAATTTAGCTTTAGATAGAACATAACAGATCTACTAAACATTCACAAGTATTCAAATACATAATCTTTTCAAAGCTTACTTAGAGAATCCCAAATGTCTCCAAGGTATACAATAATAACAATGCTCTTTAAAATCATTTGAACCGAAGAAGTTCAATCCATCAAGATACGAATGCAAACACATAAGTAAAAAATACCTCATTTCATTCATTTCTAAGCTAATCAAATACATTTTATGCATTCAACATATTGGATACAATACTCAACAACAAAAGAACATCTTTCTTCAAGTAGTACATTTAGAGAATCAAATTGGAATTCATCATAAAACCAAATTAAACGATCTGAACATCATATCAGATCTACGTGTCTTTACCACTTACGGCAACCATCTGTACAAAAATTGTCAACACGGGTCAGTTCGGTGAACTGAGCATGATAAGCACTAATTCTTAAAACAATTGCAATCCACCAATTGTTCTCATTAAACAACCTGTTTAAATGAAATCATTTATTCAAATTCCAAACATAAATCAAGCTATTCATCTTATATGTTAGAGACTAAGAACAAATGAATACAACCAATCTAAAGACAACAAAACTCCTACAAAATTGTTTCTATCAATTTCTCAAGGCAGTTAAAACATTCAACAAGCTCACTGTCTTAATTCTTTTATCATCATAACACATTTCAATGTTATTGACAAGTATACCTATTTAAACAGCAGCTCACATTTTATACCAGTCTCTCCATATAATACCTCAGTTTATTCTTGTTATGCCCTTACCGTAGAGATCGCAAAAGGATGCAAGAAGAAAGCACACAAGGTTTCCTGACTAGGAGAGAGAAAATTTTCCTGTTCAACTTATTATACATCAACATATAAATTACAGTCTAGAAGAAAGAAACAGAGTCAATTAGATTCCTGAATCAACAATGTTCTGGACTGTACCGACTCCTTGAATAATGCTAATACATTTACGCATGTGACTAAACAGTCGAGATTACAAGAAGAACTACAGCATCATCAGAATTCCAAATATAAAAATCACCTGTAGCTTATTGAGCAATACAAGAGTTCACACGACAAGCAATAATAAATAATCCAACTCCAATAGGCTCAACAAAACTTTCCATATTATTCAACAAGCATGAAAAATATACAACGCCATTACTGTCATCACATGACAAGTACAACTCCTTACCCTAGTCAAGCACAAGACTAGATAACACAATAACGTTAAGAGGTAACCATGTGCAAACACAAGACATTCCCACTCGAGTCAAAACACTCAAAGAACATACAAATTTGAATCTAATCCGTACTAAAATATAGCCATGACTTAAATCAGAAGCCGAAATCAAGAAATAATAACCACTACAAGGACTTCATAGAAGACATCATCCTATCATTAATTTCATCAAAATTTCATCCAAAATCGAGCTAATACGAATACAGCAGGGACTCATATAGAGTCGAGTTTGTAAAGAAAACCCATCCCTTAATTCCTCAGAAATGAACTGAACATAAACACAATAATATTAAGAAGAGTCAATTTCAATATGCATGCACAGTGAAGACTTAAATCAGGAATCGAGCCAACACGCAACATATCAAGGACTTTATCAGGAGTCATGTTTAAATGGGAATACCACAAGGACTCCGATAGTGTCAAATCCAACCAGTACTCACAACTAGGGTTCGATTGGAGTCGAATTCATATGACAACAATTCAAGGACTCCCACAGAGTCAAAACCATTAAGCATTCACAGCAAAACTTCTTCAGAAGTCAAAAACATACTATACATTACAAGGATTCCAACAAAATTCACAACAAAACTTCTTACCGAAGTCGAAACATTAATTACGTTTCAAGGACTCAAAAGGAGTCAAACCCATATAGTATTCTCAATTAAACTTCTACAGAAGTCAAAAATACTATCTATTTCAAGAATTCCAACAATATCAATAACATATAGTATTCACGACTAAACTTCTACAGAAGCCAAAACATACTATCATTTCAAGGATTCCAACAGCAACAATAACATATAGTATTCATGACTAAACTTCTACAGAAGTCGAAACATACTATACATTTCAAGAATTCCAACAGTATCAGTTTCAACAAGTGTAAATAGCAAGGCTTCGACTGAAGTCGATATCAAGCAAGAAAACATTTCATGGACTCTAACAGAGTCAGTTTCATACATTATCATTGCAAGCATTTCTTCGGAATCTACCAAAATGCAAAACACAGCAAGATAATTCAACCGCACGAAACCAAATGTACACCCAGCAAGGAATCAACTGAATAATCGAGCCAACATGAAAACACAGCAAGATAATTCATACATTGCTACCATTAAAACCAACTGAACCAAAAATCATCTGAACAGAGTTGTTCTAATGAAATCATTTGAAGGAAAGCAAGATTTTTAAAAGTTAGGGCCTAACATGCCTGGTAATGTCGCTTAAAAATCTGAAGAAGACCTCTGAATGTGCTCGAGCCTTCTTCTCCTCTTCCACGATAGATTCAACAACAATAATTTGTTACTACCATGTCTTATAAACTTTCCCCGATAGAGAAAAGAGCTAGATAATCTCATAGTTTCCATGCAACACATAGTAGACTGGTTCGAAGAACCAGTGATCAAACAGAGAGAAAAACGGAGTGAATGGAAAACCAAAATACCAACAAATTTTCCATTTGCATGCCTTCCCAAGCAATCCGCGCACGGGAACCGAAGTTCATCAATGACATTAACTCCAAAATTCCCGCCTAACCTCCATTGCCACCGACCGCCATAGTTGGCGATGGACAAAAGCAAACCAAAGACCATTTCCAGATTTGGCGATTCTGCCACGTCGGTCTCGATGGCCATTTGAAATCTCCGCTAAATCCCCTATCCTTCATGCTTATCCACTTCATTTAATGCCATAGAAACTACCGCCCATGGCTCGCACCCCTTCATAGGTCCCCCTTCATCCACTATCATTAGTTAGGTTAGAAACATAGGTTAGATCATAAGGTAATACTTTAGCCTTAATTTCCATAGTGCTAGGTGGCTAACCTTAGGAACATTTAGCTTATAGTTTAGGGCTAGGTTAGATTACTAATAATTTAACCAATAGGTTATAGTTTAGGTTTATGTTATTAACCTTAATAAATCCAGTCTAGGTCTCTGAAGTAGGATCATTCAGTATAAGAATCAACAGGTATAACATTCCCGAAATGGATTCCATCTGACATTGATAAAAAGTTTACAGTATACACCTGAATTTATTACTGGATCAAGGTCTATACCTTCCGATATTACAATATCGGAACCAATTCATTTAATAAGATCACTTTGAGTTAACTCCTGAATTGCTTATTCAACACATTCAGACCTTGCAACCTTCATAAGGTCTATAATTTTTGTTCATCCAGAATAAACTTAAAACATCTCTTGGATCAATGCAACTGATCCAAGGTTGAGTCATAAAGATGGGTAAATCCACAATTCATCCCTAAATCGATTAAACTCGGTCTTAAAAATGAAAGAAATAAAAGAGTCCAAGCATATCGACTCAATGAGAAGATCTTCAAGAGCAAAGAAGATACAATCCATATCAAGCATGACTTCACAATCAAAGGAACACATCCTTTTACAAAAAAAATCATATATCAACACTTGAATGCTCAGGAGGAAGTAACAATAGTTCAAGGTGTTACAATATGGATAGCAAAAACCATTCTTGTGTGGATGATATTGAAACTTCTACCAACCCTCCTACTTTTTACACCCCATCTATAATTGAGGAGACTTCTATTGTACATACTGCTATTTTAGAATTCAAAGCCAATTCTTAGAGGAATTCCAATGAATCTTTTAATAAGGATCATGTCATTACCCTAAACTTGTTTCTACTCTAAAATTGATAGTCACTTCTTAGAGAGATTATAGTGATTCTTTGTAGAAGGATCATGGCATTCCCCACATCTATTACTACTTTAGAGTTGAGAGTTGCTTCTTGGAGATATTTTAGTGATTCTTTAAAGTGTGATAATATATGTCTTCTATATTCACCTCATTGGGACACATACCTACCAAACATTGCTTCTTTTTTTGTAGTCCCACATTTCAAATCTAGATTACACTATTGATGACATTTCTCTCCTATTTAAGGACATTAATCCATCACCTTTTGTTTCATGTGAGTTCATATTTTCTTACGTGATGGATTCCAAGTAATTCTCTAAAATAGGACATTCCTCCATCACCTATTGTTTCATCACAATTCATAGTTTCTTCATTAAGTGGTTTTATTGATTTAGACTTACTTTCTTAATAGCTTCTAATGATTCTCCATAGTAGGGATCTTCATGTCTACAAGATACAATTCATTGGGATGACTACTTATAAAACATTTCATACCTATTTGTGAACCCTCACCTTTTAGATCTTTATGAAACTATTAGGGGTATTTATTCCCTCCTTGATATCAACTTTGATAGGGTTTTTCTATAAAAATTAAAATTTGGAAATCTATCCTTTGACATTACTAATCTTGACATTTCACACTTGCATGAAAAAATTCACTCTCCTCACTCTTGCCTAGTACATCGTAATAGTAATTCAATTACTTGCTTATGTTTTCACAACTTTATGTCATCATTTAATGAAGTTTAACTGCATAGAATACATCTAGAAACATAAATCCTCTAACTTATGAAGTCAAAAATATATTTTCTCCACCTGGTCCAAAAATTCCAGTTTGGTTAGGATGTAGAATTATATCCTAACCCTATTATATGGTTTTAGACCGACATGTTTTAAGCCAATTATTTCAATTGTATCAAAATATTATGAGAAAAATATAAACCCTTGATCGACATTTTATGAAATAACAACATGTTATCCAAAATACCCCGCATGTTATTTTGATAACTTGCATTATTATTTTAGACTTAGACATGAAAAATTGATTAAAATTGGGAAAAATCAGTATTGGGGACACTCCATTCATATCTTACCAACCCCCTTGATTTCCATATATAGCCAATTTTAAGGTTTTGGGATCAAATTGGGCAAAATATACTCTCTTTCAAATTAATCGATATTTTGGGAACAGAGGGAACTATTCCTTTGTTCCTTGTGTTTTCTAATGGGATGATCTAACCGAATGGGTTGAGACGAGAAATTCAATGCTGAAAAAGGTAGGAAACGACTATGGGAATGGATGGAACATTTCCACATTCCAAAGTTTCATCAATCAAGTAACATAACCGACAGGAAAGAGCGGCGAGAAGGAAAAGAGGATAAGGTGGGCCCCAAGAGAACAGTATAACTATTCCACGGTTCCACCCCAATCTCTATTCTCTACCCATACAAATATCTATGATAAAGTCAAGCCCAATGAGCATAAATTGAGAAATTCCACCCTTCCTACAGTTTGTTAACTAACCAATCCATCTCGCCTAGCTTAAAAAGTGGTATGTTATAGCCCACAAGGAATCCAATCACAACCCTCCCAAGATCCTAAACTTCAAACCGACAAACAAACATCAATTTCACTCTATAACTCCAAATTTAAAAAATTGTCTTAGTGGTGAGGTTAGGAAGGTGAAAAGAGGGAAATACAATCCCAACATTAAAGGAACAGGTTTCATGTAGTTCAATCACCAAATTTGATGAGGTATGGTTGAAGGAGAAAATTTGAGTTTCCTATTTTCCCCCTCCTCTCTCTTTCCCATCTTCTATATATTGTAAAATGATGCCCATTTTTAAAGGTCGACCCTCTTGGAATCTTAGTGCATCATCCTTCAAGTGTTGCATGTGTATTTTGAGTTGTAAACCTCATATCTGGACCTCTGTAGATTGATTCTTTCCTTCTTCATCCATTATAATGTACTTTTCATATCTTTGAAGTAATAAAATATATGTTTTTGGTTATTCTCTTCCCTAGACTGTGTTTATTTCATTATCTTGCCTCTTTATTTACTTGTATGTTATGCATATTTTCTCTCTTTTGTAGGGTTTCTTTTCTATTGTGCTCCATGGAAGTGAGTCTCGTGAGTGTTTTTTTACTTTGTGGCATGCATGTCTACCCTTCCCTACTCTATTTTATCTCATTTTCACTCATTTGAGAGTGTTCATCCCCTTCTTTCTGGTGTTATCACCTCCCTTTAGCTTAGGATTTTATTTTATGCATCTCCTTCTCACCTTGGTCCCTTGGAATGATATAGTAGAGTTAGATAGTTGCATTTCCCTTCCTAGGAGTATTTTTAGCAGTTGGAATAGGTAGAGGAATCTGGCCTTCTCCGTGAGGTCTATCTCAAGCACAATAACCCACAACTTGGAGATGGTTCCTTGTTGCCTCAAAGGCTTAGATCTTCTTGATCTAGGATGGGTGAAATTTGAGCTCCAATAATGTTGGCATGCTGTGGGACAAAGATTGAAGAAATTAATAACTTCATAGCAGCAATTTTGATGGGTACTTTGTGGTATTTATCCTTTGGAGGAATCTCTCAACATATTTGATGACTCCACTTATTCAAATAGAATCATTTTATTAGGTTTCAAAACTTTTCCTTCACCCCTACATTTGTTTTTGTTCCCCAATTTTCTCATGTCTCTCCAAATATCTCTCATATTCTCACATTTTAGTTACAATCCTCTCTATTTTTAGCATTGGGATTATATTCCCAAAAATCTCTAAAAACTTTCCTCTCTTCCATGGAAATGGAGATCAATCCCCATTGATCACTTTCGGATATAACAAACCATTGTGTCATCCACAACACTAGAGAAGAGAATATTTACCTAAGGATTTTTGTTTCATCATTCAGAGGTAAAGAAAAATATTGGTACAATAATTTGTCTTCATAATCTATTTCCACATGGGATCAATTGGGAGAACAACTTCATAATCAATTCGAGGAAAATTAAGATGTTATTTATCTCACGGAACATCTCAATAAAATACAATGGACTCCAATGGATTTTATATTTGATTTTAACATTAGATTCATAAGAACTTATCAGAGAATTCCTCAATAATTCAAACCCTCATAATGTATGGCATTATTGTATTATTTAAATTCCTTTTATGTTGATTTAGATGTGTTAATTCAATCCCTAGGAGGCAATAATCTTCCTCAAGCTTTTTCCATTACATCACAAGATGAGAAGATGCTCATTTAGGCTAGACAAAGGATACTCATTCCCATTACTCCTATTCTTCCTTCATAATATTAAATTTTCCTTCCCCTTGTGTTAAAAATGATAAATCCATTGTTCCTTTCCAAATACAAGAATATTCTTTACTTCCTTATCCTTATTTTTATGCTCTACAAGTTTATCATGCCCAAAACATTCCTTATACTTTGCAAAACTCCCTCCCATCTCCACCTAAGGCATTACCCAACTTTCTAAAACCTTGTAAAAATGTTTCTAAAAGTTGTGGTGTTTAAAATACTTCCCTCATGCCCTACCCAACACTCACTAAACCAAATTATCCTACAAGGTTGGTAGAGCATGAATTTTGCTATGCTTTTGGAGAGAAGGAGCAACCCATGCAACACTCCCAACAACCATTTTTACGTAAAATCATACCATTTTTTGGAGAGGAAAGATCAGTAGTGTAGGGGGCATGTTATGTAGGATCATTTTGCTTCTCCAATTGATCAAATAAAATGTCTTGAGCACCAAACATCTCTGCCCAAGCATGCAAAAAATCAACAACCCCTTGTTTATGCTTCTTCTCCTACCAATTCTACCAAAGAAGATAATTCCATATATGTTGAAGATTGGTCTGATTTAGATTGGGAGGATGAGAACATGAAAACCATGCAAAAAGAAGGTTGAACATAAAAATAAATCAGGTAGATGTGAAGGAGAAGTAAATTGGAATGTATGGGAAAAGGAATTGTTTTTAACACTAGTGTCATCCATGTAAGAGAGGATAATTATCAAACCAAGGGATGTAGAATTTCAATAATTGTATTTTAGGAGGTAAGGAAATGAATTTTTGTCACTACAATACTGGAAATAACAATGCTTGAAATAAACTAAATTTAGACTAAAAGTAAATACTATGACTAAGGTAAAACATGTAAAATCAGAATGCAGATAAAGAAATGAATTGTTGTTAATTCTACTCATGCAATAAAAAAGCAAAAAAACTATGGAGGGGGTTAGCAAACCACAAGTGGGCCCTTCCTTGGGTGTTAATCCCTCCTAAGGCTTGTCCTAGAACTACTGAACAAAACTCAAATTTTTATTAATTATTGGCATGAAGATTACATCTACATACAAAACAACCTCTATATTCTACATATCTCTACTACTCTCTAATCTCTATCTAGATCTACATATATTAACCAATTAGCTCTTCAACATTAATCCTTTTCTTTTTATACATCTCATTACAAAAAAAGCATGAGGAAATAGAGTTTGACTAGGAGTTCAAATAGATCAAGTAAAATATCTCAACCAAATAATTCGAGACTCGATGCATGCAACAAATTAACAACAAGTGTTTAGATGTCAATCACATAACTTAAGTAACCAATCAGTTTGATCAATCAATCAGTTCCCAAATCATGAATTTAATCAGTTAGTTCCTTATTAAGTTGTAACACATAATCAATGTTGGAGTTGAGTCATCTCCTAGTTCTCATGTTGTAATTGTAATTTCTTCTTCCATCGACACATGTAAACTCTAGTGTTATGTCCACATTCCATGAGCTTCTTAGGATCATGACTTCTTTAATGTGTGTGACTTCCTTTTGGTTGTGATGCTTTGTTGTAGAAAAGTCCTTTGGTTGCATGTGAGTTGTTGTGGATGATCCCTTAGTTGTAGATGATTCCTTTTGTTATGGATGGGTTGTTGTGTATGGATCCTTTGGCTACATGTGAGTTGCTGCATATAACAAGTTTCTTGCAAAAAAGGTTGGCATCATACAAAACATCATCAAACACCTTATTGTAATCAAAAGAATAAATGCGTACTCATAATACCACAAAATAAAGTTAACTAGTAATAACTATATTAATTAATATTCATGCCATAAGTTCAGGTTATAATGAAATGTCTTAGTAGTATAATAGGGAATACAAGTACAAGGCTTCAAATGGTTCAAAAATTATAGAAGATGAGTTATTTAGAAAGGGATTTAAATAACTCATCACACCCCCAAACTTAACTTCTTGAATGTCCTCATTCAGTTTCTTAGGTTCTTCAGGTTTCTTAGGTTCTTCAGGTTTCTTAGGTTCCTCTTAAATGGTGTTGCATAAGCATCTAAAATCTATTAGAGTAGTTGTCCCTTCAGGATCTATGAAGAAGTAACCTCCATTCATCATGTACCTATTCATGACTTTTCTTATATTATTTCATCCAAGGGTTGATTACTAAGACCAATGTGGTATAGGAAAGTGGAAGATTGGTGGGTGATAGCCAATTGGAAACCAAGTTTTGGAACATGCAATAGAAACATCAATGTATGCATTCACTCTTCTTAAAGTTGGAATGATATTATGATAAGAGTGCATTTCTTTCTTTTGCATCTTAGGGACATCTCATTCCAGTGCATCCTATAGGCATATACTATCTCTTTTGCATTGTACTTAATCTTGTCCCTAACTTCCTCATGAGCTTATTTCCACATCTTCCATACCTTTTTTCTGATTTCCTCTATTTCTCCATATATTTTCCATATTCTTCAATAACTACCTTAGTGTTTGTAGCTTCATTCCTTGATCATCAATGGTTGTACCTTTTCCAAGTGCATGTACTCTTCCATCTCTCTCCTATCCAACTCATTCAGAAAATAAGAAAAAAGTGCTTTAACTAGAACATCTCCAATGTAGAGGACTGGAATCCAATCCCTATCATACTCAAGAGCATAATTATACATGTAGAGTTCACACAATAGGAGATGAATTTCATGAGGAATTTTTAGATATAATCTAAAGAAGCTCCTAGCTTGCACTAATGTCAAATGGAATGTCAGAGTTGACACAGTAAGTTTCAGTTGCAACATATTTTCTTTCAATAAAATAACATAAACATTAGAGGGGGCCTGCATTTGAATATGTCATGGGCCACCTTAACTATTTCTTCTTGTTTTTTTCTTTAACCTTTCAATTTATTTATCTTTTCCTTAATTTCCTTTATTTTTTTCCTCAATTTCTTGTTGGTGTTGGAAGATGAGTTCTTCTTTCTCTTTCCCATTTTCCTTTTAACTATTAACATAGGTTTCAAATTGATACACCCAATAATCTAGACAAGCATTGTTTGTGTTTCATGTTCCTAAAAACTAGGTTTGAAAGATCTTTTATAACTTCTTGAATGAAAATTTGTGGCTGCAATGGGGCTATATCCAACTATTGTAGGTAACATGTGGTGTCTTCTCTAGCACTTTCTCAATTATTTCATCAATAACTACAGAATGTGCTCCTATATTGTCTCAGTTTCCATAGACATCTTCTCTTCCTCAATTCCATGGACAAGGTGCTCAATAAATTCTTCAACAACCTTGGGGCATATCTTCACCAATTTCTTGTTCATGAACTTGTGATTCTAAATTTTTTGTCAGTTTCCTCTTCCATCCTCTCCTCATGACCTTTGGCTACAGGAACCATCTCCTCAGTTTCCTTTTCAACTTCTTTTCCTTCATGCTCTCCATGACTTACATCAACATGAACTTCCTCTACATGTTCCTCCATGTACTCTTCAGGGAATTCCTACATAACTTCTCCCTCAATATTTTCTTCACCTTTCTCTACATGACCCTCCTTCACACCCACTATCTCCACATTCTGGGCTTGGTCTTCTTGTCCCTCCATTTTCTCTTCAGGGAATGGCTTCTCACAAAAATGCAACATCAGTACCTCCTTGCATTATTTCAAGTGGTGTGGGCTCAATTTCTCCCTCTATATCTTCCACATCACTATCAAGTGATATGGTTTGGGTCCTTGTTGGCTTGGAGGTCTTTGGTCTTTTGGTATTTAGCCTATGAGAGCATTTGATGGTGTGTAGGAGTTGACTTGGAAGATTTTATTTTTCCTTTGGATGTAGATGATTCGGGGTAGAGATTTCTAGGAGGGTTTTAAATAAATATTCTTTCAGGTGAGATTGGTTCAGGGTTTGGTTTAGAAGATGGTAAATTCTCATAAAACAAGAGTTTCTTTAGGCTAGGAAGTTGATGTTGAGGGTTCAGCTTGCATGTGTGGAAGAACTTCCAGTACTTCTTCTTCTCTTCCTTCTATTTCCCAATAATTCATCAATGTGCTTAGCTCTTGAAAAATCATCCCACCTTATCTCAAGGGTATTCCCTCTTGTAGGGTGTGTTTGATTATCAGAGTGATGAGGTAGTGATGTGAAAGAGAATACCTTCCTCTTGTTCCTCCTACCCATCTTTTTCAAAATTTCATTCAAAAAATTTGGGCACATTGACATATCTATTGTTCTTGAGATGATTGAGAAATTTAAAATGAATTGTGTTTAACCTAGAGTACCTCCCCTCATAGGTAAAATACTTGATAATGTAATTTGTAATTTCAGCCCAAAGAGGTTTGAGAGAAGTTCTATAAGTACCTTGGATGATCATCATGAATGAATCATCATCTCATCAAAAATTCCCATCTCTATGCTTCTCTAATTTTCTTTCTCAGGAAAGGTTCACCCTATGTAGGAAGTCCAAGTCACCTAGCCAAAATTTCATCACTAATTATTACTAATATAAACCCTTGACCTTTACTTCACCATCTCTGAATGTAGTAGAAAAATTCTTCAACCATCGATTCATTAAAACCTTGGAATTGATTTATATAATCTAAGCCACCCATTGTTTTGAAAAATATTATAAATTTTGGGTTGGTAAGGAGTTGAGAATGCTCTCTTATTGGCTCATGGTGTATCAAGTCTCCACCCATTTTCAATATGCAAGCTTCTTGATCTCTGATAATGCAATCACATAGTTTTGGAGAAATGATGCAAAATTGAATTGTGTGGGATTGTTTTGAGTATTTTTTTTTGAACTTTGAGACCGAACACACATGCAACACAATAAAGGGGAATGCATTAATTGATTTGATTATAGGAAAAATGTGTGAGGTAAAGTGGTATTACAGAGTGGGATGATGTGTAATGACACCTCACAACATAAAGGGTGGTGTTTTATCAATGTAATTAAAGACATGATATTGTGGCATAAATACTAATTAATAATAATCATACTAATCATACTTTAATAAAGTGGTAGGAGTGCACTTATCTCGAGGCATATTTAGAATGATGATTGCACATGCTTTATTGGATTTTTTCCCTTGTTGCATGTTGGTTTTCTATGATGTTGTGGACATTGTTATGATGTTGCAAGCATGTGTGTGGAATTTGTATTGGAGGCTCCTTTCTTAAATCAGATAACTCTCGAGAGAGGGAATGTTGACTTGTTGGGGTACCAGTTGTCTCGATCATCACTCACACATGTATATATCCCTTATTTCCTTCATGCAATCATGAGTTTCACCAAACATGAAAAAAAAATAGAGCTTTTTGTATGTTTTTACAAGTGGAACATCCAGTCTTTGCATTATCTCCTATGTCGTAGAGACTATGCACTCTTGCAAACATATACATCAAATCCTACAAAATAAAAATTCTAAGAAAATAAAATGTTAGAGTGTTGTTGATCACCAAAAGGGTTGATCACAACACTTTTATTTTCCTTGGAGTATTCAACAAGATGAATATACCAAGGCCACTTGAAATATCTCAATCCTCTGAAATTTCAGAAGATGAACCAACAAGCTCAACTTCTGATCTTAACTCTGATGTCCTTATTTCCATCTTGTTTTTCCTCCTAAAAATTTGCATGAAGGTGCTCTTTATCAGTTGGCTTCTTGTACAATCTCAACCTATGGCCATTGACCAATAGCTTGAACCTTACAAGATCTATGTTGTGAGTTTTACAAATCCATTGGAAAATATTTTCTCAATCTCATATGGACCTAGCCACCTTGTCCTAAGTTTTCCCATGTGGTCCTTATACTTTGAGTCAAATAAGAGTGCCCAATCACCTTCTTGAAATTTCTTGTCTTGATGAACCTATCATGCCATTTGATCCTTTTCTTCTACACTACCTCTATATTATGCACAACATGTCTTCTCATTTCATCCAACTCATTGAGTTGAGAATCCTCTTCCTTTGAGCTTCAGAAAAATCTATGCCTAGTTCAAGTGCATCCTTAGTGTCTTGTGCTCAAATTCAATAGGGAGAAACAATAAATCTTACCATACAAAATCTCAAATGGTGTGAAGCTAGTTGTTTTTCTTCCACATTGTGTTAAATTCCCATACTACCTCTAGAAGTCTTTCTACCAATATTTCATGTGGAGTGCAATGGTTTTTGTCAAGATAGCTTCTATCTCCCTATTTTTCACCTCTACTTGGCCATTGGATTGGGGATGGTATGGTGTAGACTTCCTATGCCTGATTTCATACTCTTTAGCTAGATCAAAAATTACATCAGTAGTAAAGTGTGTACCTTGATCAATAATAATTTCTCTTGGCACTCCATACCTTGTGAAGATGTGATCATAGAGAAACTTGGCTACTTTCTCACTCTTCTAACTTGGAAATGCCTTCACCTCTTGTCCACTTAGTTAGATAATTTGTGCATACCAAGATGTATTCCTTCTACTGAGATTTAGGATCTATAGGACCAATGAAGTCTAAGCCCCATTTTTCAAATGGTTGTAAGACCAACTAAGGTGTAATGGCATCTCATCTGATCTTGGTAGGATTTCCCATTCTTTGACATCTATCACATCTCCTGGTGTATAAGTGTTGCATCCTTATGCAGTGTTGGCCAATAATAACCTATTGTCAACACCTTTTGTGTTGTTTTTTTGTAGAAAAAGTGTCCTCCACAAGGTTCATTGTGGCATGCTTTGAGGACATCATATATTTCCTCATCATCTATACATCTTCTCATGACATGATCTTTCCTGTGTGAAATAGAAATCCAGCTATCCAAGAAAAATGCACACTCTTTTCAACTATGTATTTATTTTCAGAATATAAGTAGTGTGGAGGTGTTTTACCTAAAACTAGATAGTTGGCTATGTCTATACCAAGGTGTTTTTGTGGAGATAGAAAATAAATTCTCATCTAGGAAAGATTCATCAACTACATGTTCTTCATCATTAGTCTCCATTCTTGAAAGAAAATATGCTACCACATTGTCCTTTTCAGGATTATCCAATATTGTGACATCAAACTCTTGTAGAAGGAGAAACCATCTAATAATCATATTTGCTTACTACTAGTTTATTGATCAAATATTTAATGGCATGGTGGTAGTGTGAATGAACACTGGATAACCTATGATGTAGTTCCTGAACTTATTGATAAGCATACACAACTACTAAGAACTCTTTTTCTGTGATTATGTAATTAAGTTCAACATGTTGCAAGTTCTTTCTAACATAATAAATTACATAGTTTAGAACTCCATCCTTCTTCCTAAAACAACTCCAATGGCATGGTCTGATGCATCAGTATGGATGTGGAATGGTAAGTTCCAATCAGGTCCTCTTAATACAAGGGGCAGTAGTTAACATTTTTTTCAAGGTTTGGAATGCAACCTCACATTTTTCAGTCCACTCAAAGGCAACATCCTTTCCTAGTAGTACAAACAATGGTGTTGCAATCTTGTTGAAATCTTGTATGAATCTTCTATAATAACCAACATGGCCTAGGAAGCTCCTAACATCCTTTTGTTTCTTTGGTGTTGGAGATTTATGATGAAAAATATATTTTTTTGGATCAACTTGAATTCCATCAAAGAAAGATAGTGTCCCAAGACTATACCTTCAGACATCATCATGTAGCATTTTTCATTACTCAAGGATAGGTTGTGCTCTTTTGCATCTCTCTTCAAACTTTTTCCAGATTCTACATGGCTTCTTCAAAACTTTCCATGGATTATGTGAAATCATCCATGTATACCTCCATAAATCATTTTTAGATCTGAAAAATGCTCAAGACTACCCTCTAAATGTAGCAGTGCATTTACAAGCCAAAAAGGAAGAACAAAATATGCAAATGTTCCCCATGGGCATGTGAAGGTAGTTTTTCTTGATCCTTCTAGTGTAATTTGAATTTGATTATAGCCACTATATCCATCAAGAAAAGAAAAATATTTCTTACTAGCCAAAGTGTCAAGTACCTAATCAATGAAAGGAAGTGGAAAATGATCCTTCTTTTTTGTTGCATTCAACTCTCTATAATCTATGCAGATCCTCCATTTTCCATTCTTCTTTGGCACAATGATAAGGGGTGACACCCATTGACTATCTAAAATTGGATATATAAATCCAACATCTAATAACTTCTTCAATTCTCCTTTCACAATGTCTCTCACTTGGGTTCATTCTTCTTTGTGGCTTCCTGATTGGTTTACAAATTTTCTTTGATATAAATCTTATGAGTGCACAACTTAGGATGAATCCATGCATGTCACCATAATCCCATGTAAATGTTGTTTATGTTTTTGAAGAAGAGTTATTAACAATTTCTCTTGCTGCATGTTGAGCATCTTGTTCACATGTTTAGTGGCCTTCCTAGGTTATCTCCACTTTCTTGGAGAGATCATACATTGAACATACATTGTTGTTTATAAAATTCAATATACAGTCATGAGGAAGAAGTTGATGAAGGATACAATTCTTACCTGGAATTTCCTTGGTGCTTTTCTATGTGGTAGAACTTGGTTCAAGGGGCAAGTTTAAACACCTTAATTTGTCATCCACTTCTTCATTTCTTCCATAGTTATTCTACAAGACATTGGAGAGAACAACATCTTCTTCTTTTCCTTCAATGGTACAAGACTTCTCCAACATCATAAGTTGTTACAGTTCTGATCTTCTTCTATGTTCTTCTACCCAAATGGTTTGATCTTCATCATTCAATGGTTGGGCAGGAGGATAAAGCATTAGCTTTTTAGTACCACTTCCATTAGAAATAATCATGTTGTCAGACCTTGTAACCTATGAATGCATCAACAATGGCCAACCATGGCCTTCCTAGGATGATAGGATATCCTCCTAAGCTTTCTTTTGGTTGAAGAACAATAAAGTCAATAGGGTATTCCCAAGAGTCTACCACCACAACTATGTCTTCAAGTACTCCTTTAGGTCTCACTGTTGATCTATCTACAAGTTGTAAGACTATAGTTGTTGGCCTTAGTCCTTCTAATTTCAGATCATCCATAATTTTTTTTTCATGACATTAATGGCTTCCCCCAAGTCAATCAGAGTGTTCTTTATTGTTGTGCCATTAATTGTAACATTTACCAAAGGACTTCTTGGATCTATATACTTTGGTAAAACTAAATTCCCAAGCATGATATCAGCCAACTGTCCAATAACTTGTACAGTAGATGGATCCTTTCTCTTTTCTACCTAGTTTTTTAATGCATAGATCCTTAACCAACTTGTTGTAGATGGGAACATCCTTGATGGCTTGAATAAGAGGAATTTTGACACAAATATCTCTCATTTGATTGAAAAAATCAGAATCAAATTTTGATTTGAGGTTAGTCTTCTTTTCTTGTAATCTCTCTAGAAATGGTGGTTCATTAGTTTGTACTTTACCCTTGTTGGAACTCTATTCAGGTTGTTGTGTATCATCTTGCAGCATGTTTTCTTTTTTTTGGATCATCTACAATAATTGGGTTCATCTACAATATCTTGTAATGGTGGGTCCATTTGGTGGAGGAAGTGCTCTTCTTAGTGAGATGGATATTGTTAACATCAATGGAATAGGTAGGGTATTGAGTCTAGTTCAATGGAATAGGATGGCTGAGAAGCTTTATTGTTGGGGTTAGGCATTGGTTGAGTTAGTAGCTGAGTTTATTTTGGATTGAGATCTAGGTTGGGGATTTGGCATTAGAGCTTGTTGTTGTAGATAAGGAGGTTGTTGGTAAGATTGTTGGTAATTAGGAGGTGGGTTGTTCCATGACTTCCCTCCTCTCCAAGGATGCTTCCATGATTGAGGGGTTGTTTATTTTGTTTGTTGTTATTTTTTTGGCTAAAAATTGAGGTTTCCATTGTTGTTGGTATTGGCTAGGGTATGGAGCCCAACCTTGTTGCTATTAGCCCAAGGTGGGGGTTGCATATATGGATTATTAGACCAATTTTGAAATGTTGGCATAGGGTCTTGTGACATACCTCCTTGTCTTGGTGGCCACAATTTTCTTTGAGAAACATAGAAGACTTTCCATCCTCTATCTCCAACATCTTGAATTCAGGTGAAGCCTCCCTTTCTTGTGCAATGTTGGCCAATCCTCTGCATCTACAGTCATATTTCTTCCTTTTACATGCATGGAAAAAATCTATGAGTGTTTCCTCTACATCTTCTCTTTTCTTCTTAGGCATGCAAACATCTAATTGAGTGGCCATGTCATTGAAAATATCTCTGCTTCATGTTCTTGAACATGTTGACAATCTCTGACTTGGATATGTCCCCAATTATTTTGGTAGTTGATCCACCTCTTGATCTTACATGTCTTATTCTCTTCATAGTGGCTCTGGAGTAATTCCTATAGATTCAAAATCTCCTCAAAGGAATATTTTGAAATGTCTCCAACTCTATCAAATCTAGAGCATCCATGTCCTCCTCACTTGAGTCCCTTCAAAAGAGTAATTTGAGAGATTCAGGAGGTAGTCTTGTGTGCCTTGTCTTTTGAATGCAGAACAAGAATATTTCTAGATAGTCTTCTAATGGTTCATCCTCCTTTTGTGCCATCTTGTAGATTTCATCACCTCCTCTACTACTAGTCTTGTACAATAGTCTGGTACTTAGTGAGAAAATTCTCCTTCATCTATGCCCAAGTGGTGATGACATCTCTTCCTAAACCCATGAACCATCTCAAGGTGCATCCTTGAGTGTAGTAGGGAATAGCTTCATTTATGTGCATCAGTGGTATAATCATAACTCCTACATAAAATGTCAAACTCAAACAAAAAAGGTTTTTGGGTCTTCAGTCATGGATCCATGAAAGTTAGGAAAGGAAGAGGGAGAAATATTCTTCATAGTAATAGCCTTCATCATTGTTGGAAATGGGAAACTCAAAGGTAGTTTCCCCATTTCAACATTTTGGTTTACTTCTTCTATCATGTATGGCTACTCAGGAGAAACTTCTAAAATTCACTTGGAAAGGGATCTTCAAACAAAAACCTTGTACAAAGGAAAGTATATCTTCTTCAGAATCCTCATAATTGTATGAAGAGATTTGTGTTACTTGTGGATTGGGTAAAAATCTACCATGGGCATCTCTTGGATGGTGCATGCATCAACTAGCTCAACTCAATCAATGGAAATTAGTGGGGGGTTGGTTGGAGGTGAATTTCCTAAAACCTAAACTACTTCTAAGAAATGAAAAACCTCTCAAAAACCTTATAACTTGGTAGTATCCCCAAAAATGACACCAAAAATGGTGGTGCAAATTAACTTGCAAAAATTAATATGTTGTTCATTAATCTACAGTCATTTAATTATCAAACCAAGGGACGTAGAATTTCAATAATGTTAGTGTTGTATGCATAGTTACAGGTATTTTAGGAGGTAAGGAAATGAATTTTGTCACTACAATACTAGAAATAACAATGCTTGAAATAAACTAAATTTAGACTAAAAGTAAATACTATGGCTAAGGTAAAACATGTAAACTCATAATGCAGATAAAGAAATGAATTTTTAAATCTACTCATGCAATAAATCAAATCAAAAAACTATGGAGGGGGTTAGAAAACCACAAGTGGGCCTTGCCTTGGGTGTTAATCCCTCCTAAGGCTTGTCCTATAAGCTACTTAATATAACTCAAATTTTTATTAATTTGGCATGAAGATTACATCTGAATACAAAAAACCTCTGTATTTTACGTATCTTACTCTCTAATCTCTATCTAGATCTACATACATTAACCATATTATCTCTTTTCAACATTAATCCTTTTCTTTTTATACATCTCATTACAACAAAAGCATGAGGAAACAAAGTTTGACTAGGAGTTCAATCAGATCAAGTAAAATATCTCAACCAAATAATCTGAGACTTAGATGCATGCAACAAAATTAATCAACATGTGTTTACATGTCAATCACATAACTTAAGTAACCGATCAGTTTAATCAATCAGTTCCCAAATCATGAATTTAATCAGTTAGTTCCTTATTAAGTTGCAACACATAATCAGATGTTGGAGTTGAGTCATCTCCTAGTTCTCATGTTTTAATTGTAATTGCTTCTTCCATCGACATGTGTAAACTCAAGTGTGATGTCCATGTTCCACGAGCTTCTTAGGATCATGACTTCTTTAATGTGTGTGACTTCCTTTGGTGTGATGCTTTTCTATAGAAAAGTCCTTTGGCTACATGTGAGTGCTTTGGGATGATCCCTTAGCTATAGATGATTCCTTTGGCTATGGATGGGTTGTTGCATATGGATCCTTTGGCTGCATGTGATTGTATATATATAAAAGTTTCTTGCAAACAAGGTTGACATCATACAAAACATCATTCAAACACCTTATTGTAATCAAGATAATAAATGTACTCACTCACAATACAAAATAAAGTTAACTAGTAATAACTATATTAAGGCAGCTTTCAAAGTGTATTTTTCCACCCCAAATAGATCAATTGCAAAATAGAGTTTCATGTTTCTTTTTCTTGGTCAAAAAATTAAGAATTTTGGGATAGTTCACAAGTTTCAATCAGAAACTATGAAGAAATTGGATTTAAAGAAGCACACTAAGGTACTCTAGATTAACTCCAAGTCCAAGCAATTCTTTGTGCATATTCAAGGGTGAGCACTTCAAACTCTAGACCAGTTTTCAAGATTTTTAGGATGACTCCATACCAAATGGATGCTTGAGGCCATTGATCTTCACATATAACATGTAGATGACCCCGCCGAGTCACCAAACTATTTTTAAAATACCCTTAGGTTATTTTAATAACTTATATTATTATATTTGACATAGACGGGGATACTTGATTAAAATTGGGCAAAATCAGTTTTGGGGACACTCCATTCCTATCTTGCCAACCCCTTGATGTTAGAACATAATGATTAAGTGGTATGGCCAACCCCTTAATTAATATGGGTCCATCACTATTATATAGGTTAAATATTTAATAATATGAAATATTTTTCTATTATTAAATATTCATACCTAGGTAATATACATTAGGTAAGTATTTAATAATGTGAATCATTTATGTTTCTATTTATTAAATACACTCACCTAGGTATATGTGTCAACCATTTTAGGTTGAAAAGGTGGGTTGGGAGACATACCCGATCACCTTATATAAAAAGACTTTAGGTCCTCATTTGATATATTTGGGAAATATATCAAAGGTGTGAAAATCAAGTGATTTTGTTTTACCCTTGGTAAATAGGGTTTTAAAGGAGGAGGTTATCTTATTAGATGTAAAATAATTTATATAAAGTAAAGGTTATTTTCAAATTGGTTTTTACCCTATTAGGGGTTTCCATTGTAAAATATTGTGTCACATGTGTTATTTATTTCATGTAAGTATTTCTCTATTTATTTATGTTATGATGTAATGTTTATTTAAATATTTTTTATAACATTATATAATATGTAAGTTGATTAAATCTGTAGTTAATAGAATCCTCAAATTCTAACAATTGATTTCAATACTTAGCCAAAATTTTCAAGTTTTTGGGATCAAATTGGGAAAAATATACTCTCTTAAGGCTAAATTAGATATTTTGGGAACATAGGGAATTGTTCCTTTGTTCCTTGTGTTTTGCTAAAATGCCAATTCGACCAAATGGGTTGAGGGGGAAATTTAATGTGGAAAAGTCATGAAAAGTGGGCACTATGGGAATGGATGGAATGTTCTGTGTTCTAATAGTTTTCCAACTGAGTGACATAACCAATGGGGTAGAGTGGCAGTGGGAAAAATGTATAAGGTGGGCCCCGATAGAATAGGTGGAAATTTTCCACAATACCACCCCAAGACTCACTCCCCATACATATACTTGCGGAAAAGTCAAGCTCAATGAGTACAAAACAAATAGTTCCACCCTTCCTCTAGTTCGTCAACTATTCAATCCATCTGTCATAGTAAAAAAATCATTTATAGAGGTCAGTCCACGACCTATAGGGAACCTTGTCACGACCCTCACGAGATCCTAAACTTCAAACGAAAAATGACCATAACTTTTGCTCTGTAAATCCAAATTTCAAAATATTGGTCTCATTGGAAAGGTCTTTTTGTGAGGTTAGGAATGTGAAAAAGGGGAAATTAAAGTGGTAGTTCTAGGTATCTTACCCACTAAATTTGATGAGGTATGGTTCCCATTTCTTCTCTTACAAGAAACGTATCATGGGAAATGGCTTTGGTTGGGCACCTATGCCTATTTTTATACATTCAATGCATGTTGTTGGTGGTTAAAGGAGAAAATTTGAGTTTCCCTCTTTTTCCCTCCTCTCTCTTTCCCATCTTCTATATATTGTAAAATGATGCCCATTTGTAAAGGTTAGACCCTCTTGGAATGTTGGTGCATCATCCTTCAAGTGTTGCATGTGTATTTTGAGTTGCAGGACTTAGATCTAGACCTATCTAGGGTGATGTTTTCCTTATTCCTCCATTGTAATGGATTTTGCATCTCTTTGAAGTAATAAAATATATCATCTTCCCTAGCCTATGTTTATTACATTATCTTGCCTCTTCATTTACTTGCAGGTATGTTGTGCATATGTATTCTCTTTTTATATGTTTATTTTTTGTTGTGCTCCATGGAAGTGAGTGCTGTGAGTGTTGGTTTGGACTATGGCACACATGTCTACCATTCCCTACTACATTTTACCTCATTTTCACTCACCTGAGAGTGTTCATCCCCTTCTTTCTAGTGTTATCACCTCCCTTTAGCTTAGGATTTCATTTTATAAAAATCCTTCTCACCTAGGTTCCTTAGAATGATAAAGTAGAGTTATATAGTTGTTAGGAGTAGTTTTATTGGTAGGAATAGGTATTGGAAGTTGGACTTCTCCGAAGGTCCTGTCTCAAGTGATAGGTCCCATAACTTGGAAACAGTCCGTTTTCCTCAAATCCTTGAATCTTCCTAATCTAGGATGGGTGAAATTTTGAGCTCCAACACAACCTTCGAAGAATATAAGAAAGTAAATCATACATTATTTGGTAACTTGGAACTTTAAGAACTCCTCATGTAAAAGCAAGCACAAAAGGAACTCAAGACTCTTTAAAATATGAAATAACTCATGAAAATATATTATGGCAGCACCCTCTATAGGTCTAAAGTATCCTTCCAAGTCTAGGATTCTTCATATTCATTATAAAAGCAAGAAAAGTGACCATTCCCAAGTATTTGAGAAAGTATGAAACTCAAGCAACGTATTGTCAAAGAAGGGTTGTCAAATTCTCATCGCACTATAATAGATATCACATGCTAGAAGAATGATGTATGGTTTGATCCCTCTTCATCATAGTGGTGATGTTATCAATGCACAATGGTTCCCACAACCCACCTAATTTTTTTTACAAGAAATCCTTGCATTATAAGGGTTTTAGGGTTGAGAAGAGTTTATAGATCCATTTTGAAGGTGAGCAAAGAAGACCAACTCACAATGATACAAATTTCAAGGGAGTAAAAACACTTGGGAAGTTGCAAACAAAGATTCCGGTAGGTCTAAGATTGTAAAGAAGGGTCAAGACCATGTAGATGTTCTTGAATGAGATGTACGGTTTTGATAGGGTATAATATCATGTTCCAATTTCAACAACAAAACATTTTTAGTATTATATTATTTTGTTCCTATACTCGGATCACTCGAATCTTTCCCTTGTGTTTTGATAATTTTATATCAATATTTAGTTTGGAAAGCATTATTCTAGTTCATGTAATTAATGTTGAAAGATAATTAAATCAGAAGAACCACAAGCAACATTATTTCATCCTTTTATGTATGCTTAATTAGAAAACATTTAAATGTTAAAAAGGAATGAAAAGATTCACAATAAAAAGTGAAATCATTTGGTGAACAAAATATTAGCTAGCGATGAGTTACAAAACCCTTTTTTCATAGTTTACTTCCTCCATTGCAAGAATCTGTCATGTTTGATAAGCTTGATATGTATGACATGAAAGAGTGTGAAGCTAAGAGATTTAATATTATTTGAATTAAATCTTATTTTAGAGTAACTTACTATAGAAAATCATATTCAAATGATTAAAAATAATAATGTGTAAGCACTAAGCATTCAACAATGTAAAACCATAAGCAAATGAGAGAGGGATGATGGCGTAGCTCATTTTGTGCAACTTGGGAATGACCGGAATCATGTATTTGCTGGAATAGGGTGGAAATATCATCAAAGGGGTCAATGAGGGTTCATAACCCCCAAAATGTATGGGATAGAAGTGTCCATAAGAAGAAAAGAGCACCCCGAGGTGCTTCAATGAATTGTCACAGGCACTGTGTCTACACTCATATGTTCATAATTTGGTCTTTTCTATGTCAAAAGGTCTTAACTTGTACTCACTCTTTGTTCCTCTGGTTTCATTATTAATTCATCGGTGACACCCGTAAATCACAAAAAAATACTACCTACACATTCCCATAAACAAAATCAAGTATAATAAAAAATATGTAAAATGGGGAGTCAAACTGACCTCGGCCAGATTACGTTAAGAGTGAACTTATGACCAAGTGTTGCACTACATATTAGACTCCATATAGTTCCCTATGTGTATCGTATGATGGAAAAGTGACATGTGAGCATGGGAATCTACAAGTAACTCTTCCTCACACCCGACCTTTGGAGGTTGTGCGAGACATCCGGTGGGGATGGAATACACGTGGGGTATAGATAAGCTAGTTGGGTAATCTTATGTTTTCAACACGCAATGGCGGGATCTGCGAATCTAAAGCAAAGAAGGCCCTCCTAACCTGAACCGAGTGTGATAGATCATTTGGTGAGGATAGCTGCTCGAAGGCTCCAATCAATATCAAGCTCTTCCGCGATCCGATCTATGGGTTGTGGAATACGTGGAAGATAACCTGTGGGTGCTTTGTATATGCCTCCCGACAAGGTCATGAAAATGAATGGCTAAATATGCAGTGGATATTTTGGTGTTTTATGGACGATTCTCTGGTCTAGTCTAGAAATATTTAGCTTGATTAGCTGCTACGTTTAATAATGATAATTGTGTGATAATGTCTGGTGGGAGTGGAGAGGATCTAAACACTAATGTTCGCAAACCAACATCAACATTGGACTGATTTGTAGGCACATTGGGTTGTGGGACCTTTGGATCACAACCGTAAGTTCGTGGTTATTGTGGACCTCCTATGGTCATGTGAAGAATCAATCCCTTCTTCTGATCCTGAGTATCTAATAATTGTATGCCTTTTCGGCCTCTACATTTAGAACTAGAAGTTGCACAATTTTCTCGGAGTATCTAACAGGTGTTCTAGCAACTTGGATATGTAAGCTAGTGTCTATATCAACAAGGAGGTCTCTTGCATCTGGCTGTGGGACTAGTGGATCACAACCAAATGTTTTCTCTTTCAGGTCCTTCTACAGTCATACAAATATCTATCAAGGCAATCTATAATTTGGCTAACTTGACCAGAACGTGTGCGCTTTGTCATCTTTTATGTTTAACCCTCTTAACTCGTGTGTTGATTTCGTATAGGTTTGTTGTTGTTCGAAGACCTGAATTTTGAGATTTTGGTCTATGTCAGTTATTGCTACAATGGTATTTGGTTAAGGCACGATTGGCTCAAAAATGTATTCCTTGGGCTCTCTAGGTCCCGTGATTGTCATACAAGATCACTAATTAACCTAACTGAAATGAAATAAATTGACTATACAAGATATATCTACAACATATATGTATTCCTCTGTTTTTGTATTTTTTTAATAGAATTTTAAATGGAATTGAAAGAACAACTAATCTAATATATTCAGAAAATGACAACTAATCTAATAAAAAAATTAAAACAAACAAGGTAGCCCGGTGTAGCTACTTGCCTATGCAGTTGTGAGTTTATCCTAAATAACTAGATAGCTGATTAACTTAATTGAAAGATTCTCGATCCTACCTCGAAATGAGGAATGAATCATAGTTTCTCGAAACTATTAATCCCCACACTTCCACAGCAATATCGAGAATAAAACTTAAATGAAATGAAATATTTCACTACTCTATTTGATATACTTTAACTAGAACTTTGTGAGATAAAACACTGGAATTTGCAGAACTATGGTGAATCCAGGTAGTGTATGAATTTGTCCCCTCGAATGACCTCTTCATTCCTTTGTCTTCACGTGAATCCATAAGAGTGTGTATATGCTAGCATCAATAGAAGAAGGTATTTGAACAATGGTAGCTTTGGATATAGACTGAATATAATGCGAGTAGGAGAGGGAAAACGCAAGACATAGAGCTCTGCATATGTAATTCCTAAATGGATTTATTACGGGAATATAACACAAGTGTACCAAGAGATTCTAGAATCTACCTTTTGTGAAGAACACAACCTGCAACTCTAATGGATGCAATCTATAACTGACACTATTCTGCTCTAAACTAATTTGTATGGACAACAATACACAAGACTGAAGCAAGAAGATCGAATGGATTCTTAAAAGCAAAGGAAAACTAGCATGGATGCAAACATGAAACAAAAATGAGCTCTAAACAAAAATTGATAGACTAAACAATGGAAAATGAGAAGTTGAGAGGCAGTTTTGAGGGGCCATTTGCTTGAAAACAAGCTGGATATTTATAGATTTCACATTCACCCAAAGGTGATTCCCATTAGAACTCTTTTACCATTAAAAAATGGAGAAACACTATTCCAGGGGACATAAAACATTAATACAAGCCAAGGAAGTGGAGAAAAGCTAGTGAAAGTTGAAAATTTTGCCAGTTGTGATCGAAAGAATGTGCTTTGGAAAACATGTGAAGGACCACTTTGCCCTAAAGCGGGGTAAGCGGTTACAGGACCGCCGCCTTGTCAGGGCGGTGGTTTCATCACTAAAGGTCAAAGAGCTAAGAAATGAAGGGCAGAGGAATAAAACAAAGCACAAGGAACATGGATAAAGCATTTAGGATGCTAACATATACTTCGCGATCTTTTATGGATCCAAACACCTTGCGAGGTGACCTGTATCATCATTGGGGCATGTGTAACATTGTTCTAATGATGCGGCCCTTTAATTTTGGGCACGTACATATTTCCCCTCGAGAGAAGCATTTTAGCCATGAAGAGGTGTAAAATGGTGGGTCCAAGTATGGCGGTCCCAAAATGGGAAGCTAGAAATTATACGACACGCTGTGTGTCGAAATGTTGCCATTTGAGTTCCCACTACGTGCAAAATAGAAAGAAGACTCAAGTGCAGATAGATAAAATAAATTGAAAAATTAAAACTAAATTAGTATGAGATGAGGACTTACCATTTGTGCGGGGATGAGAACTTACCTCCGTTGGTGCTCTAAACCTGCGAAAGGGGCACTCGAAAATGCGTCAAAACACTATATATATATATATATATATATATATAATGGGACCATTTTCCTATTCATTTACACATGTTGATTTGATAGTTTTTGAGCTCTGGGACCCACGGTGATGGTTTTCAATGAGAGTATAGTCAAAACATTCATATCGAGATAGCAATCATGCCTCCACGAGTAGATCCTCGACCCATGAGATCTCAGGTTAGTTCTTCTCGATTTAACATTTTTGCACCCAATATGTAAAAATGATGAAAACTTTGTCGTGGGGGGGTTATTTTTAGAAATGTCAGTTTTAAATGTATCTCTTAGGGGGTACCTAATGGGTAGGCTTTTGTTTTAGTCGAAATGGTCATTTTTAGCATTTTAGGGCATGTGACCCATTTTTAAACATGGGATAGGACCACCGCCCTGAGTAGGGTGGCGGTTACAGGACCGCCACCCTTTAAGGCGGCGGGTATAGAACCGCCTCCTGCTCAAGGTGGCGGTTCTCTTGAGAATGTTAAAACAACATTAATTTGAGTTCATTTTTACATTTCTAGCATTCTTACCGCTTTAACGATTTTTTTAATGCAATTTTGATACTAACTTGCTCCTTTTGTGTTTTTTTGTGTGTTTTACAGAAGAAGGAAGAGTACATCAGATGGAGCCGAGAGAGAGAGTGATTGGCTTCCAGCAGTGCTAGATGCACTCTCTCAAGATGAGTAGGATACTCTTTAGAGGGCAGTATATTGAGGATTACATGGGTCCCCCACGTTACCCCTACCAGTCACATATTGTGTGACTTATTTTCTTATTGGGATGTAGATCAAAACACCTTCCAATTTCTAGGTGTTAGGGGTGAGTGGACTATCACCCTAGAGGATGTCTACCACATTTTGGGAGTCCTGATTATTGGGAGGAGACTTTCATTTGATACAGCGGCATCCAGAGCTCAGGTGACACAGTGGGCCACCTATATGGGAGACGTAGTTGTCTCCACTAGTTCAAAGAAGGGGGTGAAGGTCCATTCTATTCCTGGCTTGCCCATCCCTCTGATTTGTCAGGCCATTATGGGCATCCTTGCTTCGAGATTGATCAAAGACAAGGGAGGGGATACTTTTCTCTATTGCTAGGCCCCCATCATCACACAAATTGAGGCACATGGTCGGATTTACACCTAGGGAGCTGATATACTTGGGACTACCTATCACGACTTATACAGGGTGGTTCGTTTACAGGGATCATTGAGCCATCCGACCTTGGTTATGAGCTGGGTCTATGAGCGTATCATCCCTTATGGGAGAGGTATAGAGGTGGCAGATCCGGAGCCATGAGGGAAACTAGATGGACAGAGATGATGGTGCTTAGAGCACCCCACCAGCCAGTTACTTCCTTGACTACTGAGGATATGGAGGCCACACCTTATCAGGCCATGACAGGGTTGTGGGGCGAGGAGACCTTCACTTTGATTTCCTACTCTACTATAGGGCAGCTTGTGGATAGGACGGGGAAGGTAGAGACACACCCCTTTGATCGAGTGCCTCGCAATTCGGCCTTGCTTACATTGATATGCTTCCCCAGGTGGTGTCGGTTTTATATCGAGTTTGAGAGGCTAGGGGCAGTCTAGGGGCTGGGTTGGACAATTGTTACTCCTAGCATCCTTATTATAGCCAGGAGTGTGGTACATGCCCGAGAGAGAGTCGGTGCTCCTCAGGCACCTTTACTTCAGATTGCCACCAGTCTTGCCCATAGCAGTGATGACCCTATTGATATAGACTTGAGTCTGAGGAGTTCACGGGGGAGAGCAGAGGAGGAGGCCGCGACATGGAGGTCAACGAGTTAGGTGGGGGAGAGGATAGTGATCCTAAGTGGTATGACACTCAAGAGATCTTACAGGATGAGAGGGAAAAGCAGAGGATGGAGAGGGTGACTCTAGTCTCAGAGGATTTGCCCTCTCAAGACCTAGCAGAGAGGACAAGTCCGTAGCAGACGCTATGTTGCCCCGTGGCACAAGAGGAGGACATCAGTCAATGGTGGCATCTGTGGTAGGCACTGATCCTAGGGATCCCTCTTAGAGGCCCGGAGATCTAAGTGAGTTGTCACTCTTCTTTTAATATTTGTTTTTAGCTAGGATTGCCTTAGTTGCTATCTCTCCTTTTGTTCATCTTTGTTTTTATCTTTTGATTATTTTCTAATTTGTTTTCCTCCTTTGCTTGCAGAGACTACTGATGAGTGGTGAGACTTGATTCACCGGGTATGTACTAATACCCTGATGCTCCCCATGGAGAAGACTCGTGCCGAGCTATCCACAGATGCAGGGGAGCCTTCAACAGCTGGTCGGCATACCGATGTTTTCACCCCTATTTGGCATGTGGCCAAGATGGTGACTTCCCTTCGTACTAAGTTAGTGGGTATAGGACTATAGAGTTCTGATGAGGAGCCGCTCTCATAGCGAGGCTACAGCTACCGTTCGGGACCATGAGCCCTCAGTGCACTCGAGTGCCAATGTAGCCGGAGTCCTAGACATGGTCGTGCACCTTCTGAGGGATCCCATAGGGATTGAGAGGCCACTTGGCTCTTTTTGTAGTGACTCTTGCTAGATTGTTTATACGATCATTTTGTATTTTTCGGGCTCATTGAGCATTTTGACCATGCCTAGCGCATGATGGCATTGTACATAAACCTAATTATATATATATATATATATATATATATATCTCTTTTTGGATCTAGATCTCTTTGTACCTAGAGTTTTGTGATTCATTTTCACATGTATACTAGATGTTTATAAAATTTTGTTTTTATATGCTTTTGAATGTATGTAATGGAGAGAAAATATCACAAATGTTTTCTTTTGTATTTCATGATGCTGATGTATGATGATGCAAATGAACTTGTGATCTTGAACTTTAGCTTTCATAAGAAATTTTTCGGTACTTCATATTTTTTTGACAAAATGTAATGACGAACTGGTATGATGAGTAGATGCACTTGCCCCACTCCTAACTCCATGCAACTAGTAAGATGCAAGGGCTCACCACCGAGAGCTAGAAAGGGAAAAATCTATGAGGTGTGTTGAAATGGTAATGATGGGAGATAGAAAAAGAGTTGGTGGAACCAAATTAGGATGCTAAAAACCTACCCTACTCAAGTGACTCCATAGTTTAGAATGTGACTTACTTTGTAGTTTATCTAGACTTAGATCCGTAGATGGCCACTTGGTTGACAAAATCTAGTTTTCAGGGTTTTGAACTCTCTTGGAATTTTGGACATTTGATTCATTTATTTTTGACTCAAGATTTCAAAGGTTTATTTTAACTATTTTCTTATGACCTTCAACGTTTCTGTCAAGAGGACCCCCTACACCTTGCCCCATGCTACTAGTAGGAAGCATGGGCTTATCACCATGGACAAGGCACAGGTGAGTAAGGGCATTCCCATCCTTTCCCAACCCTATGTCACTAGTAAGAGATGCAAGCTCAACACCGAAGGTTGGTAGGGTAAGGAAATCAGAAAAGTAAAATTTTACATTTGATCTATATTTGACTTACCTACCTGAGAAAAATGTCAGTATGTTCTTATTTCCAAAGAGATATATATACGGGATAGATGTGACACCATGAAGCTTCTAGAATAGACCATAGGCAAGACACCTATCCTAGGAAGAAACCAAAAGTGAGAACAAGCATGCAGGCCTTGGTATGGCTACCATTAAGACTTTGTCATATCTAGCTTTAATTGATGAAATGATTATGAATCAGTTGATGATGTTATGAAAATGAAGAAGTATGATTTGAATGCTCCTGTCAATACCATCAAAAGTTTGTAATGAATTGCTTAAGAATAAGTCCCTTGATCACCAAGTTTTACGAAGTGAGTGAACAAAATGAACCTATCTAAATGAATATGTAATGTAGATATAATTATACAAATAGTGTCGATGCTTCATGCGTAAAATCATTTAAGGTGCAAGGAATTGATAGTTTCACCAAATTCCTCACCTTCTAGTGTGCACAAGAGATATGCACCATTTCCATAGTCCTTCATGACTCGATATGGGCCCAACCACTTGGGCCAAAACTTTCTTCCTTCACTGATTTTCTTATCGATCCGGCTATCTAGTCTTAGAACTAGATCTCCTTCATATATTTCTCGCTCATAGACCTTTTTTTTATACTACCGGCACATCTGGTCAGCATAGACTCTATGCCATTGTTCAGCATTTAACCTAGCCTCATCTAGGATTTCTAGTTGGGAGAGGCATGCCTCTCTATAAGCTTCCTCATCTAGAATCCCTTGTAGTGAGATGTAGAGACTAGCTATTTTAACCTTAAGTGGGAGAAATGCTTCTGCTCCGAATACCAATGAGAAAGGAGCTGCTCATGTTGGTGTTCTTATTGAGGTTTGGTGGGCCCATAAGGCCGGATATAGTTTTAAATGCCAATCTCATTTTTTTCCTTGATTGTTTTGAGGAGAATAGCTTTCAACGTTTTGTTTGTCGCTTCAGCCTACCCGTTGGCTTGAGGGTAGTAAAGAGAGGCCATGTGATGGTTTATTTTGAACTTGCTACATAGCTCACGAACCTCATCATTTTTAAAGGATGTGCCATTATCGGAGATAATGACTTGTGGGACACCATACCTATAGATAATTTGGTTCAAAATGAATTTGGTGATCACTGAACCTGGTACGGTGGTGAGAGGCATGGCCTCTACCCATTTGGTGAAATATTCCATGGCTATGATTATAAAATTATGGCCATCGGTTGATGAGGGAGAGAATTTCCCTATCAAGTCCAAACCCCATGTGGAGAAGGGCCATGGAGTCGCTATTGGTTGCAGGGATTATGCTGGCATGTGAATCTCGTGAGAGAATTCTTGACAATTGTGGAAATTATGTACAAATTCCACTGCATCATGTTCGAGAGTGGGCCAAAAATATCCTATTTGATGTATTTTGCATGTGGTGGCATGACCACCGAAGTGGCCCCCACATATCCCACTATCGGATTCATGAAGAATCCTCCTAGATTCTTCTATGTCGATGCATCTTAGAAGCATGTCGTCAAAAGCTCTACGATAGAGCACTTGATCTAAAACAACATATTTAGCAGAAATAATGTGTAACTACCTTCTTTGTTGTGGTTTGGAACTTTACGGGTATGTATGGTGCATGATAAAATTGATGATATCAAAGATACCAAGGACATGTAGAGATGGGGGTCTGGTTTTGACAAAGAATACACATTCATCAGGAAAGTCTAGATCTACCAGTTTACCTCCATCTAGTGGATTGTCAGCTAACCAGTCTGTAATGATTTTTCCTTTAACAAATTTTTGGTTTATGAATGTTAACTCAAATTCTCCCATTAGGGTTATGAAACAGCCAACTTTTTTAGACAAGGACCCTTGCGTGAGAAATGTCCGTAAATGGTCTATCTTCACAATGACCCTTGTTTCTGGATTTAACATGTAATGTCTCAAATGTTTTGTTGTAAAAATTATGGCAAGGAATTCTCTCTCTGCCTGTGTGTAACGTGTTTCATAATCAAGCAATGTTTGGCTAATGAAATAGATCATGCGTTCTCGTTTGTCATCGTCTTCTTGAGCTAGCATGCAAGCTAGTGAGACATGAGTGGCTCGCGAGTATAGGATCAAAGGGCGGTCTGGTTTGGGAGGCATTAGCGTGGGTGGTGACAATAAGAAGTGCTTAACTGCTTTGAAGGCCTCGTTGCAATCTTCGGTCCAATCGATGCTATAATATTTCTTGAGTAGATTATTGATTGGATGAATGACAAAGCTTAAATCTGGGATGAACCTTCGGATTGCACCAAGTTTCCCAAGAAATGACCTGATTCCAAACTCGTCGAAGGTGGGATCATTTCGAGAACAGCCCGTATTTTGGCCGGATCAACATCAATCCCTCGTGAAGATATAATGTATCCTAAAAGTTTACCTCTTGTTACACCAAAAATGCACTTCTCTGGGTTTAATGTGACACCATACTCAATTAGTTATGAGAGGATGATACGAGCACCTCTCGGATGATCACAACATTTCTTGGCCTTGGCCAACAAGTCATCCACATATGATTCTACAATTTTATGGATAAGATCGTGGAATATATAAGTCATTGCCCGTTGATATGTAGCGCCGACATTCTTAAGACCAAACGGCATGATAGCATAACAATAAGTTCCCCATGGAGTTATAAATGTGGTTTTGGCTTGATCTTGTTCGGATATTTTGATTTGATTATATCCCGAGAACCCATCCATGAGAGACAAAAGCTCAAATCTAGTTGTTGTGTCAATAATGACGTCAATGGATGGTAATGGGAAATCATCCTTGGGAAAAGCTTTGTTAATATCCCGAAAATCTATACAAATGTGTATCTTCCCATTCTTTTTTAGAATGGGGACAATATTAGACACCCATTGTGAATAATCGACTGGTTTGATGAATCCTACTTGGAGAATTTTTATTACTTCCTCTTTTACCATGAGAGCCACTTTTGGCTTCATTGGTCTTGACTTCTATTTAATTGGCTTCGCATCTCGTTTAGTGACAAGATTATGTACCACAACCTATGGTGCGATACCTGTCATTTCTTTATAATTAAATGCAAAACCCTTTTGATTTTCTTTGAGGATTTTGGTGTGTATTTCTATTTCTTCCGAGTTAACGAGGATCCCAACTTCAAAATTTTTGTTCTTCCTTCGTTCCAATGTTTATATCAATGGTTTATTCTATCAAAGAAGCATTACCTTATTCAAAATCAGGTGGGGCTGGAGGTAGTTCTAAGATTTCTCTGTTTTCTATCTCGTAGATATTGATATCCTTTTGTGGAGGAGACCCTACCGTGGGATTTCCAAAGTAGAAAGAGGAATGTGGTATTAAGGAAGGATCAACTATACGGTAAGCAAGATGTAGCTCTGCATAGGCATTTAGATACTCAAGAGTGACTTTATCACTATCAACATGATGTAAGATAGGATATTCATTCTCAACTGCATGTGTTAGTAGAGGGTTTTTTGACATTTTCTTCACCAATTGTTCGATCTAAGTGATACTTTGAAACTTGTATCTTCCAACTCATTACTTAGGTAAAACGTGAAGTGAGGTTGCTTTATTGAATTTGTGAGAAGGTTCTGTTCTCGTGGGATTTCCTCAATGGATATGAAGTTGAATATTTTGCTTAGATCTAATACCACTATTTTATAGAGCTGTAAGTGCTCAGCTCTAGTCTCATATACTTCAGAAACACGGTCAACAACTAACTGCGAGTCTCCTAACACTCTGATGTTATTAACACCAATCCTTTTGGCTATGATGAGGCCAAGGAGGAGGGCTTCGTACTCAATGCCGTTGTTTGTACATTCAAAGTTTAACTTAAAAGCAAAAGGTAGGATCTTTCCCTCAGGAGAAGTAAAGATTACACTGCTCCACTCCATCGAAATGGAGAGTCCAATATTTACTAGGAAAGATGGATGCTGGGACATTCTTCATGTCTATTTCTTCTATTTTGGTTACTTCTACCATGCAAAGTTCCTCTGCTGGAAGAGAACCAACTCCTAGGGTACATCCCATACCTACGGAATCAAATGGTAGGAAAATTGGTAGATCTTGTTCCAGTAATTCGACAATTTTTGTAGTAGTTCCTAATGACACTATTTCTACAATGTTAGCTTCATCCTTGAGGGTTGGGATGCCCTTGACTAGGTTCATAATTTCTAGTTCTGTTGTAGGTATTAATTTTTCTTCTGGTTTTGAGTCAATTGGTTTGTTAAGTTGGTTTGTTGGGAGTTCAAACTCAGAGTGAATTCTGGTCTTTTCTTCAGGTCTACTAGGTGTATGTCGAATGGTTTTGGGTCACCTTTTCTTTATGAATATCTTTCCTAAGTGTAAGAATCTTATTTCTTGGAATTACGTAGAAGGGATTGCTTTCATGCGATGTATCCACGGTCTACCAAGGATCATATTATAGTTTGTTTCCGATCTATGATATAAAACTTGGTGAGGATTGTCTTGGTCCTAAGGTGACAGGGTAATATTATAGTCCCAATTGAAGTAGCTTTAAGGCTATCATAACCTCTTAGCGTATTTCTTATTATGGAACAATTTGTTCCTCCATATCCTAGTTTTTGTAGGAAAGAGAAGGGGACAATATTAATCGCTGCCCCATCATCCACCATTATGCATTTAACATAATTATTGTAAACCCACACTGTAAATGCAAGGCCGATCACCTCTATGTGCAATTTCAGCATCTGTTGGCATTTTGTTTATGGCGAATATAAACTCGGTATCCCTATCCTACCCCGAGGGTGGATATCAAGTCTATATGATTTACTTGTGTTTTGGGAGGTGGAGTGATGTTAATTAATTAACCTAGACCTAGTTCTTATAACGAGAAGCCCTATGGGCAAGAGAGTTTTTCAACAAGTCTAAAAAGGAGATGTGAGAGAAGGTCTTTGTTAAGTCATTAATTAAATCATAAGCACCCACGGGTTTTACCAATGTTTGTTGAATGTTATCTGGTTCTAGTGGATAGATTGGATTTGGTTGAGAAGAATATTCTCATGTTCTTGTTATGGCTTCTACGTGCAGCTCAATATCTAACTCCACTAGACCAACTATCTTGGTTCGTGGCTGATTTCCTAATTGTGGTGCGACATGTGGATTTAGTGAAGTTGAGGCTTCGTGATCATTATTTCCTGTCATTACACCTTTGTTCATCCCATTTGGATTTAATTTATTATTGTTATTATGATTTGGAAGTGGATCATTGAAGATCTTAAGAGGTGCGTTTTGAGGGGAGACTGCCCCTGTGAAAGTTTTTGGCATAGGTGTCACAGAATCTATTAAGAACATTTCTATGAAGAGTTGTCTTTGTTCTTATGGCGACATTACATGAACTTATTGTAATCACAAAGCAAGTCCTAGTGTCATGGCCTCGAATTTTGTGGAAACCACAATATGAGTTAGGATTATAACTCCTAGGTTGTTGGTTTGGCACATGTTGTGGTCCAAAATTCTGATTGAACTGTTGACTATTAGGATTAAAGTTTTTGTTTGTTGTCTTTGGTTTTGGTTTTGATATCTAGTTGAGTTTTGACTTGGATCCTGTGTTTGGATCTAACATTGTTGTTGTTGTCATTAGAGACGATTAAAATCTACCGCATTGATTGTTAGCGGTGGTGGAACATTTACAATGTTTGCTTTTTTTGCTTGGTCAGTCACTCCATCTGTTGTCACCCCATGGTTTTTGTTAAGGATTTTAGGTCCTTGATTGGCATTTGTGGTAGAATAAGTTGTAGTGTTTTGGTTGGGGATGATTAACCTCCCATTTGTTCCATATGTCTTGTAACCACTATCTATCACATCTTGATCTATTTGGAGAGTGCTCTCGAGCACTTCATCATAAGTTCTTAGTGGGAATTTTTGGGCTTCTTCCTTTATCTCACTCACCGAGAGAATGAATGAATAAATCACATATTCCATCCGATCAATATTTGGAGCACTTGCTTTGATGAATAGAGGAATGTATGTCATATTTTGATGAAATGAGCAACATATTCATTGTGTTCTTGCTTAATATGCAAGAATTCCCTGATTCATGTTCTCAACAATTTGTTCATGTTGAACACCTTGATGAGCTCTGAAATGAGTTGTTTAAATGAATGTATTAAGGCTTCAGGTATTCTGTAATACCAATCGAGGGTGATACCCTCTAACATTTTGGGGAATATTTTAGCAACGACTACATCCCAAGGGAGTAGTTCTCAAATGGTTGTGGCATAGGCCTTAATATGTGCATTTGGGTCTCCCTCTCCTTTGTACTTGGGTAGATCAAGGAGAGGTCTTGGAAGCATGACACTTCGTATAGTGAAGTCTAAAGGTTCTTTCAAATATTCTGAATAAGTCCCTATCGCATAGGTTTTGACCATTGATGGTGTTTCTTTGAGGGGGTGGAGGTGGAATGGGTTGTTGATATGGCATAGCATATGTATTTGTAGGGGCATAAGGAAATCCTTGTGGTTGAGTGAACATGCTGGGAGAAGAGAACATATCTCCTTGTGGTGATTTGGAATACATGTTTAAGTATGGAGGAGCATTGCTCAGGAATGGATTGTTTTGTACTAAACTAGGAGGTATCATATTTTCCACTGGAGCGGCATTAGAAAACGTAGTTCTAGTTGGTGTTTGTTGTGAATACTGAGGAAGCATGCCCAACGTGCCTGTTCTTGTGAGGAGGTCTACTTTTCTAGGATGATGTGGAGGATTGGAATTTCCTGCCTACATGAATTGTGAATTTTGACTTGCTTGAGCAAGTTCCAACCCTCTAACCTTCTCGACTAAGGTTGAGATGACCTCGTTTGGTGAAGATATAGTATTTTTCCTTAGTGGTGTTTGTTGTATACCTTGAGATTGTATAGGCATATGGTACCCTGCTATGAACTAATTTTTCCTTGCCAAGTATCACCGAGGGCATTTCCTATAGGTGGAGGAATGGGGGTGTTTTCTTGGAATGAGACCTTGGGTTGTATTTGCAAACCTCCTATAGGTGGGTACATACTTTGAGAGAATTGTTCACTCCTAGCATAACGTGCTAAGTATTCATCATCTAAAAATAGATATGGATCTAATTGTCTACTGATTTGTGGTCTAAGAAACACACGAGGAGATGAACCGAGTCTCCAAAGTGAGCATCATGTTGTTCGAGCCTGAAGGCTCTAGTTGTTGTGTTTGAGTGAGCTGATCCAACTCCTCTATTTGGAAAGAAGAACTATATCTAGTCCTTTGAGGTGGATTCTCGTGTTAAAAATCGAGTTAGTTGAATAGTTGTCACCCCATGCTGAGAGCGAGGGTGATGGTTGTCTATTCAGTTGATCGTAGTATGCTTCAAGACCTAGGAGAGGTCTACCATATGCATCGAATCTTGACATATTCAAGGGGTATATGAATACCTGCAGAATAATGGGAAGAAGCGAAGATGGATAAAACTAAAAGAAGAGTGTGAAAGTGAAGAAATTGTTTCATCAATATCAGGTTCACCAATCTTGGGGGTGAAGCTGATGTGAAGGCTAATGAGGTAGGTAAGATGAAATAGTTGTTTGTTCATGTCGGGTTCACCAATTTTGTTGGTGAAGCTGATGTGAAGGCTAATGAGGTGGAAAAGATGAAAAGTATACTAATTGGAAGAACAAGTAGAAATATGACTCGAACCAAAAAGTAGGAAGTTCACGTCGGGTTCATCAATTTTGTACGATGGAAAAGTGACATGCGAGCATGGGAATCTACAAGTAACTCTTCCTCATACCCGACCTCCAGAGGTTGTGCCGAGACAACCGGTGGGGATGGAATACACGTGGGGTATAGATAAGCTAGTTGGGTAATCTTATGTTTTGCACGCAATAAGCAGGATCTATGAATCTAAAGCAAAGAAGGCCCTCCTAACCTGAACCGGTGTGATAGATCATTCGGTGAGGATAGTTTCTCGAAGGATCCAATCAATATCAAGCTCTGCCATGATCCGATCTATGGGTTGTGGAATACGTGGAAGATAACCTATGGGTGCTTTGTATATGTCTCCCGACAAGGTCATGAAAATGAATGGCTAAATATGTAGTGGATCTTTTGGTGTTTTATGGACGATTCTCTGGTCTAGTCTAGAAATCTTTAGCTTGATTAGCTGCTACATTTAATAATGATAGTTGTGTGATAATGTCTAGGTGGGAGTGGAGAGGATCTAAACACTAATGTTCACAAACCAGTGTCAACATTGGATTGATTTGTAGGCTCGTTGGGTTGTGGGACATTTAGATCACAACAAAGAAGTTTGTGGTTATTATGGACCTCCTATGGTCATGTGTAGAATCAATCCCTTCTTCCTATTGTGAGTATCCAATAATCATATGCCTTTTTAGCCTCTACGTTTAGAACTAGAAGTTACACGATTTTCTCGAGAGTATCTAACAGTGTTACGGCAACTTAGATACATAAACTAGTGTCTATATCAACAAGGAGGTCTCCTATGTCTGGCTATGGGACTAGTGGATCACAACCGAATGTTTTCTCTCTTTCGGTCCTTCTAGGTCAAATCCATACGCATATCTATCAAGGAAGTATATAATTTGGATGGCTTGAGCAGAATGTGTGCGCTTTGTCGTCTTCTATGTTTAATCCTCTTAACTGTGAGCTGATTTCTTGTAGGTCTGTTGTTGTTCGGAAGACCTGAATTCTAAGATTTTGGTCTATGTCAGTTATTACTGCAACAATATTTGGTTGAGGCATGATTGGCTCAAAAACGTATTCCCTGGGCTCTCTAGGTCCCGTGATTGTCATACAAGATCAATATAAACCTAACTGAAATGAAATAAATTGACTATGCAAGATATATCTACAACATATATGTATTCCTCTGTTTTTGTATTTTTTAATAGAATTTTAAATGGAATTGAAAGAACAACTAATCTAATATATTCAGAAAATGACAACTAATCTAATAACAAAATTAAAACAAACAAGGTAGCCCAGTGTAGCTACTTGCCTGTGTAGTTGTGAGTTTATCCTAAATAACTAGATAGCTGATTAACTTAATTGAAAGATTCTTGATCCTACCTCAGAAGTGAGGAATGAATCATAGTTTCTTAGAAACTATCAATCCCCACAGCTTCCCTAGCAATATCAAGAATGAAACTTAACTGAAATGAAATATTTCACTACTCTATTTGATATATTTTAACTAGAACTTTGATAGATAAAACCTGGAATTTGTAGAATAGTGGTGAATCCAGTAGTGTATGACTTTGTCCCCTCAAAATGATCTCCTCGTTCCTTCATGTTCACATGAATCTAGAAGAGCGTGTATATGCTAGCATCAACAAAAGAAGGTATTCAAACAATGGCAGCTTTGGATATAGACCGAATATAATGTGAGTAGGAGAGGGACAACACAAGAGATAGAGCTTGGCATATGCAATTCCTAGCGGGATTTATTACGGGAATATAACACAAGTGTACCAAGAGATTCTAGAATCTACCTTCTGTGAAGAACACAACCTACAACTCTAATGAATTTAATCTATAACTAACACTACTCTGCTATAAACTAATTTGTATGGATAGCAATACACAAGACTGAAGCAAGAAGATAGAATGGCTTCTTAAAAGCAAAGGAAAAACTAGCATGGATGCAAACATGAAACAAAAATGAGCTCTAAACAAGTAATTGAGAAACTAAACAATGGAAAATGAGAAGTTGAGAGGTAGTTTTGAGGGGCCATTTGCTTGAAAACAAGTTGGCTATTTATAGATTTCACATTCACCCAAAGGTGATTCCCATTAGAACTCTTTTACCATTAAACAATGGAGAAACACTATTCTAGGGGACATAAAACATTAATACGAGCCAAGGTGGTGGAGAAAAGATGGTGAAAGTTGAAGATTACACCATTGTGATCAAAATAACGTGATGGAAAACATGTGAAGGACCGCCACCCTACTAGGGCGGCGGTTTCATCACTAAAGGTCAAAGAGCTAAGAAATGAAGGGTAGAGGAATAAAACAAAGCACAAGGAACAAGGATAAAGCATTTGGGATGCTAACATATACTTTGCAAGCTTTTCTGGATCTGAACACCTTGCGAGGTGACTTGTATCATCATTGGGGCATGTGTAACATTGTTCTGGTGGTATAGTACCCTTCAATTTTGGGTACGTACGGATCTATTCATGTCTCGTGCCCTATGTTTCCCTTGTGCAAGTTGCACAATGATAGCGGGCTAGATCTAGATTGTCTTGAATATGCAAAATGTGTGCGATGGAATAGAATAAAATGCTCTCCTATGTAGTCTATACGACCAATGTATCCCTTGTTCCTAGTATGAATATGCTAAATGTATGTTTAATATCTTGTGCATTTGTGCAAGATTAGGTGGTGATAGATAATTCTTATAGTGATTTTCCCCTTATTTGAAAGAAGTAACTAATTATATATATGATTCCCTTATTTGAATTTCATAATTGAAAACTGAAAGGCCAACCCAAAGTGTTAAAAGGTGACCAAGAAGTGAAAAGGACCCAAAAGGGTAAGAAGAAGAAAGAGAGTGATAGAAGTACATGGACGCTTATATCCTAAATGGGCGCTAGTGTCTGAGGCCATCAAAACGTAAATCATTCAAGTTTCAATAGAGTTATAAGATGTGTAAAGCTAGTAAAGTACAAGAGATAAAGAAATAAAAATTCCAAAAGGAATTATCAACCACTTGTTTTCTTACTTAGGACTCATGTATACATTAGTATTCTTTCGGACCTAGAAATGTACCCAAGTGCATAGGTTTTTTGTCTATATTTTTCTGCACTTTATGTTGTTGAGTGAATAATCAATAGCATAAAGTAGATAGAAGATGCATACCTTGTAAACCGGGAAGGAACATACTTGATAGTGTGTCGAGTGGACAAGTAATCATGTGAGGTGGAAATTGATCACAATGTGAAGCATGAAAATGAGGAAATTAAGGTATACCCTAAGGGTGAATCATATGCATAATAGCATGTTGTTGAAAATTTTCTTGTTGATGTGATTTGCTTCTTGTTTCTTGTAAGGATGGACCTACAAAAGAAGAGAAAAATAGTAGTCAAAGTTACGTATCTAAAAGATCGAGTAACATATGTATGAGTATGTAAAAGTAGTTGAAAGTAGTATCTAAGGAAAGAGTATACTTGATGTATGAGAGAGTATATGATAGAAAGTTGTCATGTTTACTTTGGATATGTTATCAGATGGGTTATGAGTGATTAATTACCAACCAAGAAAGCATTGAGACATGTATTTGAGAATCTAACCACCAAGGATAAGGTTTTAGGTGATCTCACACCAAGAGAGGTTTTTGGGTGATCTCACACTAAGGATGAGTTTTTTGGGAAACTCACACCCGTGATGATTTTTTAGGTAATCTCATGCAAGTGGAGTGTTTTGGGAGAGAGGTATTTTTTCTCTCCTTTTGTGATGATTCTCAAATGATAAGTTCACTGTAGATTGACACATCTCAATTTGTAACCGAATTGTAAATGAATTGTATCTCGAATGGATGAATTTTGTAACTGAATTCGAGTGTCCGATACATAGATCCATATTGTAACTTGTTTTAAACTACGTTGAACTGAAAAATGTTATTTTTTTCCTAGGATACAAGCACCCAAGTGGGACACAAGTTCCCACCATTCATGTCTACTAATGGGTGCTAGTGTCTTCTCTATGTTTTTGATCCAAGTCTGATTCTAGACCACTATGTAACTATGTTATTTTTCCATTTCTATATTGTGTTGTTATGTTCTAGAGTTTTGTGCTACTGAAAGGGTGATTTGTTCACCCAATAGTTCCCCCTTTTTTGGGGTGTATGTTACATATGTAGGAGGAGGAATCCCAAATAAGAGGATCTAAAACTAATAGGCATATCATAGATTTGATACCTCCAGGGGTAGGGTATGTGCATGGTATAAACTAAGGCACATGCAAAAAGATAGACTAGAAACAAGTGTTATTGTAATAGAGCTAGTACGTAATAGAATAAAATGTAGCATGCAACTTATGAAGACAAGAGGTACCGCAAAAATTGGGTTTCATACATGGACATCACTCACAATGTCACAAGACATTCATGGCCAAAGCAACCATATCCAAACAATTGATCAAGCAATACATAGGGCATAGCCCAAAAATAGTGGAAAATAATAACAAATAAAACTAACATATAACCAAGGTTTTATGGGATCTTGAAAGGAAATTTCTACACAAGAAGTACCCGTTAGCATGTTAAAAAGATAAATATTATGTCAAAGCATGTATATATCAGTGAAAAGTAAGTGATAGTGAAAATAAGTAGTAAATATTATAACAATAGGACCTATGAGTGTGGAGTATGAGAGTAGCAAAGGTAGATGCCCCTAGGAGCCTCGGTAGGGACTGGTAAAGAGTAGTTTTGAGCATCATGCATCGTGTAAGAATCTATAAAATTATTGTATTCACATCAAGATACCATGTGAACGTGTATGTATGTATAGAAAAAGATAATGACATACCAAGTATCTAAGTAGCATAGGAAACAAAGTGTAACATATAAGTAGTATAAGCTAACAAGAGTAAGGAATACCAAGATGTCTAAATGTTGTGTGAAAGTGATGGTGTGTTGTGATATACAAGATGTGTAGATGACAAAATGTATTTCCCCATCGATTTATGTGATGCGAGGTTTATTTACTTAATTACACCCTCAACGGTCAATTATGAACCATAGATCAAGAATGCGTCATCAAGTGGCGAGGTAGATTATTTCATAGAAAATAATTAATGGTATAAGAAGTAAGTGGGGAGGGGGGAAGTATGATGCCCCCAAGTGTGTATATCATACACTTCTAGAAAATAGATGTGATAATTATGAGCAAGAATAGAAAGAGTATGTATAGTGAATGAAAGGATGTATACCATATATATAAATTAGTATGTGTATCATGAATAGAAGGATAAATAAGTAAGCATGAGAAGAAAAGTATGTATGGAGTGTCATAGGAGAGAAAAGGGAGTCTGTAAGCATAGTGAGATGTAGCAAGGTATTCTCATAGTGTAGATAAGAGAAATTGTTGTTAGAAATATTGACTTGAAGTGCAAAGAAAAATTAAGGTATAGGTGTGTATGTGAGTAGTATGGATAGGTAATTGCTGATTAGAACATGTGACTATGGGGGAAATTTCGATTCCCCTTAAGTGTGTGAGTGATGGAGATATGATGTTGTAAGAGAGACCATTCCATGGAGGTAGATGTTAAAATCTGTCCATTTCGTTGACATAGGCATTATCTAGATCGAAAGGAGGAATTATAAGTTTAATTTTAGGATGTTGGTGAGGGGTAACATATTGTGGCAAGGGAATTGGTTGTTCTTCCTTTGATGGTTTGGCCTTAGATTGGACTTGTGGTGATTTTTGCATTACTAGAGAAGGAATAGGATTGACTATTGCATGATGCTCGCTAGACATAGAAGGATCACATTTGGGAACCCATTGGAGTTTTTAATTAGAGATGAGTGTCTAGTATAACATTATGTAGCAAATTAAATAGAATCTTAATGCTCAAAGTTAGCAAATTATTTTTTCTAAAGCATAACAATAATTGTCACAATGTCCATTAATTCTAGGATAATTACAAAATGAGTGACCTTTGTATTTTATAAGCTGATAAAGAAGGTAGTAATGAGTAGGTTGCAAGGTGATTAAATGGTGATTGAGGAGCTCAGAGAGAATATCATGTTTCCTAGCATTTCAATCAAACCGGAGAGGTATATTTTGTTAGAAGACCTTGACCTTGATTATATGAGCACATGTAGTAGACATGGGATCATGATGAAATCTAGAAGAAGAACTAGCATGGGCATGAAAAGCATCCTTGAGATGTTGGATTTCAGTTGTGAGGGATGTAATCATGGTTTCCATAGTTTGAAATTTATCTTTAAAGAAAATGTGTAAAGCTTGAATGGACTCGAAGATGGATTGATTAGTTTTACTATCAGGACTAATAAGGGGGTTAGAGAGGCGATTGAAAATTTCCCTTACATGTGAATGTGACATATGGTGAGGGAGGTACATTGTATATATGGATATTTTGAGATAATCCTTACAAGTGAATGCTTTTGAAGTAATTGATACAAGGAGACTTGAGGAACTTTAGAGGCCATGATATGAAAGAAAAGGTAATTTATGAAATAAGAGCCCTAGAAAGTGACCCAAAGGATAGGACCAAGGATGAAACCCTAGGAAGAACTATGCATATTAGATGTATGATAGACAATAGATGGAAATATGAACCTGATGCAACTAGGGTTTGGGGTTAGGGAAAGACAAATCTGATAGAATAGGAAAAATAAGGATCCGAGTGGTTGATCACGAGTTGGGGTTCACCAAATGATTTAATCTAATTTGAATTAAATATTATTTCAGAGAAACTATAAAAATTATATTCATATGATTAAATACAGTAATGTGTAAGCACTAAGCATTCAACAATGTAAAACCCTAAGCAAATGAGAGAGGGATGATGACTTAGTGAATTTTTTGCAACTTTGGGAATGATCAAGGACTATGTATCTACTATAATAGGCTACAAATATCATCGCAAGGGATGGATGAGGGTTCATAACCCTAGGAATGTACAAAACAAAGGTGCTCATAGGAGGATAGGAGTACCCTAGGTGATAATGACTGATCCAGTGCACGTGTCTCGCTTAGATGTTTGTAATTTAGTATTTTCTATTTTGGATTGTATTTGTTGTTACTCTCTCTTTGTATCTTTGGTTTTGTTGTTAAGTCATTGGTCATACATGTAACCTGTAAAACAAATGAATACATATAAATTCCCACAAACTACATCAAATATAATAAAAAATATGTAGAATGGGGAGTTGGACTGGCCTCGATGGTCACTTGAAGAGTGAAATTATGACCTAGATCTGTACTACATCTCATACTCCATGTAGTTCTCTTTTTGTGTGTATCCATATCCAATGCCGTAGGTTGTCCCTATATAATTTACACGATGATAGTGGGATAGATCTATATTGTCTCGAATATGAAAAATGTGTGTGATGGAATAAAATAAACTCCCCTCCTATGTAGTGTATGAAGACCAATGAAACCCTTGTGTCTTATATGAATGTGATAGATGTATTCTTTGTAGAGATATTGTGACTTTGTGCAAGCTTATGTGGTGATAGATAACGCTTATAGTTCTTGGCCCTTTATTTGAAAGAAGTAACTAGGATATATATTATTCGATGTAGAAGTATCACTCCCGAGGCTAGTCCTAGAATGTTATGGTATAATTTTTGTTTTTAGGTGTTCTATGGGTTCATAGGTGTCTTAGGAGTAAAGTCATGTTGTCTTGTGGAGATCAAGAAGATCAAAATTCAAATTGTGGAGTTTCCCTCCATTTTTGAAAATTTGAATTGTTTTGAGCCAATTTTGGCTTTTTAGGTAGGTGTAAGGTTTTTAAAGTTTCTTTCAAGCATGTTTTAGGTTATTAGTAACATCATGAGTCATTGGAGGATCTTTATGGGGGTTTATTTGATCAAGTAAATCTCAAACCTTGTTATTTAGCTCTTTTACTTAGAATGCAAGCTCCATATGACTTGGTCATGAGACCCTAGTGGTCAGTTATTGAACCAATTTGAGAAAGGAGGTATAATAATTGATTTGTAATTGGTTTCTATTCATTTATCAATAAAGGGGGTGAATGAATAGGAGCTCCAAGAGGGTGTTTTAGTTGAAGTTGTTTATAAAAAATCTAGTGTAGGTTTATAATATGTGCATGGGCCTTGAGTAGTTATTTAATTTCATGTATTCAACTTGAGGAAGAACTATTTGATTGGTAAGAATTAATTTTCATTACAGTTGATGAATTAGGGATGTATTCATTTATTTACTTGTGTTTGGTGTAGTGACAATCGAGAATATATTGAAGAATAATGTCTATGAGAACAATTCTCACATGTTCATATAAAGTGGAGAGTGTTTACAAACAAAGAGAGAAGTATGATTGAATAGTAACCAAGAAATATGATCCTAAAACTCTTAGAGACTAAATAGAAGGTAAAATGATCATTATCTTGTTTAAAATAACCCTACATATGGTAATACTTTATTTCTTTAAGGCATAACAAGGTAAAAATACGTGTTTTGAGGATGCATGTAACCTACTGGTAAGATTAGAGGCTTAGAAACATTGGAACATACCTTAAGAAGTTGGTTTAGGATTTGGAGGCACGAAAGAAGAAATTTGTAACTAATTCCCTCCTCTCGGGATCTAGGTAAAACCATCATAGGTTTTATAGGTGAAAGAGCATTTGGAGCCCTTAAACTCAAATATTAAGGCATAAACTCTCAAAAAGTAACCCTAACACATCCCTTAACAATATTTACAAGGAATTTTGTATTAACAGGTTGTCAAGAGAGAGAAAAGTTTGATAGTTTCATCACAGTCCTGTAGATGACCTAAAAGACCTAATGGAAGAGTTAGGACAATGGGAAATGAGTGAAATTTTGTGAATTAAGCCCACATGAAAATTTTATCACTAATTTTTTTCCCAAATGGGTGCCCAAAATGGTGATGATTTTGTAACTTGAATCCATATATCAAAAGTGAAGCTTGAACTTCACTTAAAATAGGGCTAGTAGAGGATAATAGGCCTAGGAGGAAGATTGTAAAGGAAGAGATATTTTCCTAGAGTGTAGACAAATTTTTGTGTAGCTCCTCTCCTTCGCCTTGTGTTTTCTAGGCTTACCCATTCGAATCCATTTTCCCCTCAAATTAAACAAATCTCATTTCCCACCAAAAATACATGTTCCATTAAGCAATCTTAATTATTTAATTGATTCACTTTTAAATAACTAATCCTTGTTATCTAAATATTCCAAATTTAGTCCTATCATTCAAAAATATTAAAATCATGAGTCCTACTCATAATTTAAATCTTGTAGAAAATACTTATCACATTCCCTATTTCACATAATAATTCAAATCATGAGCCCTACTCAATCAAATCATATCCATATCAAACCTAATCACTCAAATCATGTCCCTTAACTAGGGTTACTTTGTCCAACCCTGATTACTTAATAACCCCCAATCTAACCCCATCTCTAGGCTATAAATACAAGTCATACCCCCTCTTTTTAACAAGAAAAGAGTGATAGAAAATCTCTAACATTGTAGCCTCTTGTTTATCATAACATCCTCATAGTGCCCTTGTAATTCCACTGGAATCCCCACAAGTACCCTTCTCATGCTTTGGTGGTTCACTTATCTTGGTTCATGTTGCATTTTCTTGGATCGCATCACTAGATCGTATACGTGACCACCATTTTTAGGTTTCTTTGTTTATCAGTTTGCATGTTATCTATTTATCTTGCATTTCTATTATTTTATTTATCACATGAGGGTTGATGACCACTAAGGAATTTAACATTTCTTAGGTCCGCTTCAAACCCCAAACCCCGGTATAAAATATCTAATCAATTTTCTTTAGTTGTCTTTGGGTTGCAGGTTTATCATCATCTTCATGGTGCTCATAGATCTACATTCACATCTAAGGCTCCTTAAGTCCTCCATATTTTGAGGTTACTAGTGGCTTTAATATTGGTGCATTCACCTACACGAGTATGAGGTTTCATGTCCAAAATTCTCGCACACCCAATGGGATGAAAAAATGGCCACAAGGGTGGGCTTATGATGAAAAGATGGAAATATGGTCCCTCAATGGAAGGAAAACATGGCCATAATGGTGGAATTTTGATAAAGAAAGATGGAGATATAGATAATGTTGGACAAGAAACCTCATTCTCATGTAGGAGAGTTCACTTTGATACTAAAATCCAGCAACAACCTTGAAATATGGAGGGGTTAAGGAGCCTTGGATTTGGATGTAGATTTTGGGCGCTAAAAGATGATGATAAAGTTTCCACTCAAAGACACTAAAGAAAATTGATTAGATATTTTATGTTGGGGTTTCTAATGAAGTGGACCCGAAAAACATTAACTTCCTCGGTGGTTTTCAATCCCCATGTGATAAATAAAATAATAGAAATGTAAGATAAACAGATAACATGTAAACCGATAAAAAAATAAACCTCAAAATACAAAGCGATGAGCTACTGATCTAATCCAAGAAAATGCAACGTGAACCAAACTAAGTGAACTACCAAAGCATGTGAATGGTAATATGGGGATTCCAATGGCACTATGAGGATGTTGTGATAAGAAAGAGGCTAGAATGTTAGATATTTTCTATCACTCTTTTCATGTTTGAAAGAGGGCCAAGACTTGTATTTATAACCTAGAGATGGGGTTAGATTGGGGTTTATTAAGTAATCGGGGTTGGACAAAGTAACCTCTGGTTAAGGGACATGACTTGAGTGATTAGGCTTGATATGGATATGATTTGATCAAGTGGGGATCATGATTTTAATTATTAGGTGAAATAGTTGATGTGATAAGGATTTCTCTACATGATTTAAATTATGAGTGGGACTCATGATTTAAATAATGTCTAAATGATAGGAATAGATTTGGAATATTTAGATAACAATGATTAGTTATTTAAAAGTGAATCAATTAAATAATTAAAATTACTTAATGGAACATGTATTTTTAGTGGGAAATTTGACTTTGTTTAATTAAAGGGGAAAATGGATTCAAATGGGTAAGCTTAAGCAAACATAAGGTGAAGGAGAGGAGCTACACCAAAACTAGTTTCTACATTTGGCCTTTTTGTTGAGTGATTTCCGTTGGACAAGCCACAAAAAAAGGAAAATATTGTTTATTGAGTGATAGAAAACCTCTAATAGATACTATGGTGATTCCAAAGTGGCATTAGAAGGGAACTATGATAATGTTATGATAAGTGAGGGGCTATAATGTCGAGGTTTTGAATGGGTAATCCTAGCAAACACTAGATGAAGGAGAGGATCTACACACAAAATTGGTGTCTACATTTGCCACTTTTTATTGAGTGGTTTGCGTTGGACAAGTCGTGAAACAAAAACAAGGAAAATATTGTTGGTTGAGTGTTCCCCTAAAACTTGGGATTGATAACATAAAGGAATTTAATCACGAGTTTGAAAGAAATAGATGGTAAAGATCGGGTGGTTGATGAAAAGATGGATGAAATGCATAACCAAGGAAAGATGCCACAAGTAAAGAGGATTGAAAAATAATGAAAAATATGGCAGTGACTCCAATATCACATCGGTAGAGGATAATTACACTCTCAATGGAGACAGATGACAATGTTCTACAGACTCACCCGGTGAGTGAGTGAAGACCACTTTGTAGGATAGATGAAAACCATGATGACCAATGGTTCATAGGTAAACATAAAAGTATGTGCAACAAAATGAAAATTATATGTAAAATCCTTCGTATGTGAGGAATCAAGTGAAAATTCATGCATCCTTAAAAGGGACGATGATGAAAATAATGATGCCCCAACACATGGCACGAAAATGAAAAAGTGGAAGATGGATGTGTAAATCAAATTCCCAAAAGGGGGAATGAGTATGGTCATAAAAGTAAACATGAAGAACATATTTTATAGAAGTGTGAGTTGGCATATGAATGGTGAGATAATATGCCCCATATTAGGGGGTTAATAGTTGTGAAGAGAAATTTTCCAAAGATGTGATGTTGACAAATGGTGACCTTAATGAGAAAAAGACACATAATCGTAGCAAGAAGGATATGGGAAAACCATGCCTCAAACTAGATTGGAGGTAAACAAGAAAGGAAACCACTCAATTCATTGCACTTGCATTCAATAGTAGGTGTTAACACATAACCAACAATAGTTAGTTATACCAAAAGGCCACGAGGAAATATGGATGAAAGATATGCTCATAAAGCTAATGTCGACATGATACAAGGGATGGAGATGTAACTTGTACAGGGGAAGATGGTTCTCCATAGGTGGTTGTTCCTAGAACTATGTCCCAACTCTAGGCGGGGGAATATACAAACCGATCAATGCAAAAGAAAAAAGTAGACCATACCCTCGAAGGATGTCTACTATCTTTTTATGAATATACAAACTATTCATATGGTGTCTATTGATCAATGCGGATCAATATGGTGTCTATTTTTATTATATGCTTTTTATGAACAATTGTCCTTCAAGGGATCAATTTTTTTAGATAAGATAACATGAGATAGGATCATCCATACTTTGACTTTCTTTTCTTTTTGTGTTGATTTTCTATTTGATGGGAAAGAGCTGGGTATAGCTAGGTATACCACTTATGAGGGGATGATGATTACACAAGTGATACCCCTAGACCCTTTGTGTGGTTTTTATAGTTAGATAGGAGGATTATGGATGTGATGATGGTGTAGACACCAAATTTGTGTCTTACGACCCCCCGTGCCCCGCATCTTATTTCGCAACCTAGCCTCATTACCTAAACCTTACACAATTATTTATTAATTACCTTATAATTAATAAATCCACATCTCCAAACCTGCCACCTCATTTCACCACCTCATCATGACCTAGTCCTAACCCTAAACTAACCTAATTAAGACCTATAACTTGGTCTACATCCACACCCATGACTAATGACTCCTCACCCGCACCCAAAACCAACCTCATAATGACATGACCAAGCCCACAACTAATCCCTCGGGAGAAAAGGAGGGAAAGTTGGCTATTTTACTAAAAATAGCCCACTTTGACTTAACCGACATCGGTTCCTACTCGACCACCATCGGTTACGTAACCACCATCGGTTCCCTGTAAATGACCTCCCCCAACCAAAAACAAGGAGAGGGATTTTCATTGATCGGAATCAGAAGTCATTGAAAGAATCAGGATTTCACTTGGCCGAGCAGAGACAAGTGAAGAAAAGAGAGGAGTTTGCAGAGAAGGACATCAAGCCCAAGACTACAACTGAGTAACCAGAGCCCAGTGACACTCATCCAAGCATTGGGAGAGAAGATAGCTCATCTTGGATTGTCAGATCATCCTACCTGAACCCTGCCTTCGTCATCACAGTCCTTGAACCCGCATCTTCATCAGGAACTAGTAAGTACTATCTTGTACGTTATTTTAATAATATTTCTTGGATTTCTGAATCACAGTAATTACAAGTCTACTCCCAGATCCACTACCAGGTAACACTCTCCATCTAACTTACATTCCTCTACCCCTACATTGCCCCAAGAACAGCCCCCATACTCTCTGAGTCTTCTCCATCACCTCATTACCTATCCCCAATCATTTACCAGCCTTATAAACACCATAGCTATCATATAGCCATCTTATAGCCAACCTTCACCAAAGCCCCTAAATCACTACCCCTACCGATATCGGTTATCAACAATCGATACCGGTGACAGTGACCGGCATCGGTCACTGTGATTCAAAACCAAGACCAGCCTTTTCTCTATTATTTTAACAAGGTAAATAAATTGTAATTGGACAATAGCTTATCTATTAGAATTTGTGTTAATTCATATTAGCAGGGGAACTGACCACCTTCAAAAGGAAGTCTCATATTTCCTGGGCCCAAGGCAGTTCCCTCACTTATTATCTAATTAGAATCTGGTGGTCTTGTATTCTTATTTGCAGGTAGTCCTTCCCAGAAAAAAAGGAGTTCTTCGCAATCGATCTGATCTCTCTCTACGGTACGCGCACATCCTCTCAACATTCAACAGGTATTCCTCCTAGCCCTAACCCTTATCTGTTTCTCAAAGAAATGAAAGGATAGAAGCAACTCTATTCCAGAACGGCATTTTTGTGCGAAACATTTTGGCACACTGCCGGGGACCCATTCTGGGTTTCTTTCATTTCTTGCTTGCTTTCATATAGGGAGCATACTTGCTATTTTCTTCTTCTAAATATTCATAAGATATTTTGTTATCTATGGTAAAAGAATTTGTCTTGCTTTCACATCGTTGCATTAGTGAAAGTCATCTTCTTTGCTTCATCGAATATCATTTTCGATTTGGGTTTAAAACACTTGCATCACATTCTTGCTTGTTGTTTTCAATTCTAGTGAACATAGATTAAGTAATAGGTCATACACGTGGGGGTGATATCCATGGTATTGACAAGAAATTAATCTTACTTTCACTACACAACACATACCGAATCACATCATAATTAACACAACAGCTCAAAACATCCCCCCTTTTCCGCGGTATTCCTCCGCCCGATTGAGGTAACCTTATAAGCCAAAACAAACTTGACATTTCCCCTAAGTCTTTTGTTTAGGATTGACATCATCTTGCGTCTAAGGCATAAGCCCAAAGTGATTAAAACTAATCCTAGGGTTAGTCTGTTAATTTGCTTGTGCATCTTGCTTGTTTGTGGTTCTGTTTTTCTGTCATACACTGTTTTCTGTGATCACTTCAGAACAACTTGAGAGGTATAATAAGCACTGTTAACCCCAAATCAGCAACTTCCTACAGATTCTTAGACCAGTCCTATTCTACCGACATCGGTTAACCTACCGACGTCGGCTATAGTATAACCGACATCGTTACCTGTCCGATATCGGTTTCTGACTTTCACAGTTCCCAAAACCAGCAACCCACCAATTCCAACACTTTGTTGCTGCTTCTGTTCCTGATAGATTGCATCCCTGCTGTACTTTTGTCCATGGTTGTTATTACTCGGAAACAAGCTGCAGCCATGGTTTCACATGCCTGCTCCATGCCTTTGCCTGAATCACCCCCTTCACATCCTCGTGGGGAATCCTACGACACCAAATGAGGTTCCCAAAATCCTCAGTAGGAGATAAGGAATTTGTGAAATTTTTTGGACGCTAATCCTAGCGCTGTACAATACTATTTGTCTCATGCCCCTGACCATACACCCGATGGTCAACTCCTTGTTGGCATGCCTATTAGTATAGCTGCTCATTTAGCTCCTTCTCCACCTGATAACTCCGCTTTACTTTCTGCATCCTTAGCCCCGTCTCCAAACTCAGTGGTTTCGGGGTTCATACGGCACAGATTGGCTTTCCTTTGGTTAATCTAGGGCCCAACATATCATTACCACCGACTGCTCCTACCTCATCTTTCTCGTAGACTGCTCCTTTCATAACTTGCTCTCTGCCACCTATCCACACAAGCTTCCCTTCTCAAGCTCCGCCTACCTTTTCATTTCCACACACGTACCCGGTGACTTCAACATCTTATATAGGACATCCCTATTCGGTCGCCTCAACATATTCATCCTCAATACCTTATCAACATTCAACCCCACCATTGTCTAATGGTGGCCCTTGGCCCAATCCTCCTCCATTTACTGGCAACCGCACCATCATCTCATCCAACTACTGATTTAATCAAACAAATGATGGACAAGATGCAAAATCTGGAGGCTTCTGTTTCAGGAAGCCGTAGCACCCTGACATACGAGCAAGTTTGTCGGGAGCCTATCCACCCTTCTGTCCCCCTTCATTCATATCCTCCTCAATGGGAATTACCAAAATTTACTTGTTTTAATAGTAAGGAGGATCCTCAACAACACTTGCGATCATTTAGACATGCCTGCTATCTAATTGCTCATGACGATGCCTTACTACTCCACACCTTTCCCATGTCCTTATCAGACCCACCTTGAGTGGTACAAAGGTTTTTAACCCAAAGACTCAATCTTCTCTTTTAACCAATTAGCCCAATCTTTCTTGGATCATTTCTCCATTAACATTGCCAAGAAAGTATCTATTACCGACCTCTATGCTATCCGACAATTTGAAGACGAATCTATCGCAGATTTTGTTGGACGATGGTGGGGCCTTATCAACCAACTTACGTATGCCTTACCTCAGGCCGAACTTATCGAACTCTTTACGCGGGCCTGCGCTAAGCACATTTCTCCTACCCTCCAAATTCAAACTTTCCACACATTCGATGAGGCCTTTACTATGGCTCAAAAACTAGAGATTCGAGCCTTAGAGGAAGAGAAATTGTGGTTGCGCAACAAAAACCCCAATTTCAAACCCAAGACTCCACCAACAAACCTAACACCACCAATCCTCACACATCGACTACTTCGAAATCAAAAGGAGTTGTACACGCGGTGATGGTCAAATCCCAACCACCGTCTAATACCCCGCCAAAAACCACCTATAAGTATAAAGTTGAGCCCATCAATTACACTCCCTTGGGAGAAACTTATGGTGTGATATTGGAAAAATTGCTTAAAGCAGGAGCTATTACCTTACCTCCTGTTAAACCTCACTCCGGGTTTGATTCCACCCGCGCTATACCTTCTTGGTACAAAGAAAATGACTTCTGTAACTTCCACCGCGTGAAGGGACACAGTCATGAAAATTGCAAGATGTTGAAAAACATAGTGCAGGAAATGGTTGATGTAGGGGATATAGCCCTCGATAATCCTAACACCCCTGCTAACCGAATTTGAAAATTTTCAACAAACCATTCCCAAATCACTCTTCTAACAGTAACATAAACCAAGATATCTTAGCCGAGGAGAGTGTTCATGAAATCCATGCAGTCTTCGACTCCCAACCAAAAGCCTCTATCGAGAAAATTCTGAATCAAGCCCCTTCACTAACGCAGGGACCCAAACCCCCTTCACCACCATCAAGACAAGATGAAATCCTTTCCGTTCCTTTCCCCATAAAGGAATTAACCGCACAGAGTTCTCTTCTCACAGATGAGCCTTCTTACACCACATCCTTGCAAGACTATGAGCGGATGTTATCTAACTTATCTATTTCCCAACATCTCCTTCTACCACTCTTGCTGCACAAGAGGAAGGCTCGCCACTTCTTTTGTCATCCTTAGACGAGAAACCCCTTGAACCGGCATCACCAAATTCTTTAATCATGACGGATCCTCTCAAACATGCCCTCCTACCTATTAGTTCTTCATCGCCTAAATCTTTTCAAATGACCTGGTTGACCTCTTAACGCCCATGGATACAGTGCCTCATTTACCCCCTGTATTACACCCACAGTGGACCGAATCACAACCCACCTTTCTTCCATACAAAAGTTCCTATTCACACGTGAGGATTGTCATCCCTCAGAAGATAGACGAGTCCTATTGGAATGTTTGTGTACACCATATTCTACTCAAATGTAGATGACCGATCCAGACGCCTCTACCATATACCCGAAGTGTTTACAAAAGCTTAAAATGCCTATGTCCTCATCTTCACCCCCCTCATCTCTACCAAATACCTCATCCACCTCTATTGACCTAACCAAACCTTCCCCTACGCTTGGGACCTCACCAATTCCTAGTCTAACACACCCACCTAAATGGTTAGATTTATCCAAAAGTAAAGCCGTCCATCCACTTAGGAGACAGACCCAATCTCCTCAAGCCCACCCTATGCCTCTATCACAACTAAAACCATCGCCGTCACACCTACCTTCCATATTGGGACCTCATCCCTCCACCTTGCATCAATATATCATACCTCCTGCGTTTTCTTTAAAATGACCTACGCCTTCTGCACCCATACAGATCCATGGGTGTATCAACACCGTCACCCCACGTATCCTGTCCACCTATCAACCCTAAACAAACTCCATCATCAAAGGATTTGTTTGCTGTCACTCCTCTTTCTCCGTGGTTGTTTCCTGATACCACATCATCGGTGGCCTCATCATCTAACCAGCTAAACATAACTTCTACGTCGAAGAAGCCACGTTTAGTTAAATCCAATTATCAAAACCCCTTGGCTAAACCGCCACCCGTACAAATCAACCATACCCATACCTCACATTACCGAAACCTACCTACTAATAGCCTCATCTTCCTCTGGAATTTGACCCACTCAAAGGGTCTTACGCCAAAATCCTTGCTATGTTGGTGGAGAATGCGACCATTTCCCTACCCCCACTTAGACCCTATGATCCATCTAAACCTCGACCTATAGGTTATGATGAGTCTAAAATCTGCGCTTACCACCACACACCAGGACATGATGTAGAGGGATGCAAAGCTTTGAAAGCCATTCTTCACCAGTCACCTCTCTCAGATAGAAAGGTTAAGAAAGAAAACTTACGAAGGGAGAGACCTTTAGCTTCAATCCCCTCTCCTATACCACCTATCCCCGCCTCACCAAGATCTATCATTATTACAACCCCACCGCTCGAAGACCATGACTTATCCCTACCATCTTCCTCCTCTCGTTTTCACGAGATTAACATGATTAGTGTTGCTACTCGAGGGCAGAAAAACAATGGGAAAGCTAAAGAAAGCACACCTGCGGCCTCTCTTTCTCCATCCACCATCCCGATCGCACCACCACCTAAAGTGGTTATTCATGGACCTGCCTACCCCATCTCTAATGGAGTTTCCCACCGAACCATGATCAAACAGCTTCACCAATCACCTGTAAAAATGACACTGTATGATCTCATTCAGACCTCTGAATCTCATCGACAAGCTCTCGTTGAAATTCTTCAAGGGATAGAGGTCTTACCTAACGAAACCTTTCCCGTTGCCTCCATTTTAACACCCAATCACATTGCTTCACTCACCAAACAACCTATCTCCCCAACCACTTTTGTCTCTGTACAACAAGCCGCCATGTATCGCCGGCTCCAAAGACGAAATTGTCGACTTTGGTGCAGAAGATCCTGACCCCACTCTTTTCATCTCAGCTTATGTCCGGGACATTCGGTGCATCGTGTTATGATTGATGGGGGTGCTAGCCTAAACATCATCTCTTCAAAGGCCTTCCAACAAATGAATATCCCTTCTAGCTGCATGTGTGCCAACCCCATCATGTTGCGGTCATTCAATGATGCTATTACTTCTACCTTAGGCACCGTGATCCTTAACATTCGTGTAGGGCCATGTACTTTACCCGAACTCTTCTATGTCCTTGAGGGTGAATTCCAATACAATATGTTGTTAGCCGCCTTGATCCGGCTATGGGATGCGTTCCTCCACCTTACATAGATGCATAAAATTTGAGTATGAGGGGAAGTCCTACACCGTAAAAGCTGATCCTCCCCCCTTCAAAACCTATAATATGTTATATCGCCCTAATGATGTGCTTATACCAGTCAAGACACCCATTCATCCAACCCAACCATCCACTTCAACCACACCTCAACCATCCACCTCAACCGCACCTACACCTTCAACCAATGAAACCACCATCACAAATACCACTTCCTTTCCCGCAGACAACATCCCAACCTCAGACCCCTTAGTAGATGTTTTTCAACACCTTACGCTGGGGGAGTATCGCCTATATAATGTTATCTCTTTCCATACTCCACAGGAGTATGGACAGTTACATGCGCATCCTACCTACGACCGTCGTGGGGGAGGTAATCTCCTATGGGCCACCTAATTACCGCACCAACCTAACGTATGGGGGTGTCGACGCATCCTCCATTACCCCTGAACCTCCCCTTGGTGTGGTTCCCTTCCAATCCATTTTCAATACCTGACAAATCGTCGTTTCGCTCTCACCTTCCTGACTCGTTGTGCTTGGAAAGGTTTTGGTTTTGGTCTTTATGAACAAGGCCGACATACAATCATTCCCATGACTACACGCAAACACAAAGATCGTAGTGGTCTTGGATTTCCTGAAACACTTACACCGGAGAAACCTCGTGTCAGTTGTATCCGGGAAGATGACGAAGTCACCCCTTCCGAACCATCATCACCCATTTTGCCATCATCACCCACAGAGTCGATAGACCCTGAATCTATCCCTCCTAACTTTTTTTTTTCATAAACGCTATCTTCCTGGGTCCTCTCACTTATCAACGCGATAATGAGGACCCATCTTCTCTTCCCCTTCTGTATCCAGACATGATCGAAGAGGATTCACCTTCCATTAATGTTGTTGAGTGCCATGATGATGACTCCATCCTCACTTACCTTGGTGCGGACGACTCTTATATTCAACGCGCCTTACCATCTGAAACTCAAACCATGTTGAATGAGTCGACTATAGAAATCAACATCCACACAGAGGAAGATCCTCACATTGTGAAGATCGGACAATCTCTTAACACATCAGAACAAGCCACCTTTACTACCTTTCTCCGTGCCCGCAACCAAGCTTTCGCTTGGTCCTACGCTGACATGCCAGGAATTGATCCTGACATTGCTGTCCATAACATTACCCTGAAACCCGATTCCAAACCAGTTAAACAAAAACTAAGAAAAATGCATCCACGCATTTCCCTCTTGGTCAAAGAAGAGCTTCAACGACTCCTTTCCATTTCCTTCATCTTGCCTATTGACTATCCTCAATGGATTTCTAACATTGTACCTGTCACTAAAGCGACAGGGGGACTTCGGATATGTACGGATTTCCGGACCTTAACCTCGCTTGCCCGAAGGATGACTTCCCCCTCCCGAGTATTGATCAACTTGTTGATCTCACTGCGGGCCATGAGATGCTTTCTCTCATGGATGGCTTCTCGGGATACAATCAAATTTTGGTAGCCCCGGCCGATCAACATAAAACTACCTTCATAACTCCGTGGGGAACCTTCTGTTATCGTGTCATGCCGTTTGGCCTTAAGAATGCTAGTGCGACCTATCAGCGGGCTATGACTTACATTTTTCATGACATTATGCACACTATCCTTGAGGATTATGTTGATGATCTTCTTGGAAAATCTAAACATCGCAGTGAACATCTCGATGTTTTAACCATTATTTTCGATCACCTGTTACAATATTGTGTTCGTCTTCAACCAAAGAAATGTGTCTTTGGTGTCCTTTCGAAAACTTCTTGGTTTTATCGTCTCTTTGCGTGGCATCGAGGTCGATCCATCTAAAGTCAAAGCTATCCTAGAAATGCCCCCACCTACTAACCTCAAACAATTACGTAGTTTGCAAGGTAAACTCCAATCTATCCGGCGTTTCATCTCCCAACTCTCGGATCGATGTCAACCTTTCCATCACCTCCTTAAAAAGGACATTGCCTTTCAATGGAGCGAAGAGTGCCACCAAGCCTTTGAGGCTCTCAAAGCCTATCTCTTGCAGCCACCTGTGCTTATCCCACCTCAGGACGATCGCCCTTTCTACCTTTACCTTTCTGCCACCGACCATGCGGTAGGAGCCATGCTCGCACATCGTGACTCCGAGCATCGCGAACAAGCCGTTTATTACATAAGTCGTACTCTCGTGGATTACGAGACTAGGTATACACATGTAGAAAATTTGTGCCTAGCCCTTTCATTCGTGGCCACCAAACTCCGACACTACCTCCTGAATCACAAAACTTTTGTCATCACCAACGTGGACCCCATTCATTATATGTACGCCAAACCACATCTAAACCAACGCATCACCCGATGGCTTATGCTCCTCGCTGACCTCGACCTTGAATTTATACACCAGAAGTCAATCAAAGGACAAACTATCGCAGACCAACTCGCGGAAGCCCCTTTACCTGGGGAACAATTTACCAATTTTAATTTCCCCGACGAACTCATCGCCACTCTTTCACTCAGTGAGGAGTCATATCCAATGACCCTCTTCTTCGATGGATCCAAATGCCAACGTGCGGCAGAGGAGCCGGCATTGTTCTCATTCCTCTTGACATTGAGCCTATGCCTCTTTCATTCCGGCTCGATTTCCCCTGCACTAATAATACAGCTGGAATACGAGGCCCTTGTTTTGGGTCTCCGTGTCAGCGTATTACACTTAGGTGTCAAATCTATCAATGTTTTTGGTGACTCTCAATTGGTAGTCAATCAAGTTATGGGCATCTACCAATGTAAAAATGAGGAACTTCAAAAGTACAAACATTACGTGGATTCACTTTTGACCTTATTTACTCATTATTCTATCTAAACCATTCCCCGCTCCACTAACAAATTTGTTGATACTATGGCTTGCTTAGCCTCGCAAATTCCTACCTCACCAACTGACTCTGACATTTTTGTCTTGGTCCAACAACTCTTTGCCCCATCTTACTCAGCCCCAGGTTGTTTGTATGATAAATAATGTGTCTGCTAATTCGCAGGATACCTGGTATCACCAATTTCATGACTATCTTACAACCTCTGTTCTCCCACCTGACCTTACTAGTAACGCAAAAACGTGCTTTTCTTAAAATTGTTTCTCGTTATGTCGTCATGGGGGGAATTCTTTATAAACGTGGCTTTGATGGCATCCTCCTTCGATGTCTAACCGGCGTGGAAGTCACCTATATCATCCAACAAGTCCACGACGGTATTTGTGGTGGACATTTTAGTGGCCTTGCCGTGGCCAAACGAATCCTTCGCCTAGGTTATTATTGGCCTACTCTTAATAATGACTACTACGAGTATGTTAAGCATTGTGTTATGTGTCAACAACATGCCAACCTTCAACATACTCCTAGCCATCCGCTACAGGTCACACGAGATCTTTGGCCTTTCTCACAATGGGGTTTAGACCTTATTGGTGAGATTCACCCACCCTCTTCGCAACGTCACCATTGGATAATCACAAAGAATCGAATATTACACTAAATGGGTGGAAGCCATTCCACTCATTTCAACCAAAAAAGAAAAAATCATAGAATTCATTAACCATCACATTATCTGTCGTTTTGGCGTTCCTCATCGCCTGATAATAGATAATGGTAAATCTTTCAAAAATAAGTTGTTACAAGACCTTTGTGACAACTTTGGTATCAAACTTAGCTTCTCATCACCTTACTATCCACAAGCCAATGGTCAAGCCAAATCTTCTAATAAAACCCTAACCAAAATCCTCATGAAAGTTGTTAACAATTCTGGAAGCAATTGGCCTGATCACATCCCCTTTGCCCTTTGGGCTTATCGACTAGCATTCGTACCTCCACTAATGCCACACCATTTTCATTGGTATATGGTACCGAGGTTGTCTTGCCTCTCGAAATACAAATACCCTCCCTAAGAATATCTCTTCAGGATATTCTCACCAATGATGACTTCCGCCAAGAGCGGTTAGCCCAATTAGAGCTTCTTGACGAGCATCGTCTTACAGCTCTTGACCACCTTCAAATCTATCAAAAATGCATCAAGTGTGCTTATGATAAGTGACTTCATGAGCGTACCTTTAAGGTTGGTGATCTTGTCCTCAAAGAGAATCAACATGTAACCAAACTAGAAAAGAGCAAACATGGAAAATTTGCTCCTAATTGGATTGGGCCCTACATTATCACTCATACTTACGATCATGCACTTATCGTTTAGCTTCACTTAATGGTAAACCCGAGCCTAAACCCCTTAATGCCTTGCATATCCGACCATTCTACTATTGAATTTAGTGTTATATCACTTCTTATCTACCTTGCGCTTCGTCCCTTGAGCTCATTTACCACCTCATACACTTTGTTTCATGCATCTCAAAATAGAATCAAGCTCACGTGGTTTGGTCATCACCTCCTCTTAAGGATGCCTTCCCCTTTTTAGTCTGGTCCATGACTTAAAAGTATCAAAATAACATGTTCTCAATTATACACTTATGGGATATTCTTGAGTCAAACTTCCTACAAAACTAGATGCTTCATGCCAAACGGACATCTAGACCTCTAAGTTATACATAGACTACTCCCTCGAAGGACAGCTATGTGTAAAGCCACATCTCCTATTATAAATAGACTACTCCCCCAAAGGACAACTATACACAAAAGCCGCATCTGCTACTATAAATAGATCGCTCCTCAAGGACAGCTATACAAAAAGTCAGCCTTTATCGAATCTTCTCGCATTGATCAGCTTTTGTGAAGACCTCAAGAACAACAAAATACATATCCCATGTAGACTTCCCACGTCGATCAGTCTATATCCAGAACAAAATAAAAGCAGTATTCAACAAGCACTTTTGAGTCATGGACTTGTCTATCTAGGTTTGGTTCTCTTTGTCAACGCATAATTACCTTCTAACAAATTCTCTGCACCTAGCTTTATCAGCCACCTCACCTCACCATTCGTCAAAACAACAAAACTCAAGGGACGTGACGTATATCCGATATATTGTGATTATACAACTCTTTTCACCTATTGACTTCTCGCCTATACAAGGTACCTAGGGATTCAAGCTCATCCTATGTTAATATGTGGTTTGTTTAGCTCTTCTCAACTACGGGACACTTTTGCCTCTTTTGCTCGACTCTAGGATTGTGTGTTGACCTTAATCAGGACACGATTCCCTACTACTTGGGTAAGCTAACTTTCGCTTCACCTATACCTTACCAACACCAACAACATTACCCAACCAACAAATTGCCTAACCACAACCAAATTGCCTGAATTCACCTCTCCCTGGTTCTAAGGGAGAACTACATCGGTCTGAGGCCTCTTCTTGCTTTGTGCAATGGGCTATGTAGGCAGCACTTAGGAGACATGGGGTCTCCCAAGGTTAGCTCGACCATCCCCTACCATAACCTATCATGTGTGGTATATATAAATCTATTTGTGTATTTCTATTCGCTCACATTCATCTTTATCCTTTTTCAAAACAAGACATTCAAAACATAACCATTCTTATTATTATCATAACTCAAATCCACATACATATTCAGTTTTATTTAGATGTTAAACACATACATCTTCTCTATCATCGACGCAGGTCGACATCCTTATTTATTCTTATATTCCTATGAAATTCACTTAGACCCTTGCGCCTCCTCCCGAATCAGGTGGTGATCGTGATCGTCGATGCCACTCACTTGGCCTCTCCATCCTCAAAGGTGCCACTGCTATTGGTTCCTCCCACTGATCCGCCAACATCTCCTGTAACATACAAATATGTCCTCTTGCGTGGAGGAATCTTGCCTCTAGTCTCTCCACTCGTGACTCTGCAACTCGCTAACAATCCCATTGTCTCATTCACCCGCGTTTGGAGCTGATGAACTAAATCCTGCAGATGATCTCTCTCCGCTGTAATCACAACTATGTCAGGATGATCACGTACACCTCACAGCTCTGCTACCCACCATAATCTATAGGCCTCTGTCGCTCCTGCATCCATTACCCTGCGATCGGCTGCTATCTCCTCTGGCCCTTCTGGAGGTGTTGGCCGGGAGGTGAGAATGCTGCCTCGGCGTTGATCCTCATGTATGGTCTATAAGCCATAGGTATATCCTACACAAATCCAAATTGTTGCACACATGCGATCTAGAGGAATCCTCTCGTATTCACCTGGCCTGTGCCCTGCGATCCACCTCAATCGCTCTACACCCCTCAAATCCTCAGCTATGTTCTCTGTCACCATATAGTTCCCGTAAGGTCTCCAACAAATATCCACAATTGTCACCATCTCCCATACCTACCTATAATACTCGATGTCATCTATCACGGCCTGGGATCTCGCCTCTTGTTCTGTCTGGACCCATCATCTGAATCCCAACCTCTGCACTCCTATCTCTCCCGACTGGATGGGTTGGCCTATTGGTCACACACAAACAATGTGCTCATAGGCCCAACAATGTAATAAGTATGAACAATCCAAAGGTCATCCCGTGTTTTCACTGCAAGCCCATAAACCCCTCGTATAACTCCGCCGGATATGCGGTGCCCATGTGAAAGTCACGCTCCTTTCTATCATTTCCCAAATAACACTCATCAATGCTTTTGGAAATCTTCCCCCTCCGCCCTCGCAATGCATAATACCCCACCGCTATCATTAATACCACTGCCAACCTTGTTTCCTCGGGTGTGTGTGCATACATTGTACCATAAGTGAATGTCAAACCTCGCCAGTGTTAACTCCCACGCAAATGCAGCCTACACCAAATACTTTGTTATCGCTCCCCGCCCGCACTAGGCAACGCCCGATACACTAGTCTTCCTATAATTGGGAGCCTCAAAATTCTAAACACATCTTCCAATGTCACTTTATCTCTCCTGGTAGATAGAAGGTATTCTTTTCTGGGTTCCATCTCTCAATCAACGCCTGCAACATAGCATGATTACGTGCGATTCGTGAATAATAGCGATTCCACTTAGCCCCACATGGTTTATCAATGCCCATTTAGCTGGTGTTACATCCGCTCGGATTCGTGACAACAAAGCTGGCACAGTATCATTCATCCTTAACCCTGCCTCCGCCTGCATACATCAAAACGACACACAACCATTCAATAAATCAAATCCCCAAGGGTTTTTTCTCACATTCTGGAAATTCCTACAGTAACCGGTATCGGTTATAGATAACCGATACCGGTTTACTAACCGATACCGGTTATCTCTAAATGATACCGGTCACTGTCAAAAATATACAGCCTGCTTAAAAAACATACACCTACGATAATTATTTTACTCATTTACTCCTCTCTATACCTATAAACATATGTGAACACCCTGCTTACCTACCCCATAACACTCACTCTATCCCAAACCCTTGCCTATCACCTTTTCTTTCTCATCTCTACCCTCTTACCTTCTCTCATCCTATTCATCAAAACATGCAAGAATTAAAATACAACCAAACAGTTTACCTCTCGGGATGCAGCAGCTTGGGGTGGAACTTGTCTTCCCTCTCGTCCCCTACCGCTGATGCTTCTCCTCGTTCAGCCATGTTCACCACCCTCTTCAAATATAATTTGCCTTTCTAACTTCTTAATCTCAGCCCACACTCACTTCACCTGTCTCTTTCCTCCTTATCACTCAATTCTTTCATGCAATTACCTGTATCAGTCGTCAAACAGCTGATCGCATTCGCGTATTTAACTTGTTGCATGACTCTAAAAATAAGAATTCTAAAAATAAGAACTTAAGTTGCCGCCCAAGCTTTTCTACTTTTAGAAAAGCTCATTTTGGCGTAACCGGTATCGGTTATCTAACCGATATCGGTCCATACTCTACCGACGTCGGTTAGCTTACCGATATCGGTCACATGCCTCCTTTTTCTTCAACCTAGGCCTTTTCTTTATTTTTTACAAATTTTTGTGGCGCCCACCTCTTTTTCCTGCATAACAACACCATTATCAATATTTGTCATCAAAATCACATCAATATCTCATAACAATTTCATCAACATCATCTACCTACAATACAACAACCATCAAACAAAATACATACGACATTTTAATATATACACCATTTGGATCTAACTCATCATCTACATACATTCCATTTCAAAAACAATTGACAAAACACATAAAACATTTTATACACAACATGTGGATCAAAACCATCATCTCTATATATATATATATATATTCAATATTTCAAATATACAACTTGCCCTGCATGGGGGCCTCTGTGATCTCAAAATAATACAAAGCCGGCACGCAGGCCGCAATCACTGTCAAAATCTCGACTCGGCTCGCAGGCCGGTCTCTCATGTCAAAAATACCAACCACTCACTTCTCCACTCAAATAATGCCACCTCAGCCGATAATCTCAACAATAACACTAAAACACCTCAGACTACTAATGTGGTTTTCAAATTGACAATGTGACAATGACAAGTCGTATTTTTGCTTTTTATAGGTTTTTCACCTATAACTAATATCGGTTATATTATGCCCTAAAGAACCAAAGTATCGGTCATCTAACCGATATTGGTCATAGCTGATCGATATTGGTTTAATCCCTATTTTACCACAATTTTTTCCCTTATTCACTAATCTTCCTTTCTCACCACATCACCTATACCCTCCTTTGCTAAATAGCCTTTTTTGACTCCATTGGCCCAATTCAAGGCCGCACCCAACCAATCCGGCCCGACCCAAGGCCGTAACCAACCATTTGGCCCGACCCAAGGCCGCAACCAACCATTTGGCCCAACCCAAGGCTGCACCCAACTAATTTTTCCCACCCAAGGCGACCCAATTTGCCCGACCCGGCGCGAACCAACCATTTGGCCCAACCCAAGGCCGCAACCAACCATTTGGCCCAAGCCAAGGCCGCCACCAACCATTTGACCCAACCTAAGGCCACCCAACCATTTGGCCCGACCCAAGGCCGCAACCAACCATTTGGCCCGACCCAAGGCCACACCCAACCAATTTGGCCCGACCCAAGGCCACAACCAACCAATCAGGCCTGACCCATGGCCCTCACTAGTTAATCGCCCGACCCAAGGCCGCACCAATTACATACCTCACCCAAAACCAAAAAATTACAATTTTATCCACCCATCATGTAGCTTTTTGTTTAATCGAGCTCACCTATTCGTGTTTTAGCATGATTACGGTTCTTGACTTGATCAATCGACCAAATTTTCCTAGACCAAGACCGTGATGTTTATCTCAACCAAACCAACTATTTGGTACTACCAAACATGCCTAAATGTTCCTGTACCTTACCCGTTATATCCCCTGGAGCTACTTCCTATGCCTTGGATACCAGGATTATATCACCCTTGTTTAGATAAACTATCGACCTTTGCCTATGAATTGCTTGTTTACTCTTCAAATCATGTACCATGGTCACACTACTACATTTCAATGTGTGTCTGCTTCCTTGGACCTACCCCACCATCTTACCATCATCTCAACACCATTTACCCTTTATCAACCCTATCCCTGATTTCACGCTACCTCAATCGGTGATAGATTTGAGGGGGATTACCTATACCCTTAACAGGAGTAACCACTTCTTATTATTGTCAGTGTAGCTTTACAAGACAAGCTACACGACAACAAGGGGCTAATGTAGACACCAAATTTGTGTCTTACGACCCCCATGCCACGCATCTTATTTCGTAACCTAGCCTCATCACCTAAACCTTACACAATTATTTATTAATTACCTTATAATTAATAAATCCACATCTCCAAACCTACCACCTCATTTCACCACCTCATCATGACCTAGTCCTAACCCTAAACTAACCTAATTAAGACCTATAACTTGGTCTACATCCACACCCATGACTAATGACTCCTCACCCGCACCCAAAACCAACCTCATAATGACTTGACCAAGCCCACAACTAATCCCTCAGGAGAAAAGGAGGGAAAGTTGGCTATTTTACTAAAAATAGCCCACTTTGACTTAACCAACATCGGTTCCTACTCAACCGATGTTGGTTATGTAATCCGCCATCGGTTCCTCTCGTAAATGACCTCCCCAACCAAAAACAAGGAGAGGGATTTTCATTGATCGGAATCGAGGTCATTGAAAGAATCAGATTTCACTAGGCCGAGTAGAGACAAGTGAAGAAAAGAGAGGAGTTTGTGGAGAAGGACATAAAGTCCGAGACCGCAATAAATAACTTGAGAGCCTAGTGACACTCATCCAAGCATTGGGAGAGAAGATAGCTCATCTTGGATTTTCATATCATCTTGCCTAAACCCTAACTTTGTCATCACAAATCCTTGAACCCACATCTTCATCGAACTAGTAAGTACTGTTTTGTATGTTATTTTAATAATATTTCTTGGATTTCAAATCACAGGTAATTACAAGTCTACTCCCGCATCCACTACCGTGTAACACTCTCCATCTAACTTACATTCCTCTACCCCTACATTTCCCCAAGAACAGCCCCCATACTCTCTCGAGTCTTCTCCATCACCTTATTACCTATCCCCAATCATTTACCACCTTATAAACACCATAGCTATCATATAGCCATCGATAGCCAACCTTCACCAAAGCCCCTAAATCACTACCCCTACGATATCGGTTATCAATCAATCATGGTGTGATGATGGGCATCGGTCACTATGATTCAAAACCAAGACTAGCCCTTTCTCTATTATTTTAACAAGGTAAATAAATTGTAATTGGAAAATAGCTTATCTATTAGAATTTGTGTTAATTCATTTAGCAGGGGAACCACCACCTTCAAAAGGAAGTCTCATATTTCCTGGGCCCAAGGCGGTTCCTCACTTATTATCTAATTAGAATCTGGTGGTCTTGTATTCTTATTTGCAGTAGACCTTCCTAGACAAAAATGAGTTCTTCGCAATCAATTTGATCTCTCTCTACTTATGCGCACATCCTCTCAACATTCAACAGTATTCCTCCTAGCCCTAACCCTTATTTGTTTCTCAAAGAAATGAAAGGATAAAAGCAACTCTATTCCAAGAAAGGAAGCAATTTACATGTGTGAAGCAGATGGTGGAGTTCTCACCAATAAGGGATAATCTATCCATAAGGAAAATGCTACAATAGAGCCATGATGCCCATATTTAAGGTCACGTCAGGAAGTGATGATAGACCATATCATTCCATATCATTACGGTGATAGATGGAAGAGGTTCATGATGGAGGAATGATTCTAAGGACATAACTAAGTTCTCATTGGTAGATATGCTAACAAAGAGAATGGTCACAAGTGCAATGCATTAAGGGGTTTCACTTCTGGTTTACCACCAAGGGAGGGAATACATTAAAGTTGTGATAGGATGAGATGATATCTTGCAAAAGGATTAGATGTGATAGATAAGAGGGAAATAAAACTATGTCTTTAAGGAAGTGAAAACATGACCACAACGGTGGATTTTGATGAAAATAAATGGTGCCCCAAGAGAGACACAAATATGGCCATAATGGTGGACCTTGATGAAAACAAAGGGGGACCTCAATAGAAGGACAAAAATGGCCACAAATGTGGACTTGATGAAATAGATGGTGCCCCAAAAGAGGCACAAATATGGCCATAATGGTGGAATTTGATGAGAATAATAGTTACTCAATGGAGAAATAAGTATGGCCACAACAGTGGGCTTAGGATGAGAGTGAAAGATAAGACGTCACAAGAGAGGTAAGACGAAACCTATGTGTTACCTTTCAAAAGTGAATAAGTGAGAAAAATATATGTGTCCCAGTGAGATGAAAAAATGTCCACAAGGGTGGGCTTATGATGAAAATATGGAAATATGGTCCCTCAAAGGAAGGAAAAACATGGCCACAATGGTGGAATTTGGATTAAAAAATATGTAGATATGGTACCTCAAAGGAGGCACAAGTATGGAAAAAAAAGTGGACTTTGATGAAAAGGATGGAAATATGGTCCCTCAATGGAAGGACATATAGGGACACAATGGTGGACCTTGGATAAAGAAGATGGAGATATGGTGCATCAAAGGAGGCAAAGTATGGCAAAAAGGTAGACTTTGATGAAAAGGATGGAAATATGGTCCCTCAAAGGAAGGAAAAATAGGGCCACAATTGTGGAATTTGGATAAAGAAGATGAAAATATGGTGCCTCAAAGGAGGCATGAGTATGGCCAAAAAGGTGAAATTGGATGAAAAGGATGGAAATATGGTCCCTCAACGGAAGGAAAAACATGGCCACTAATGGGTCATTGTATTCTCTAATCATTTAACTAACATGTTCTTCTACTAGTGTCATTATAATACCATGGTTGTGTTTTTAAGGCAGTTTGCAATGAAGCTCTATGCAACTCAATCATATGGTGGTTCCTTTTTGGGGGTTTTGACTATTATGCTTATCCATTTCTACTAATATATGGAAATTTAATTCTAAACTATAGAAACAACATTGTTGTAATGAAATGCATTCAATGGAAATACTTTTCTAGAATTATAATGCACACACCAAATTAATATAATGAATTCAATTAACACACACTCTGAATTGAATTTACAGAATTGAAATAACACACTCCAAATTGAAATTGCATAAAAGGGAAATACAAACTCTGAATGGAAATTGTGATAAAGGAAATAAACACTTTGAATGGAAATTGCAGTAGAGGAAATGAGAAAATTATGACTTATCAAAAAACCACATTCATGCGTAAACGTAAACAACCTCCAATCGCCTTGGTTGAGTGGGCCCTTGCTCTTCCTTGGGAAAAAGGTAATCTTAACAACACAAGATACTCAGAATGATATCCACTTATATTAATTCAAAGAAGTTCCATGACATATTCAGTGCATCTAAAAAGTAAATACTAACTACTACGAACTATATTGCAGAATATCAATATTATCCAACTACTAAATTGTTCCACAAGGAGATGTATTTATATAGACACAGATGGTTACATAACATGCCAAAATGGTAGGCACTAAGTTCTTCCACTAATAACATTTTATTAAGGTTCATAAAACCCTACAGAATTTCTAGAAACAAGACCCATGTTTATAGGCCATTAATGGAAAAATTCCTCCACAACTGCATACCAACTCCGAACCGGGCTCTTTGACTACAAACCAAAATTGGTAGTAAATGATCATTATTATCTTGCACAAATTACCATAGTTTAACTCACAAAGGCAATTAGTAGGAAGTTATATGGTTAACAAGTTACATGAACAAGAGTAAGGAAAATGCATTAAACTCACTAAGATGTAACCATATAAAGAATCCCCATGCATTAGTAAATCATGTTTAAATGATATAAATAATTCAAATAATGTTCTCATCAAACACAACAATAGATGTAAGATGAAAAAAATCCCTCCCTTAAGGGATAGAAAAATATGGCCAAAAAAGTGGACTTAAAATGAGATGAAGATTTTGACAAGATTAATTTAGATTGATGGATTTGTATGAAGTGAATAAAACAATGTCAAGGGAGTTGTTTATATAGTTAATGTGGATGATATTGTCAAGGAAGAGGGGAGGATTCTTCCCCAATAAAAATACTATATCATCATTGTGGATGAATTAATGGATGCCGAAAGATTTTAGATGAGATTGGCTTGAACTTGGATTGATAGATGGTCGAGGATCACAAGGGTGATTTAAAAAACCAACAATATTAATAAAAAAAGAGAGGACCTACTTTAGGAGGAATGGTAAGGGATGATGTAGGTGAAGGATGATATTTAGTAATTTTGGTGGATGGGGATGTAGGAACTGGATTTGCATTAGTTTTTGTGGATGGAGGAGAATGGTTACCATAAATGAGGAAATCATCTTTCTTTATAAGGTTCTAGAAAATTGTCCGAAAGGCCTTACAATGCTCAATGTTATGACCTGGAGTGTGATGATAGGAAAAAATGCAATTAGGATCAAACCACGATGGTTTCTTATTATGTAGATTAAAGGATCTGATAGGAGGAAGTGTGATGGTAGATATTCATGTTAAATTTCAAGGATATCTCGCGTAGGACCCGATCGAAGTGTCAAAAGGAAGATAACTCTTATGGGTTTTAACATGATGTTTTGGATTGGATTTAGGTATGGATGTAGATGAGATGGGTAAATCATGTGTCTTGGCAAAAAATCAAATTCGGTTGGAGAATTGATTATTTGGATTTGGATTTATTGTTACGAAATGTCTTTTCTTGGGAATTCTTAGTCTTAGATTTGGATGTGGATGTTTAGGATGCTACAAATGGGGGTATATTTCTTTGAGGTTTTGGTATTTTGGTTTTATTTTTAGTTTTGGTTGATGATTCAAGGTCACGTGGACTAGACTTAGTGGTTACTTGAATAACTTTGATGGAAAATGAAGGATCCTCTTTAGAATAATCTTCATTTGGAGGTGACATGGTTGAGGAAGTTTATGAAGAACAAGGGGACATTTTAATTTGGATAGATGAGGTAAAAGGTGTGGATATTGAAGTGGAAGGAAGATATTGGTTTGTTTTGGGAAGGAGGTATCCTTTCTTATTGAAGTTATGAACAATGGCTTGAAATTCTCTACAACATTCAATATCATGTCCAGGGGTACGTTGATATGCACAAAAAGGTTGGAATTAAACCACGGTGGCTTCTTGCTATTGGGGTAAAAGTCCCTTATAGGTGGAAGTGGATTGTAAAAATTTTTAACAAGTTTCGTAAGATCTCCATACATGATTCAACCAAATCGTTACGATATGCTTTGTCTTTGTGGAATATCTTGGTCTTTAAAGAAGAAGTGGATGTTTGAGATGATCTGATTTTTGAGGAAAAAGTTTGAGTATGTGTATGTTGTGATGGCCTGAATTCAATTTTGGTATTGGTATATGCCATAGTGTTGAATATTTTCAGTTTAGTTGAAGGGGTGTCATGTTGGATTGTTTAGAGGAAGGAATATTAATTTCCTTATAGGAATGTATAAGGGATTTTTGAGGCAATTTATTAATGGTTGTGGATTTTATTTAAGAGGTTGTGTCCTTATGAGGAACAAAAATAATTTACACCGTAGGATCTAGAGATGGCATTGGTATAGGCGTGGGAATTAGTATTTTTTTGGTGAATTCTAAGAAAAGTGAAGATTGATTTGTTTACGTTGATGAGGTAAAAGGATCATTTCAATTTGTCATAAGTTGAAGTGCTTTAGAAATTTATTTAAATGATGTAGGAGGGGAGGATGATGTGGATGTGGTCTCAATGATTGATGTGGTAGGTGCAAGAATTGGGATTGGATCTACAGATGGTATTTGGGTAAGGATGGAATAGATGTGGATGATGAAGTGGATGATGTATATAAAGGTGCATAATAGATGGTGGGTGTAGGATGAGATGGGGATGGTTGTTCTATAAATGATTCAAGGGGCATCATTGATATACCTGTGAATAGGGAAGATGTGATATGTGTGGAAGTAGGTATGGATGTGGGAATAATTTCTGAAATAGATGTAGGTATGATTGGTGTAGATATGGGAATAAGTGTTGATGAACTTGTGGATGTAAGAAAAATGTCTAGATAGGTGGATGTGATGGTTGATGAAGGTGATGAATCTATGGATGGCCTAGGATATTGATTAATAGTGTGTAGAGTGTTTATGACATGAGCATTAGGTGCTTTGAAGATGTAGAAGGGGTGGTGGCTTGACTTGTTGGTGCATGGTTGGGGAATGGTTTCTTAAAGATGTCAAGTGGTTGGTTAGGGGATGCATTAGGATTGTCCACTTGAAGGTCACCCTGATTGATGAGTCTTTCGATTAGATATTTTATGGTTCGACACCTCTTTATATTGTGTCCTCAAATTTGGTGATATTTACAGTAGTTGTCTTCTTGATGCCACATGGGTTTGGGTCTAGACTTGTCAACTAGTCGATGGGGGAGTGTGATGAAATTGATGGCCATCAATTTTTTGAATATTGTGATATATGAATTCCCAAGGTGATTATAATTGGGTGTCGGTCTCACAACTCGTTGTTAAGTCCATGTAGTAGGTGTGGATGAAGGATATGATTTAACAGATTCAACATCGATCGTTGCCTTTGACTAGTAATTTTGGGTAGATGAGTTGGTGAATTCATTCTTGGATTTATTTGGCCTCAATTTTAAGTAACCCTGCTTGAGGGAACGTGTCTCAATAATTCAAGCCATAATAAAGGCTTCGTCAAAATTTTGGAAAGATTGGATCTATAATGTAGAAGCTATGTGCTTCACACATGATCGTGAAAAAATTTCAATAAGATCATTCTGTGGAAGAGGGAAAGATAACTGATTTATGGTGTTACTCCATCGAGTGACAAAGTCTCGTGATGGATTCATCCTCGAATTGTCTAATGGTATAGAGATCATTAATGGTTACTTTACACATAATATTAATTGAGAAGTGTCCTAAAAATAATTACGCAAGCTGAGAGAAGGAAAATATTGAATGTTGGGGATACTATTATACCAGTCTAACGCAAGACCAAATAAATACACAGGGAAAGTGTAGAGCACCAGTCCTAATCGTACATGATGAGATAACATGCATGTTTGAATGCATGGAGATGTTGCTATGGATCCTATTTGTTATTAAATTTCATGAATTTGGGAAATTCCCAATGTGGAGGATATGGTTTGATGGACATAGATGGGTGAATGGGCTCATTACATATATGTGCATATGATAAGGAGATTATCATCCCTAAGGTGATAGCCTTGGGGTTTGTTAACCCGTTTGCTAAAGCTTGGATGAGATCATTGGAAAACAAATGTTGAGGAATAAAAGGAGGTGGTTGTGTATAAGATTTGGGGGAAGGAATTTTTGGGAACCTATGGATGTGTGGGTGTTTGAGGGACTAGATGGGGATGAGTATATGCCATAGATTGTGGCTAGAAGGGTTGTTGTTGATAAACTTGTGGCTGGGAGATAGGAAGATAATACGATTGTTGGGATTGAACATGTTGTTGGGGTAAATGTTGGCAGGCATATGGGTATGCATGGGTTGATATTGTTGATGAAACAAGTGTGATGTTGGATTTTATAAAGCACTGGTAAAGGGAGGTTGAGATGTGATGGCATGGGAAGTAAGAGGATTATATTGTTCAGGTATAGGATATGATGTTTGGACATGTTGATTAGGGACACTGGTGGCAATAACAATCAAATATATAAGAGGAAGGGCAATGTTGATTATTGTATTAATTGGGGGAATATTGTGGGGGATGGGTGTGACTATCTAATTGGTCCAGTGCGTTTATAAATTAGTAGAAGAAGAAGAAGCAAGGTGATTCATGGAGAGCTCATTTAATGTAAATAGGTTGGTTTGAGGGTCGATCTGATAAGGATAAAGTTGTTGAATCGGTGGGTCATTTGGAGGAAGCTGAATATATTTTTAGAGTAGATAACCTTGAGAGCAAGCGGTTGGGTTAGCAACCTCAAAATTCTTGAAAGTGTACATCATCATGAGGGATAAGTGATGGTCTAGAGGGTTCTAATCTAACAGATAGTGGAGTAGTTGGTCTAGAAGAGACATGTTGGTGATAGAGGAATGAATTGGTCTCTCCTAGGTTTGAGTGTCAGTGAGAGGATTTTCATGAGAAATATTGATAAGTGGTTGATTTGTCTATAAGGGAGGTAACCAAAGGAAATGATGATGGCACTGTAGATGTTTGTTGATGCAAAGAATTGGTAGACATAAAATTTTGTTCCATTTTTAGCAACTAAGTAACTATAGGTTTGAGAAAAAAATTATATAGAAAAATCAAGCAAGTTGTTAATTTTTATTATTTTCTCTTGTCTTTGATTAAGAACAAATGTTAAAAAGAAAAATAGGACGACTATAAGAGGACCTAGAAGAAGGAAATTATGTTTGGTTTCAGGTAAATTGTGGCTAGGAAATGTCTAAAATGGTTTCTTGTTGGGTGATAAAATCCCAATCAGTGAACCAGGTGAAAGGGATGTTTTGATGTGTTAATTGATGTGTGAAGTTTCAGGCAGTGTGTGGAAAAATATGTGATGCAAAATATTAAACCTCCTATTTAAACTATATGAGCAAGCAGGATGAGAAATGAAAGTTCTTTGTCAACCCAAATCCAAATGTTATCATTTGATGAGGACAATCACACAGGAAAAGGGAGTTACGATGAAAAAGGAGAAAATAGAGAAAATGAGGAATACCTGTATAGTGCTTTTCCTTTTTATTTGGTAGTAAATTGAAGCAAGCAAAGTGTAGGCTCCAAGCAATCTTGGAAAGTGATTTTCTTCTTATGTGGGTGAGTGGTGTTTGAAAATGGTAATTGGTGACTAGGAACATCCGAAGACCTTAAAATTACATGATTCACGATTACGGATGGGGTTGGTGAGAGGAGACTTGCGTTGTGTTTTGGTTGAGCAAGTGATGTTTAAAAGTATAATTTAGTGGCCGTAAGTTCATAGACTTTACCTGCAAAAGAAAATAAGAAAATAAGACAATTAGTGGACGTGGGTTAAAAATATACAAGAGAGATGGTAAAAACGTTCTAATATTTGTGTGAAAAAGACATCCCTACGCACAGAAAATTGATCTTATTAAAAAAGTAGTTCGATGTTCGTATGTGATTATAATAAGCAAGATATGAATTATAAGATAAAATAAACTATGAAATAACTATTAAAATCCAAATTGTAATGAGGAACTATGAATTAAGCTATAGAATGAAAAACTATGCAATGTGGTAATGGATTCGAAATGATAAACTACGACATGAACTATATAATGACAAACCAAATTTAAACTATAAAAATAATCTATAAAACGATAAACTATTGATTGGAAATCAAAATGAAAAAAATGATCATTGATAACACAAATGATAAATATCAATGCGTGTGTTGTGTTTATTTGTTTAGTGAACTATAAATAAGAATAAAATATAAACAAGATAGCTTATACTATAAAATGCTCTACGTTGTTTGAAATGATAAGTTTGTTTGTGTTTTGAAATAAGATGCTTAAATTTGTTGATGAAATGATATAAAGTGGAGTTTGACCCCACATTCAATGTGGGGCGGTGCTAATTAGATATGGCTTGGCCGAGGGGGGTGAATCAAGAAGAACTAAAAGTTGGCAAGGTGGGTCGGGTATCAACTTGTTGGGAAAAGCAAAATCACCGTCCAGTGGCAACTAAGTTAATGTCACATATGACCAATTCCATGTTGACCACAAATGTATCAAACTTTATTAAGAGGCACTTGTTGGATGGAGATTTAAAGAGCTCTGGGGATGGTATGGGTGATGACATGGAGCTCTGTGGAAAATGTGATCCAAGGGCTTGAGGAGTTGTAGTTTGTTGGGAATGGGGTAGTGAGTGGCTATGGTGTTGTAAGCACTATTTAAAGGTATTGAAAATAATTGTAAGCAGACTTCTATAAATAAAATGTACAAATCACTACCCATAAAGCTTTGAGTGGATTTGAAATTGAGATGGAAAAACTTTTGGACATATCAAGCATTGAAATACTATGAGCCTCGCATGGATATTCACTTTCTTCGCATAGATATGTAAACATTATTCTGACAGGTTGTAGGCAGATCTTTCCAAGGTGGAGGGAATTCATGAGACTTTACTATGTGTAAGCCATGATGGATATTTGGAGGAAATGAATAATATTGTTGAGGGAATCATATTTTTCATGTCAAGAAGATTTGTTTTGCTCCTATTCACCTTACTTATTTCCTTATTCATTTCTAGGTATATATCAATAGGAGATTTCTAGGATAAGGATTAGGTTTAGGAGCACCTACGTTGAGAGGAGGAGTTCGAGGCAGAGAAAAAGGATCCTTGTGTCTCACCTTTTAAGAGGGATAGATATTCTATGGGGAGATACATGGGAGATCTCGGCGAGGAAGGGGTGTGGTTAGGTGAGTTTCGATTGGGTAGTGGGAGTTGGTGTAGGGTGTGAGCTTTGGTAGGAAGGGATAGCGAGATGAGTGGGTAGTGGGATTCGATCCGTGTGGGATAGAGGGTTGAGTCATATGGGAGAATGGTGAGGTGAGATCATAGTGTTAAGGGAGTTGAGTGGGGATGTTAGGTATGGAGGAAGTGAAATGGAATAACTTAGGTTGTGGTGAGGATGGGTAGGCAAACAGAGGACTCGGTGACAAGATGGGTTTATGTGTGGGAGCGGGTAGAGATCCCGAATTGGGTTGAATAGGGATAGGAAAGGGGATTAGGTGGAGAGTGGTGGGAGATGAATTGAGGATGAGGGGAGAGTTGAGTGGTGAGTTAGATAGGTAGAGAATATGGGAAGGGAGCTCAGTGGTGAGGGAAGTAATGAATAAGTGGGTAGTGTTAGGATAATAATAATAATTTTTTTAATTTTTGTTTTACTTATTTATCTATTACATTCATTTATTCACTATTATTATTATTATTATTAGATAACAATAATGATAAAATTGTTCACTAATTATAAATAAATCAATAACAACCCCTTTCAAACAACAAAACCACTTACCTCGAGGTGATGAAAAAAATGACTAAAAGTATGTACCACAATCGCACGAATGGAGATAACATTAAAACCCTACAAACAAGTAATCCTTCAAACCAAATATTCACAAAATATATATCAAGTGACGAAAACTAGGAAATAAGATAACCGTCATATTTACGACACTTACAAAAAATCAAGTAAAGAAATAAAAATGACCATATTTTGGGTCTGGTCCCTTTGGGCGTGCCATAATGTTAGACAGAAACGTTGATCTTGTGTAGGAAAATGCAACGATACTTAAAGCCACCAGCAACCTTTGAATATGGAGGGTTTAAGGAGCCTTGGATGTGGATGTAGATCTGTGGGCACCAAGAAGATGATGATAAACATGTAACTCAAAGACACTAAAGAAAATTGATTAGATATTTTATGTTGGGGTTTCCCGATGAAGTGGACCAAATAAATGTTAACTTCCTCGGTAGTTATCAACCCCCTGTGATAAAAAAATAAATTTAGTAGGATAAATGAATAACATACAAATTGATAAACAAAGAAACCTGAAAATGTCGGTGTGTAGATGAGCTACTGATCTGATCCAAGAAAATTCAACATGAACCAAACTAAGTAAAGCACCAAAGCATGAGAATGGTACTATGGGGATTCCAGTGGCATTATAAGGGCACTATGAGGATGTTCTAATAAGAAAGAGGCTACAATTTCAGATATTTTCTATCACTCTTTTCTTGTTCAAAAGAGGGGGGAAGGCCTATATTTATAGCCTGGGGATGGGGTTAGATTGGTGGTTATTAAGTAATCAAGGTTGGACAAAGTAACCTTGGTTAAGGGACATGATTTGAGTGATTAGGTTTGATATGGATCTGATTTGATTGAGTGGGGCTCATGATTTGAATTAGTAGGTGAAATAGTGGATGTGATAAGGATTTCTATGCTCGATTTATATTATGAGTGGGACTCATGATTTAAATAATTTTTGAATGATAGGACTAAATTGAGAATATTTAGATAAAAGGATTAGTTATTTAAAACTGAATCAATTTAAAAAATTAATATTGCTATCTTTGGTGGGAAATGGATTTGTTTAATTTGAGGGGGAAATGGATTTTAATGGGTAAGCCCAACAAACACAAGGTGAAGGAGAGGAGCTACACCAAAAACTAGTGTCTACATTTTTCCCTTTTGTTGAGTGGTTAGCGTTCAGCAAGTGAAACAAAAACAAGGAAAATATTGTTGATTGAGTGATAGAAAACCTCGATAGATATTACGGTGATTCATGTGGAGTTACAATGGCACTTTGTGATGATGTTATGAGAATAGAGGGGCTATAATGTCAAATGTTTTTAAATGGGTAAGCCCAAAAACACAAGGTGAAGGAGAGGAGCTACACCAAAACTTTTGTCTAAAATAGAGATTGGAGCCAAGATATTTAACACACACCAAGAAATTCAAAAAGGGTGTTCATAATTGGTTTTAGTTTATTTGGGTGACTTGTATATTGTTCCAACCTATAACTCACCACCAACCTTGTTATTGAGAAGCTTAGTGGGCAATTTTAGCAAAAGGGAGACAATTTGATATTTTCTAGTGATTTCATCAAATTTGGTGATTGATTTGGTCTAAGAAAAGGATGTTAAACATTTTATAAGCATTTCATAGTCCAAATTTTGGCATTTTAGGGTCAAATTTACATATTGAAGGACTTTCTATCCTTGATAAAATTTTGGATTTTCAAGCTTAAAGTGACTAGTTGAAGTTGATTAGGAAAACTAACTTGTGGAGTGTGTGATTATATATTATGCTTTACATCATATTCCCTTGTTTGGATTTTGTAATTGATAATCTGAATAGTTTACCCAAAGTGTTAAAATGTAACCAAGAGTTGAAAAGGACCCAAAAGGGTAAGAAGAAGAAAGAGAGGGACAAGAACTCCCAAGAGGGATAGGAGTGCACAGGGCACTTCATCTAAGTGGTCACTATTGTCGAAGGTCATCAAAAGGTAAATTATTCAAGTGATGATAGAGCTTGAAGATGCGTAAGACCAGTAATGTGTAAGAGATAAAGAAAATAAAGGTGAAAAGGAGTTGTCAACCACTAGTTTTCTTGATTAGGAATCATGTATACATTAGTATGATTTAGGACCTAGAAATGTATCCAAGTGCATAGATTTTATGTCTACACTACCATATTACACATGAACAAAAACTCAAGTATGTTGATAGTTCCCCTAATCCACCCAATGAAAAGTTCCAAAGTAAATATAATTTAAAATATAAATATAATGACCCTAAGGTTGCTTATCAAAACACTATCAACATTGTTTCTCAAAATACTAAGCCACGATTACAACCTACAAGACAAAAATTTATGCGGTTACCTTGTCATCGACACATGGTATTAAATAAATTACTTGAGTGTAATCTCATGTCTCTCCCTCCATAATTTGAGGTTAATATTAGTAAGCCTCAAAGTAAGAGCTTTGATGTTAATGTTTATTATGATTATCATAAATGTATTTGTCACTCTATGGATATATGTCTTAAGTTATGACATGGCATTCAAGATCTTATTGAATCTAATGCAATTGAATGGTATGAGATCACTCAATCTTATAATCCTACCAATAGAAATGTTAAGTTGAAAATATTCAGTGATCCACTTCCTAAGCATACTAATGAGACATCTACTTGAAGTTCATAATACTCATCATGCGGTGCCACCACCGACTTCTTATGATCATCCTGTTGGTGTTATGATTGACACCATTACTCACACATCATCTTCTACACGGATCATTTCATTGATGAATATAATGCATAGCTCATCTTTCTATCCATTTATGTCTTCCAAAATCACATTACAAGTCACAATTCAATTTGTTAAATCACCCAAGAATAATAAATTCTTACCTTGATTTAGTAGTAAAATTACTCAAACCTTATGCATTCTAAAATGGCTCCTTCTTCACTATACTATGTCCTATCAACCTCAAACCATGGCTAAGAAACTCTTTACAAGGACCTAAAATGGAAGAAGTTATCAGCTTACCCAATTTCACCAAATGATCAATTTCTTGCTTTCTAGTTGCTTACTCAAGAGATCAACCTTGTCCTTTTGTTCCTTATAATCTCTTCAAAAGTCTTCCCTACTTCATACACTTCAATCAATCTTGAATTAATCACATAAATAGTTCATGAAAGTCCATGCATTAATAATCTCTCTTTTACCAAATCTTCCCTTCTAATTTAAAGACAATGTATGTTGATCCAACTATGCTTGAAACAAATTAAAAGTACCCATAATGAAATAGTAACATTTTTAGTTTCTCTTCACAATTCCCATGATGTATCCAAAGTCTCAAAACCCCACTCTATGTATTCTTCTCTCTACCTTTCTCTTTGCATTTTTTCTCAAAACCCTTACTAGGTCACTGTGCACACATTGTCATGTATATAATCACCTGTCATGGGTATCAACATACAATAAATATGTGTTTGAATACTCTTTAATGGTTTCTTGAAGTGTTTCAACTTTCAGTTTCTATATCTAATCCTAATCCCTACTCTCGTCACAAAGTGATCCTCCAACTAATGTTTCCAACTATGCACTTAGGTTTTCATGAGGACTAGTAAGGAGAACAATAAAAATACCTAGTGTAAACTTAAAATTTCTGAAAAATAATTCAATAGACTCTCCTAGAGTCCTATCTTTCAAATTTCACATTAAAATTTGATGGTCCAAGGCTCCAAATACCAAACCCTAGGTTTGTTACAGATAGCATGAGAGGTAAAAAGTCTAACATAACTTTTCTTATCCTTCAATTCAACTCACCAAACTTCACATAAAGTATGTAATAGCATCCTTCACGTGATTCTTTTAGTAGTGACTCTTAGTTCCCTTCAGAATTTTTGAATCCTCCTTCCTTTCTAGCCTAAACTGTGTATGCAAGGGTTTCTTGATTTTTTATCATCTAGGGTTGATATAATGAATCCAACAACTTTCCTTAACTTCTATTTGTGTTCTCAAGGTTATTTTAAGGTCCAAAGAGATCTAGGAACATGAAATAATCTATCTCTCCATTTTTGATTACCTTCAAAGGCTCAAAATTGTTAGTACATAGTAGTAGGTCTGAACTTAACAACTGAGAACCATATTAATATTCCTTATTTATTTGTTATTTCTCAATGCTTGTAACCATTATATACTTCCATGAAATTTTGATCGACATGTAATTAAGTGATCATCTATAGTAAACCATATTTATGAACCTTTGTTAGCACAAGGCACAATTTCTAGAGCCCAGAATAGGGTACTTCAACTACTTTTCTATCCTCCATTCAATATTTCCCTATCTCTAAGCTATTAGGTGACTTGAAAGATTAGTAACTCACCTGGGTATAAAATGGAAAATGTATCTTTGGCCCTTCTCCATGAATTTTGTTCAATCTTCCAAATTTCTACTCAAACCCGTGTCCACTTAGATCACAGTTTCAAAAGTTCTTGACCCTTCAATCACAAGGTAATGAGTATACTGATCAAATAGCATGTACAAATGAAAACTAGACAATTTAGTATCTCCCAAAGTGAAAAATTTATCCTATTCCAAGATGTAAAAATCCCCAAACACACAATTCATCAATATTTGTTCCCAATTGTACCTATCTTTTACAGAGAGAACCTTGTTAACAAACAATCATCAATTTGCTTATAATTCTCTGAATTACCCTAGGTACTCTTTCTTATAATCTTTATTCATCATCCTAGATTTCTCAAACTCTTGAAACTCATGCCCACAATTAATAATGAATTTGAAACTTACAATGCACAGTCTCCTTACCTATGGTTTTAGACAAATTTTATGATTAGTGAACGGTTTATAAAACTCCTTCAACTATCCATAACCTACACAATAATTTACATCTGAAAAAAAAAATCATATGACTATTCAGAAGATTTAAAGACAACCCCTCAATGCACATTTAATTGATATTTCAGCCATACACCATTTACAAGCTTAGAATCCATTTTATTGATAATTCATGAATTATACACAGACTTCAAAATCTTCATGGCTCTATTACATATATTTTTACCTCTTCACCTCTTTTTACACCTTCCTCTTATCAAAACTAAAATTTTCCTCTATAATTTATATTTCACTAATGTATGTATTAGGAATAGGATATTTTAAAATATAATTAGTAGTGGCGTCTAATAGAAGATAACAAAGGCGGTATATAGCGCTACGAATAATTTATAGTAGGGTAAAGTCAAAGTACAATAGGAATGTTGTGGTAAAAAGTAAATATTTGTCATAAGTGGTCCAGGTAATGTTAAAAGGGTCAAAATTCAATAGGGTCTACATGATTTAGAATTAGAAATATTATATTTGTAATAATGACAAGGAGTGATGTCATAAATATTTTGTATATTAAATTTGTGTAATATCTATAAAGGTGGAACCCATGTGAGATGATAAGGTATATCTTATCTTAAAAGATAAGCCTACATGTAAAGGTAAGAGTTTAGGCATGGAATATGATTGGTCGGAAGATATTTCCTATCCTATCTTAGAGATAGGGTGGATAAGCCTAAATTTCTATAAATAGAGAGGCCACCCCTCTCATTTATCATGGAATAAAGTTGTAATAATTATTTTATGAATAAAGGATTCATTGTGAAGGTGTGTTAAGGAATCCATCAAGATGAGTAATTATGAAGTTTCTCCCATAACTATTGTTGGAAAATAAGTGGAGTTGGTAACACTTGGAGTAATTCATGGGTGAGATTGTAACAATTTCATATTAATAATATATTTTACAGTTTTATTTCAGATTTGTCATCATTATTTTATGTCATAATCTGTGGTATTCTTTTGTTATGTTTCTTTATTGTGTTTCTAGATTACTACCACCAAACCAAAAGTTATGCATTATTGAAATAATCATAGCATGAGGAGTTCCTGGTGAAATATTATCAGAGTTTCAGATTGGTGTTGACACTCTATTTCGAGTTCATGATGCATTTCCTTTACAAAAATGAGTAAGAACAAGTTAGTTAGGGTTTTCACACAACTAACCCTACTTTGATTAAGCTAATTCATGATGAGTTAAGGGATAGGTGAGTTAAGCCAATGGTGGTAAAGGTGTCTTATCACCCTTATTACATCATGCATGCCTCTTACACTAACATATAATACTATGACATACTAATACTAGATTCAAAATTTTAAAATTACAAAAAGGAGGGAAAATCCCTTATTCAAACTCAAGGAGTCCATAAGGTCTAGAACCAACTATGATGACCCTAGATGGAATAAAGGAACCCAAACAACCTAGAGAAAACCAAATGTTTTGTTATTTACATGATGCTCTTGTATCATACTCCCGAGGGGGAGAAATTTGAGCTCTAATTTTCTTTTTCTTCTTCTAAATTCTTCTCTTCCTTGACTTCATCTTTTTCCTTCTTTGTTAATTTCTAGTCTTGTTGAATTTTCTCTTTCTATGTTGGGTTTTATTTATTCTTTACCTTCTTAACCTTTCTTCATTTCATTTATATTTTTCTTTACTTTTATCTTCTTGATCCTTAAAATTTGATTCTTCATCTTGGTCTTCATCCTCTTGGCCTTCTTCTTCATCTTGCAAAATATTCTCTATCTCCCTTTCTGCTCTTTCATAGTCTTTTTCATCTTCAAACAGGTCTGAATCCTCTACTTCCATCATGATTTCTTTCCACATGAGTTCTTCATCAGTATTTAACTTCTCTTTTCATCATTTCGTTCTTTATTTTCAGTTTTCCATCCTTTTCCTCAATAATGTTCTTTGTTTTTAACTTCTAATCTTCATAAATTGTAAACACACACTCAAAAGAAACATTGGGAAAAAAATTAGAGAGTATTTTTATCCCCATAAGAAGCTCCATCCATGATAATTTCTTCTTCTTCAACTTGCTGGTCCACTTTATCATTTTCCTCTTCTTTTCCAAGGCAATCTAGAAGCTTGCTATCACTTCCTCTTCATCTATTTTCTCATCTCCTTCATAGATCACTCCCTTGATGACCTCTTTCTCTTTCTTTTTTCCATTCTTCTTCTCTTGTCTCAACTTCCTTTCTTCTTCTCTAATCATTTTTTTCAACTGTACTCTCTGTCTTTCCTTATAAGAAGCTCTATAGGCCATTTTATCTTCTTTCTCATCACAAATCCCACTTCATTATACTCTTCCATCATACTCTCATCTATAATCAACTCTTCAAGCATATCAACATATTTTCTTAGCTCTTTCAACTCTTTTTCCATCCATTCTTCATGCCTTCTAGCTTTCTCTTTCCTCTTTTCCTCTCTTTTCTTTTTTCTCTCTCATCTTGCTTCTTTATTTGGTTTATCAAAAATGATAAATTATTTATCAATTCCTTTCTTCTATCCATTTCCTCTCTTGATTTATCTCTTTTCTAAGTTATTTTCTTCTTTTTCTCTCAAATATTCATTTAACCTATCAAGCTCATTCATGCACACTTACACAACTTGTTGTTAGCAATAAATAACATTGAATATTCATCAAATACCCTATCTATGATACCACATGATGTATAGTTCATATTTCTATCCATTAATGTCATCCAAAATCACATTACAAGTCACAATTCAATTTTCTAAATCACCAAAGAAAAATAAATTCTTACCTTTCTTAGTAGGAAAATTGGGTAAGTGCACAAAGTTGGGGGCCAAAAATTGGACAAAAACCTGAAAATCAATGAAACGCGGTTGTGTTTTGTAATAACACGATCATGTTATGTTTTCCTAGGCTCGGGAATTCACGAACCTAAAACACGTATGTGTTATAATTCACTCACATTATAACATGTATACATTCCTATGAACACAAAACATGTACATGTTTTTCTCTATATGAAGTTTGTAAGGGCTGGAAGGAGCCATACTTTAAATTTATTTTACTAAATATAAGAAATTAGGGTCACTCTGCACCTGATGGAAGTGGTCCCATAGTTTTGATAGTGATAATCTAGAAGATAGTTTTTCAAAATCTAATCTAGTCAGTACTTACTCATTTTCAAAATTTCAGCAATGACCTAAAACTTTCAAGCCATATATATTGTAGTTGGTCTTTGTTTTGTGAAAACATATAGTCATTTTGTAGGTTTTTGACCTTCTGGATTGGATTTCGCCCTACCACTATTTGAATTGTATTAATTTTGAAATTTGGTCCATAATTCACTCTAGTGGCCATGAATCAGCTTTCTATGATGATTTTATACTTCTTACTAAAATGAGATCCTTACTAAGATAATGTATAGGGTTTAGGGTTTAGTGTTTAGAATTTAATGTTTAGGTTTTAAGGTATAGGTTTTAGGGATCAATATTTAGGGTTTGGGTTTTAGGGTTTAAGGTTTAGGGTTTAGGGCTTGTAGTTAAGGGAATAGGGTTTAGGGATCAAGGTTTAGGGTTTAGGGTTTAGGGCCAAGGGATTTGGGGTTTAGGATTTAGTGTTTAGGTTTATGTTTTTGGCTCACATTTTGGTTTTTATGGATTAGGGTTTAGGGTTTAGAGCTCATGATCCGGGTTTAGGGTTTATGGTTTATGGCTTAGGGTTTAGGGCTTAGGGGTTAGGGTTTAGGGTTTAGGGGTTAGGGTTGAGGGTTTAGGGATTAGGGTTTAGGGTTTAGGGGTTAGGGATCGGGGTTTATGGATCGAGTTTAGGGTTTAGGATTTAGGATTTAGGGTTTAGGGTTTTGGGCTCAAGGTTTAGGGTTTAGGTTTCATAGTTTAGGGTTTATGGTTTAGTGTTTAGAATTTAAGTTTAAGGGTTTAAGGTTTAGGTTTTAGGGCTCATTATTTAGGGTTTGGGTTTTGGGTTCAAGGTTTAGGGCTCAGGCTCGGGGTTGAGGGTTTAGGGTTTAGGGTTAAGGTTTAGGGTTTATGATTTAGTGTGTATGGTTTAGGGTTTAGGTTTTTAGCTCGGGTTTAGGGTTTAGGGCTTAGGGTTTAAGGTCTAGAGCTCATGGTGCAAGGTTTAGGGCTCAAGGTTTAGCTTTTAGGGTTTAGGGATCTCGGGTAAGTGATTTAGGTGTTAGGGTTTAGGGTTCAAGGTTCGAGATTCGGGGTTTAAGGCTCAAGTTTTATGGTTTATTGTTTAGGATTTAGAATTTAGGTTTAGGGTTTTGGGCTCGGGGTTTAGGTTTTAGGTTTCATATTTTAGGGTTTAGGGTTTATTGTTAAGAATTTAAGGTTTAGTGTTTAAGGTTTAGGGTTTAGGGTTTAGGTTTTAGGGCTCAGTATTTAGGTTTTTGTTTTTAGGGTTTAGGGTTTAAGGCTTATGTTTTAGGGTTTAGGGCTCAGGGTAAAGAAATATTACCCAATACAACTATCTTCTTTTTCCCATCACATGGGAAATATTTCACTCATTGTAATTTTTGTGTCTTACCCATTCTTATTAGTAATTAATATAGAGTATTCAACTGAAAAGGGTTCATCGACTTTGTAGGTAGAAAATTCAAAGAGAGTCATCACAATTTGATTTCTTTCATCTGTTGATATTTTGAAGGAGGGAAATGTCAGATTCTTGAATGTCCAATCCTTCCACAAACCCTAGTAGTCCTCGATCCTTGGATACAGGGAGACACCGATTACTTGGATTCCATTTATAATGATAGAGATATTTGTAAATTTGTGTTATGACCTCTAAATCTATATGAATTTCAAGTTGCTTGGAAATCACATCACACCCTTCACTAGGATTGATGACTACCCCTATCTTTTTGAAGGTGATTTTGAAAACATCCATGGGTTTATCATATAAGGAATTATCAATGAATGGAAGGTCACTAATTCGTAGGCCAAGTGACTCCCATTTAGAACTAAACAAGAAATATTTACGAGGTGATTGATAACCCATTTTTGTTCTTAGTCATTACCCTATTTCTATGATTATTTTGAACACTTCGTGAAGTTCATTAAATTTACTATCCATTCCAAGTAGAACAATAACTTTTTCTTTCTCTGAGGAGAGGATATTGGAGGAAATTCAATTATGATCCTATAGCTCTTCATTGGTATATTCTCTATATTTATTTTGTTTCCTTTAAGATTAATTTTTGTGTTGTGATGGTTATATTTTCCAACTTCCAATGGGTCATCCTGGATTTCATAATACCATACATGGAAATATGAGAAATTTGAAATTTGTTTAGTGTGAATAAATTTACATTCAAGAGTGTAAGTATATGTGGGTAGAAAAAGTTTGGAAGAGATGTGTAATATGCATTGCAAGGCATAAGGTAGATGTCATATCCATTTATTTACTCGTCCCACCTCTCATAAACAAGGTAGTTCTATAAGTAGACTCAATGATGGTTCTAGGCATGAGACTAGGAAATATTGATGAAATATGGTTATGAGTTTAGGGTTTAGGGTTTAGGGATTATGGTTCGGGTTTAAGGTTTAGGGTTCAAGGTTTAAGGTTAAGGGTTATGGCTTAGGATTTAAGGTTTAGGTCTAGGGTTTATGGTTTAGGGTTTAGGATTTAGGGTTTATGGTTTAGATTTTAGGTTTTATTTTTTTATGGTTAGGGTTTACAAATTAGGGTGAAGGATTTAGGGTTTAAGGTTTATGGTTTGGGGTTTAGGGTTAAGATTTAGTGTTTAGTGTTTAGGTTTATGGTTTATGGTTCGGGGTTTAGGTTTTAGGATTTAACATTTAGGTCTTAAGTTTTAGGGTTTATTGTTTAGGACTCAAGGTTTAGGGCTTAGGGCTTAGGGTATATAATCTAGGGTTTAGGGTTTAAATTTTAGGGCTCATGGGTTTAGGGTTAAGGGTTTAGGATTCAATGTTTAAGGTTTAGGATTTAGTTTTTACGATTTTTGACATTAAAATTTTCCTCCGTAATTTCTATTTCATTAATGTATGTATTAGGAATAGGATGTTGTTAAGTATAATTAGTAGTAGCATCCGATAGAAGATAACGGCGCTACCGGTATGACGCCGCCAATAATGTATAGTATGGTAATAGTCAAAAGTACAATAGGAATGTTGTGGTAAAAAGTAAATATTTGTCGTAAGTGGTCCAGTAATGTTAAAATGTCAAAGTTAGGGTAAGTAGAGAAGTAGGGTCTACATGATTAGGAATTAGAAATATTATATTGGTAATAAGGACAAGGAGTGAGGTCATAAATATTTTGTGTATTTTATTTGTAAAAAGTCTAAAAATGTGGAACCCATGTGAAATGATAAGGTTTATCTTATCTTAAAAGATAAGCTTACATGTACAAATAAGAGTTAAGGTATGGAATATGATTCGTCAGAGTAGATTTCTTATCCTATCTTAGAGATAAGATGGATAAGCCTAGAAGTTCTATAAATAGAGAGGCCACCCTCCCCACTCCGCCCCACCCCCCATTTAGCATAGAAGGAAGTAGTGAGAAATATTGTATGAGTAAGTGTGTAAAGGAAGCCATCATTTTGAAGGTGTGTTAAAGAAGCCATTAAGAGATGTAATTGTGAAGTTTCTCCCATAGTTACGGTTGGAAGGCAAGTGAAGTCGAACACTTGAAGTACCTCATAGGTGAGATTGTAACAATTTCATGTTGATATTATAATTTACACTTATATTTCTTATTTATCATCATTCCTTCTAATCATAGTCTATGGTATTCTTGTGTTATGTTTGTTGTGTTTACAGATTACATCCACCAAACTAAAAGTTGTGAATTAGTAAATAATCATAGCATAAGGAGTTCCCAAAGAAGAATTATCATAGTTCCGGATTGGTGATGACATTTTGGTTCCATTCACGGACCATTCCTTGTTGGTGGATTTTCTAGAGAGATATTCCCACTTAGTCAGAAAACATTTGGAGGGTAACCTTGTTTTTACTGTGCATAGTAGTTACCATGGTAAAGTCACTTTTTTTGTGAATAGTATTTACCGCAGTAAAGTCACTTTTTACTGTGAATAGTATTTACTATAGTAACTTCACTTTTTATTGTGAATAGTGTTTACCACAGTAAAGTCAATTTTTACCGCAGTAAGTCAAGTTTTACCATAGTTTACCGTGGTCATTTCTATTTTCTATTATAGTGATTCCAATTATTTGTGCACATAAGTCTTGTTGATTGTACTTGTGGGTTGGTATTTCACTATGGTTACTTTTAAAAATGGGGAAGATTCCTGTTTTTTCAGCCCAATCTAATGAAGATGCTTCCTCTTTCATTCAAGATTTTAAACGATCTTGTATTTGTAATGGCCTTATAAGAAGGGAGCAATGGACTGAATTTTTTCCTACCTTTTTGGATGGTTCATCCCTTAGGTGGTTTGAAACACTAGGTGATAATGTGAAAAACTCATGGGATTTATTAACTGAAAGTTTTCTTGAAGAATTTGGTGAACAATAAAAATATGCAGATCTCATGATCGATATCACAAAGCTATCCCAAGGAGAGAAGGAGAAGATAAGGTATTATTATGATCATGTTCTAGAGCTAAGGAGGAATCTCAATGCGCATATCCTAAGGAAGGATTAGCGGATGGGTTGATGAATGGCATGGATAATCTCCTATATAAGCACTTCATTCTTGGGATGAAGCAAGACATCGAAAACGGTGAAGTATGACTACCCAAATACCATTGAACAAGTAAAGGAGATTGCAAGAATGCAAGAAGAAAGCATGGAAGAGGAGCCCAAAGAAATTATTGCTAAAGTAGAGCCTACACCAGCACCTTTGGTCTAGAATCCACAACCACTCTCGATGAGCACAAATCTTTCTCCTAGTACATCTACTGAGTATGAAGATCTGCTCAGGAAGATGGGCCAATTAACTATTAATCTTCTTCAAGGAAAATAATTTAGTTCTCAGGGAGGAGATAGAGGTCCAAAAAGAAATATTTCTAAAGTTGTATGTTATGGTTGTCATAAAAAGGGTCATTATAAGTATAATTGTCTAGATAGAGCTTCTACATCCGGTACAAGATATAATGATAAAGGAAAAGCACCTGTGAATTCTTTTGATGTAGTAGATAAGAGCATAAATAATGAAGTATATGTGTTTGTAACAAAAAGAAAGAAAGAAAAAGATAACCAAGATGGAAATGATCCTAAGAAGATGAAAGGAGAAACTAGTAAGAAACATAGTAGAAGAAATTTGGGTGTATAGGATTTTCTGATTTCACGGGGACGAGGACCATACTCCATCTTAGAAGATCTGTCTAAAAGGCTGCAAATATTACATATGGTCAACTCTTGGCTATGTCTTCTAAAAGAGGCGGGAGCTGCAAGTGGACTCAATGCTCGACAAAGGAAGGAGGTTGAGGTCCCTATTTTGGAGGCAGAGGCGGATCCTACGCTACGCTCCACAAGCTAAGGCATTATGTAATGGTATTTCAATTCATGATGTCTTAGTTGATGGAGGTGTTGTAGTTAATGTAATGGCCGAGTCTATAATGAATATGTTGAGTTTAAAATTGATCGCCCCTCAACACTTATGTTAGGGTCATTAAATAAGGGAAAAACTAAACCAAGAAGGTGTTGTTTCAAATGTGGCAATATCTATTATGGGTGTTATATGTGTGGTAGACTTTCGGTGATGAAAAATGGTATTGTTGCATACCCAATGTTGTTGGGAAGACCATGGCTAAGGAGAGTTCATGCAAGAAACTATTGGAATAAAGGATTCATGACACTTGGATGTGGTAGAGAGAGGGTGAAGATAAACATGATCCCTCGGCATCATAAGACATAACATGTGGATTCAAGTGATGAAATTGATGATTAGACATCCTCTGATTACTCTAGTACCAATGAAGTGGACACAGAAGATGAAGAAAGTGAGGTTGATGTTTCGGTCATGGATATCCTTCCAATTACACTGACTCATGAACCCATAAAATTATCTGAAGAAGAAATTGATGATCATCTCTAACAAATAAATATTGGTGATGTTGTGATGGAAAGTGAGAAGGAATCCTACCTCTATCTCTTTCGAAGGTACATACACCTATTCACTTTTGATTACAAGGAACTCTATTGATTAAGTTGGGTAGAACATTTTATTGAGCTGGTAGATGGTGTTAAGCCCATAAATTAAATGCCATATAGAATGAATCCTAATTTTTCCAAGACTGTAAAAGAAGAAATAGATAAGTTGCTTGATGTAGGATTCATATTTGTTGTGGAGAATTTAGAATGGTTTTCTCCCATTGTGATCTCAATAAAAAATAATGGGAAGCTACACATTTGTGTTGATTATAGGAAGCTCAATAAGGAAACAAAGAAGGATCATTACCCTCTTCCATTCTCATATCAGATCTTGGATGAAGTAGCTGGCCAGGAGTGCTATAGTTTTGTTGATGGATATAGCGGATATAACCAAGTTCATATAGCGGAGAAAGATCAGCTAAATACCACATTCACCACTCCTTGGGGAACGTTTGCTTATAGAGTTATGCCTTTTGGGTTGTGTAATGCTCCAAAATGTTCCAGCATTTGATGAATAGGGTGTTTGAACCCTACATTGGGAACTTCATCAGAGTATTTCTGGATGATTTTTACATCTATGGGAGCAAGATGGACCACCTACACCAGATGGAGACAACATTTCAAAGGTTAGATGAAGCACAAGCCTCACTAAACCCTAAAAAGTGTGTCTTTGGATGTTCTAAAGGTGTTTTGTTAGGGCATGTTGTATCCAGAGATGGTATTGGTACTGATCCTGATAAAGTTTCAAAAATCAAAGAGTTACCATTTCCTATGAATAGAAGTAAGTTGAGATCATTTTTAGGCCATGTGGGTTACTATAGAAGGTTCATCAAGAATTTCTCAAATATTTCAAACCACTAACTTGAGTTCTTGAAGAAGGATGTTACTTATGAACCAGGAAACTAAGGCGCATGAAGCTTTTGAACAACTGAAGGAAGCCCTAGTGTCTTCACCTGTTTTAAAGAATCTAGATTAGAGCAAGCCATTCATTGTGTATATTGATGCCTCATATGCAATACTAGGAAGTAATATGAGCTAAAAGGATGAAAATGGGAATGATCATTCAATTTACTTTGGGAGCGAGACAAATGAGCAAAGTGTTGAGGTAAATTATCCGTAAATAAAAAAGAGACTCTAGCTATCATTTTTGTTGTAAAGAAGTTTAGAAATTACTTGCTAAGGCAAAAATTATAGTTGTCACAGATCATCAAGGATCTAAAATATATTGTAAATAAGCCTAACCCATCGGGGAGGATAACAAGATGGGTAATTTTGCTACAAAATTTGAATTTGATATTATAGATAGGCCGGGAAAGAAGCATGTCAATGCATATGCACTCTCTCGAGCCTATGATGGTTTAGGTTCATCTTGTGATGATGATGATTTCCCAGTGCAGCATTATTATCCCTTAACACAATATCTAGTGAATACATAGATATTTGGAATTATCTAAATGAATTCAAGTTTCCTGATGGTGCCAATGCAAAGACTAAGAGGAAGATTACTCAAGCCAATCGTCCATATTCTATTCTGCATGGAGTATTATTTCAAATAGGACCTGATGGATAGTACAAGAGGGAAGTTGGACATGATCAAGGGAAGGAGCTAATAGAAGAATTCCACAATGGTACATGTGGAGGACACTTCTCTAGAAAACTTACAACAAGAAGGATCTTGGATGCAGGCTATCACTGCCTACTCTTTTTAGAGATTGTTATAATTATTGTAAGACATGTAATATTTGTCAAACACATGGTAACCGTAAGACTTCATCAACTCCATTATGCCCTATTCTTCCACTTGGTCCCTTTGAAAAGTGGGGAATAGACATTTTAGGTCCACTTCCACTACCCACGCCAAAATAAGTATATCATAGTTACCACCCAGATTATTTAACCAAGTGGGTTGAAGCTAGGCCATTGAAAACAACTTCCATGGATGAAGTGGCAAGGTTCATATATGAACATTATCACCAAATTTGGTTGTCCGTTAGAAATTGTAACATATCAAGGAAGCCACTTCATTAGTGAGGTGGTAGAAGCCCTAGTCAATAAGTTTTCTATTAAGCATAGGAAGGCAATAACATACAAGACAAGCACAAAAGGACAGGTGGAATGAACAAATTTTGTGTTGTGTCAAATTCTAGCAAAATATGTAGCCTTATAGGTACATAAGTGGGATAAAAGGATTCATGCAGCATTGTGGTCATATAGGGCAACATCAAAGTCAGTAACATGATACTCCCCATTTTAGTTGGCTTATGGCATTGATCCAGTTCTTCCTATTGAGTTTGATATTCCCATTGTGAGAGTTATGAAAAATGAAAGGATGGATGAATGTGATTCAGTAAAAGAAAGGTTGGTACATCTTCATTTGTTAGAGGAAATGAGGGAAACAACGAAGGATACAAGCTATAAGAAGAAAATGAAGTAGAAGGAATACTTTGATCAAAAGATCCGTTGGTCTCCATTTCATGTGAATGACTTGGGTCTAGTATATGATTCCAGATACAAAAAAAGAAGACATAAAATTTCTTCCAAAATGGATGGGGCCCTACAAAAATAGAAGTTGTGCATGAAAATGGTACATACCTACTAGAGGAATTGAATGGCACTCCCATTATGAAATGGGTCAACCAATACAAGCTAAATATTTTCCAAGTACCGGATAGTCTACTCTAAGGACGAAATAGAATCTAGGAAGGGGAAGATGTCGACACTAAAATTTTCCTCCGTAATTTCTATTTCATTAATGTATGTATTAGGAATAGGATGTTGTTAAGTATAATTAGTACTAGTAGTCTCGATAGAAGATAACGACGATGCTTTGATACGACACCGCCAATAATGTATAGTATGGTAATATTCAAAAGTACAATAGGAATGTTGTGGTAAAAATTAAATATTTGTCGTAAGTGGTCCGATAATGTTAAAATGTGAAAGTTAGGGTAAGTAGAGAAGTAGGGTCTACATGATTAGGAATTAGAAATATTATATTGGTAATAAGGACAAGAAGTGAGGTCATATATATTTTGTGTATTTTATTTGTAAAAATTCTAAAACTGTGGAACCCATGTGAAATGATAAGGTTTATCTTATCTTAAAATATAAGCTTACATGTACAAATAAAAGTTAAGGTATGGAATATGATTTTCAAAGTAGATTTCTTATCATATCTTAGAGATAAGATGGATAAGCTTGGAAGTTCTATAAATAGAGAGGCCACCCCCCTCATTTAGCATAGAAGGAAGTAGTGAGAAATATTGTATGAGTAAGTGTGTAAAGGAAGCCATCATTTTGAAGGTGTGTTAAAGAAGCCATTAAGAGGTGTAATTGTGAAGTTTCTCCTATAGTTATGGTTGGAAGGCAAGTGAAGTCAGTAACACTTGAAGTACCTCATGGGTGAGATTGTAACAATTTCATGTTGATATTATAATTTACACTTATATTTAAGATTTATCATAATTCCTTCTTATCATAGTCTATGGTATTCTTGTATTATGTTTGTTGTTGTGTTTCTAGATTACATCCACCAAACTAAAATTTGTGCATTAATAAATAATCATAGCACGAGGAGCTCCCGGTGAAGAATTATCATAGTGTCGATTGGTGATGATAGGTTCGGGGTTTAGGGTTTAGCATTGGGGGTTCATGGCTCATTATTTATGGTTTAGGGCTTAAGGCTCAAGGTTTAGGTCTCACAAGTAAAGGGTGAATGTTTAAGGTTTAGGGGATTAGGGTTTAGGGATTAGGTTTTAGGTTATAGGAATTATGGTTTAAGGTTTAGGTTTTATGGATTAGGGCTCAAGGTTTACAGTTTAGGGTTTAGGTTTATGGCCTAGGGTTTAGGGTTTTGATTGTAGAATTTAAACACTAAAATCTTTAGGATGAAAATTACCTATGTACTGACCCAATTATACTTTGAAAAACTATCTCCTAAACCGTGACTCATGGAGTTGTGAGACTAATTCCATAAGGTGCAGAGTGACCCTAATTTCTTATATTTACAAAAATAAATTTAAAGTAGTAGAAGCATGCCAAAGTCATATACAATGTTCATACTATACAGAACGTGTACACATTATAACATGTACATGTTTTGCATTTTCACTTTCTCTAAACCACGCCTCAAGGCTTGGGATCTGATTTAGATCTCAAGCCCGAGGCATGGACCTACACAAACACAAAAACAACATGTTTTTAGAGGAAAATGTAAAAATGTCACTTCATCCATGATAAATCAACATAAAAAAATTGATTCATTTAAAAAAAATTATACCATGACGTAGAGTAGAGTTTCTTCTTTCTAAAAATATAATTTTTCAAATTTTTTGACTAATATAAGGTTTCCATATTATTTATTTTCTAACTATGCCTTTTTATAGCTATTTTTTTGAAGTTTAAATATGTCTATCTTTCATCATGTATCTTTTTTTGGCTCATCCAAATTGAAGAAAAATTATACTAGCACAAACTAGGCCTAATTCTATACATATTAAAAATATATATAATTTTCGATATTTTTTAAGGTAGTTAGGTGGGAGGCATGGTCGAGCTGTTATTTTCAAAACATAAAATGTATGTACTAGAAAAATCATAAAAATAAATACTTGCTAAAAAAATCTAAAAAACTTATAGCACAAACTAGATGCTCCTAGATATCTTTCTACTAAAGGTTTTTCAAAAATACTAAATGGTGCTCAAAAATGATGGGGGGCACGAAAGTCACTCTATTAAGTTTTTTTAACAGAAATAAGAGCACCTATTGGTATTTTAGTTATTTAACCCACTTAAACTTATTCATTTTCAATAAAATTTAGTAGCTTAGAAACTAGACTCAAAATTCTACGATTTATGTTTATACAACATCTTCCAATTTTACATGTAACTATTTCAAAAACTCATACAAGTTGAAGTTTTTTATTTTTCAGAAAAATGTGTCCACTTAAGACCCCCTTTTGGCTCCCCAACTTGGTGTACTTACCCAATTGATAAAACCTTATGTATTCTAAAATGGTTTCTTATTCACCATACTCTATCGTATCAACCTAAAACCATGGCTAAGAAACTCTTCACAAGGACCCAAAATGGAAGAATTTATCAACTTACCCAATTTCACCAAATGATCAATTTCTTACCTTCTAGTTACTTACTCAAGAGCTCAACCATGTCCTTTTGTTCCTTACAAGATCTTTAGAATTCTTACCCTTCTTCATTACACTTCAATTAAGCTTGAATTAATCATATAAATAGTTCAATATAGTCCATGAACTTATAATCTCTCTTTTACCAAATATTCCCTTCTAACTTCAAGACAATGTATGTTTATCCAACTTGAATAACACCCACATTAAGAACACAACCAAAACATGAATTATTTTTTTACTTGAAAGCTTACAAAACTTATCAAAAACACTTACATTATCACTTGGGCCCACATAACAATAACACAATTCCTGAACCAAAACACACATGCATTACTTTGCACATATCTCTAAACAAGGAGATGATTATGCCAACTAAATAATAGAAAGGAGAGTATAATACCACCAAGTTATAACATAACTTGTCAAGGGGAAATGGTGCCAATACTTCCACTTATCCCTCCACTAAGGAAGGGATACTAGCCTTTGGTTCCTCCAAGAAGTCATGCAACCATGCATGAAACACACTTATCCCTCCACACTTATCGCTCCACTAAGACTAGTCTCACCAACCTTTGTTTCCTCCCAAAAATAAACAAGAAAACTCCATACACCATAATAACACTTATCCCTCCACCTTTGGCAATGTAAGTCCCCAACATACACACATAAAAAACATACTCATGCATACAAGGAAAATACAACACATCCATCAATGCACATGCATTCCAAATAGAAACCAATTAAATCCACCAAGGTTAATCATTAAGAGAAGGAGAAAATACATTCAATCAAATATGTATCACCATGTCAAGCCTTTGTAAGAGGCTTGAAGGAGAGAGGATTGGGAACATTCACAACATTAGCACACACTACCAAGCCTCTAATGGATTGTAAAGGGAACTAGGGTCAATCCATACCACTTATCGCTCCACTAAGGTATGGGGCATAAGTTCTTGGTTCCTCTAGTAAAATAAAATGCATGCCACTTATCCCTCCACCTAGTTTATTATAAAACCCACTTATCACTCCACTAGAACAAAGCCCACATACCTTTGGTTCCTCCTTAATGTAACACAAGTTTTACTTCAATTTTTATCTTTACTTATCCCTCCATAATGACCCTACCTTCCCCCATACACACAAAACACTTGTTAGTCTCACAATGAGTACTAAACAAGTACACAACATATAATAATACCACATACTACTCAAATGAGCATTAAATAACATACATCCCATCAAATGATGGAAAAATAAAATAGTAATTTACAAGGATGAAGAGAGAGAGAGAGAGAGTGATATCTTTGACCATCACCAAGCACATCACATGGCTTACTTTATAGTCATATAAATCATGGGTGTTAAACATGGTTTAAGGAAATTAGTACTCCTTCAAACTCATAACACATGAATGGAGTAACAATAACTCACAACACATTGGTTCCAAAAAGCATAGTACCAAAATAAAGAGGGACCAATAGACGAATAAGAGAGATGGATAACCCACAAGATTCATAAAATAAATTAATTTACTTTTCCTTTTTAGATTACTTGATCAATTACCACCTTTATTTTTAAACTTGGTTATAAATGTGAACAAGGCTCCTTCCTTGAATATTACAAGTTTCCATTGTTTTCATTTTCTTTATGTTCATTTTAAATGTTTTAACTGTTTTGACCTTTTTTAAGTTGTTTGAGATATTCATCACAATCTCACCATAATTCATTTCATTTACTTTTGTTCGTATCTCATTTACATTCATTAATTTTTTCTTAGGTTGGCATCATTTTAGAAATACTAAAAAACTTATAGGAATTTTCTTCACTTAGGGAAAACAAGATTCCAAAGGTTGTTATCTCATACAAAGCACATCATTTTATGGTTGTTACCCAATTTACATGTTTAAGGTATATGGTTCACATGCGGGTGTTATGTTGTGGAGCCTATTTTCATGTGTGGAAGTGTTGAAGACTGTAAACTAAAAGTATTGTACAATTTTCATGTATTCTCACCGGGATTTGGGGCCAGGTTGGGCCTTGAGTGGGGGTATGGGAGTGGTAGCCCCCAGTAGAAAGGGTTTGGGGCGTATCCCCGATAATTTTTTTGCCTTAGAAAATGTGCTCTTCTTATATAGGCAATATTTTTGACCCATAGGTTGATGGGATGGTTTTGGTACCCACGGTATTGTAAAACTACTTAGTAGTTTCCTATTTATGTGGTTTTGTGCATATGGTAGGGTTGATGTAACATTGCAGATCTATCTAAATTTGGGTGTGAATTCTCAGAGAGTTTCTTGAGCATAGCTCCAAACAAATTTGGGTATTATATTGAGAGAGTAGTAGCTTGTAAGAAAATATAGCAAGTGATTCTTGGTGGATGTAGCCCAAATTAGGTGAACCACATTAAATACTATCTCTTTGTGTTGTGTTATTTTTATTCGCACTTTTATTTAAGATATGTAATATTTTCTCTATATATCGCTTTTTATTGTTTTGATTATGTGAGGGATTGTTCCACATATTTTATCCCTTATTTCCTAACATTGGGACATTCAATATAATAATATGAATTTAAATTCCTTCTACGACACTATTCCTCTCATCGGGAAAACATGTGTACCAATAATCTTCATAGGATATCCATAAAGTATTAACTTTGTTAACACTCAAAGGGGTCTAAACTCTACCATGAGACAAAACTTATGGTAATTAGTTATCCATACCTCACAAAATTTCTCACAAACTAAGGTACTTTGTTACTTCTTACCAAGGTAACATTTCTATTTGCAAAGATTCTTAAGGGGTTCAAATTTCGTAGTTCCAAGTGTAGGAAACTAGGACCTATGTTTCAATTACATCATTTAAATTTATTTAATGAGGTAATTTGGGAGTGAGACACCCCAAATATATATTCACATGGATTTGGATACTGATAAGAGTATTAAGGACCATACACATAGATGAGGATTAGTTTGTTCAAGGAGGGGGTCTAGCACTATGACATCTAGGAGTAAGGATCATATTCTCACTCAAAGAGATAGGATACACATAGTGTAGTTATGTCCTCACACAACATACCTAAGCCATGGAAATGGGATAGCAAGGCTTGTTCCAAGTAAAAACCAAAAATCACTTACAATAGGTTTAAAACTTTCCTTAACATGACGAGGGGTTTCGACTTAACAATATTCAACTAAAAATGAAGGTATGATAAGAGGGTTATAACTCATTTCATTTATGTGGCAAAGGCAAGGTAATTTTCAACCAAAAATTTAAGTATTAAGATGAAAATACTACAATTAGTATGATAAATGATTGATTTAATAACTCCATATCACTGTACAACTTTCAATTACAACTGCATACAACCTTCAATGCACACATGGAATAGCTAACTTTAATTTATTTTCATTTTCTCCTTTCAGAATAGGAAATAATTACAATCATTCAAATATACAATATGTCACATCATTTTATACATTTTACAATTTTAAATACAACTATAAAGTCAAATTCCTTCATTTATCTTACTTATTATCCTACCTACAACCTGCAACAACAATTAGAGCATGGGTCAACGATTACCGCTAGCATGGAATTCTACCCTGATCTAACATAACTCATGATTACTACTTTTCCATTTGCAAAGAAAGAACCACTTTACATAACATGAGAGGTAAGAGATACATTTTTGTTTTCATCACATTTTCAAAACTAGAGAGGGGTAGAGAGAGGAGAGAGAAACATCACATTTTCCCAAAAATAATTTTTATCGAAAAAAATAACCAATTTAATATTCATGACATCATATATTAGTGCCTATGTGTTTTCCCACCAGAGAATTAACTTAATATTGGTCCACGTGTTTTCTGATTTTGCTACTAGATTGCGAAATATCCAAAATTTAGTCCAAGTGGATATAAAAACATGTTCAAAAATAAATTTTCAATTTTAAAAGCACCACAATACCAATCCTATACATTCACCTATATACACAGAATTCACTGGAGTTGATGGAACTCAGAATTGGTGAATTGGGTACAAACGGCGGCTACTTTTTTGGGATCATTGGTAGCAATTGGACTAGTTTGGTCTAGTCATTCAACGATCGGAGGCCTATAAAAATTCTTTGAAAAACTAGCCATTGGGTGTTTTTCTCAAAACTAATGGTTGCAAAAAATTTTCATGTAGAAATATTAGAGGTTTATGGAAACCGATATCCATTTCATCACTCAAGGTGCAAACGAAAAGCCAAAACCGAACTCAACTTTTAAGTTTCAACAACTTCCCAAGACTACAAAAATGGCTAATAGGGGTTATGAAATGTGCTCAAACAAACCTATGAGGTCATACCAAGGTTCAAACCAATACCCCACATGACAGGGTACCCATTCAAATATTAACCTCCCTATTTCAGGGTTTGGAAATATGTTTTGTGAACCTCTCGAAATACACATTTTATTAACTTTTGCAAGAAAACTATTGGTGTGTTTAATTGAATACTCACTCTCAAGTCACCAATTCAAGTAGGTATAATTATCCAATCTTGTTACTATGGCTTACCAAATGTCTTAGGGCATAGTTTGAAAGTACATGTGTTGATCTAATTTGTCTAAAATTTGAATGGGAAGAAGTAAATTTTTTCTATAGTTTGTACTATGATTTATTTGACTAACTAAAGGATTATCCTTACTTTTATTAAAATTTCTATATCATTGCAAAAAAAAGGAAAAATAGAAATACAAAAATCATGCTATATTAGGGTGAGAAAACCAAGCCCATTGACCCAAGTCACGAGACATTGCCTCTAAGCGCTTTTCATTCCTAACCCATGAAAGCTACATGCTAAGGAATTTCATCAAGTGGTTCACAACTTTTCCCAAGATTCCACATTTTCATATGTCCTCCAACATACTTACACTATAAAATTTACGAATCCCCATCCTTATCCATTTTAGTTTGGAGGAATTCCATAGTCCATATCAGGGGCTCTAAGGGAATTTTTTTAAAAATTCATTTATATCAACATTGTTATGCTTTAATGAGACATTTTATCAAAAAGCTCACAAACCTTTTAGATGCTCCATCATTTTCCATGTGTTTTCCACCATCCAAAATACAACTCACACTCACAACATTATGTACATACATTTCTGATTTGAAAAGGGGCATCACACACTCTACTAACTACACGCAGTCCCCAAAATAGTAGAAAAATAATATACTCCAAATAACCACAACATCTGGCAAAATCCCTCTTTCAAAATATTTGATGGATGTCCAAAACCAGTAAAGAAAACTCTCCTCTTCATTTTATTTTGGCGCATGCTGGGAGGGATGTTAGAAATGTAGTGGGAAATTTGGATTAACACATATCATCAGTAATGGCATGGAATTTTATATTGGATTTTCAACAATATCCATTCTTACAGACCTTGTAAATGTGGTATTCAAATAATACTCATTTCTTTAAGGCATTTGTCTAACAGTCCACCAGTCATTTATAAATTTTTGGAAAGATATTTGGATGCCCTTTTTAACAAAACCATTCTAGGAAAATCCACCACCCATGATAGGGCGGTTCCTCGGCATTTTGTTGAGCCATTCACCTTCTTGAAATTTTCCAAGATATATTTTTAAAAACCATTATATTTATATGCATAGAAAAACCATTATAGACCATGAGGATGAACTTATTACAATATTTCTATCAAGATTTGACATGCTACGTGATGCCTCTAATTTACAAAAAAATTCTCCTAGGGGATTTGTAACAAAATGCCCGCTGGAAATTCTTACAATTCAAGGCACCTTTTACAACAGCCCCATTTTTTTGGCACATGCTTGAAATTTGTTAGGAAGGTGAACTAATAGGGGGAAACACATTCCAATTTCTTCAACAATCAATGTATAGGATGGAAATTAATGGTAATGGTTGGGAGTCTAGTTTTACATCTTCCCATGCACATTAATGAGGGCCCATACCGCTTAAAAGATCTTGATTTGATACAAGATAGGAGGATGCATTGGATGGGAGAAGGAATTGACATGGGTGCCCAACTTTAAACCTACCAAATCCTTTGCGTGGATTCCTCAAATTCCTTTTATCAGGAAGTTTAATGCGTTACACATTTTTCTTTATTTCATCAAAAATTTATATATTTTTTATATATCAATCATTGACATTATTATCATTAGATAATTTTATTTTTTATTTTTTATTTTATTCTACGCCTCTTATTTTAATATATATTTTTTATTTATTTGTTGTACGCATTTTTACTCTCTTAGCTAACGTCAAATAGATATATTTTGAGCTCTTGTTGGGAAAAAACGCTCTGCAATTTTGACAAAAACTAGAGTCAACTTTTCTAGGGTTTATATTTTCTAACAGTCATATTGTGGCCTTTTTGAGCTCTAAGGGAATTTATTGTTATAGTCGGTTGTATTTTGTGCATGTTCTTTAACTTGCAGGTTTATGATGTTATGTTCCATGGAGTTTTGATGGTGGATTAGGATCTGGGTTTGTGTCACATTTGTCTGACCTCCCTCATCCCCTTTTTCCCTATTTTATCCTCCCTCAACAGAGTATCTCACCCTTTTTCTTGGTGTTATCACCCCCTTAGTTTAGGAATTTCATTTTATGCATCTCTTTCTTCCCTGGTCCCTTGGAAAATCTAGGTTAGTGTTAGGATAGTTGCATTTCCCTTTCTAGGAGTAGTTTAGCATTAGGATTAGGTAGAGGAAGTTGGCCTTCTCCAGGTCCATCTCATGTTTGCAAGTCCCACAACTTGAGAGATGGACCCATGTTAGCAAAATTACACCAATTTCCCCACACACAGAGGACAAATTAGGGGGTGTTATAATTTTGGCATAATTTTTTTTTGCACACCCGGTGGGACAAGCAAGTGAAAGATTTACATTTCAAAAGTATTCCACTACAGATCTTTGTCAAAATATATTTTGTAGGTGTGTAGTTCAACATTTGGAGCAGACTTCATTTCGGAAAGTTGGTGTGTTCTTGTTGAAATTTTAGCCTTTGGAGGCACATGCTCAAACACATCTAGATGACTCCATCTAGTCAACAACCCCTTCTCTGAGTTACATACCTTCCTCCATTCCATCCATTTCCATTTTATTTCCATCCCTCTCATTTTCTTCCATTCCATGAAGTTTTGCAATCATGACTTCATTCCCCACATGGAATTCACACTTGCAACAACAACAGTGCAATCCACCTCCAATGTATTTCTCAACTCCTCCAAATCAACATTATGAGAAAATCATTAATCACTATGCCTACCCCTATGAGAAGTACCAAGATCAGTTCAACTATGGAACCTATTAAGAGAAGGGATATGCATGTAGTGAAATAAATTACATGGAGAATGTCAATTTGCAGGAGAAGATTCAAAAATGGAGGCAGGCATGGTGTAGTCAAGGGCCATAACTCAGATGAAAGAATTCAAAATTGGCTATAGGGCACCTTTTCCATGGGTCGGCCCTATGCCAAGACATTTCATCCCACAACAAAAGCTTGATTTCATGGTTGAGATACTACCCCAACTTGCACAGTGGACCAAGGAGATAGAGGCCTATGAACTTGGTGCCAAGAAACCTCACAATGTTCGTACACATCATCTAGTAATTTTCTCATCAATTTTCCCAAGGCACCATCTCAACCTGAGCTTCAATTTCCAAGTTTCCCATCTACTACTTCTCTTGTGGAATCCTTTTCTCCATCTTCTAGTCTCCCACCCTATCTTAATGTTTCTTCCTTCTCCCTTCCAAACCCAACTCCCATCCATAACAATAGAGTGAAATACCTTCCTCCCACTATCTCAAGAAATGCAAGCACTAGATGTGATCCAAACCACCCTCCATATGCATTCCCAAGCCCATGTCGGGAAGTGACCAAAAAAACTAGTCAAGAAGAACAAAAAAGAAAAGACAAACCCAACAATGAAGAAATGACAAAAAAATGAAGAGTTAGGCTTCCAAGTTTGAGATAAATAAGATCCCCTTAATGATCAAGACTTTGGAGGAAGTTAGGGTTGAAGTACCAATGGTGGAAGCTAATGCTACATTGGAAGAAGCGAAATTGCAAATCCAAAAGAAGAGGAGCACAATCCGGTGTAGAGGAGAACCATATAGTTTTAGAGGCTTCAAGTACAAAACAAGCCACAAATGAACCTTTAGTTATTCCTCCCACTTCATCCCCTTCAAGTTATAACATCAAGAAGAGTTTGAGCTTTCAAACTCCATGTTCGAGGATGAGGGGAACCATGGTGAGAAAATTATAGATCCAGAGGACACCATGGAGGAGGTTGAGCCAATGCAACAAGAAAGTGAGGAGGTAGACTATCTATCTGATTTGGAGGACTTCTTTGATGGAGAGGAGCCTGTAGATATTACCACCTTTGTTTCCTCATCATTCATTCTCCAACATCAAGAGCCTGCTGCCATGGGGAAAGACATTCAAGGACAATATATTGCATCCCATGGTATCCATCTAGAGCCAAGATTGGAAGATTTGTATCTTCCAAGCATCACACTAGACAAGGAGGAGGAAGGAAACAATGATGACACCATTTCTACACCAGTCATCAAGGAAGATTATAAGATTCTTGCAAAAGTAATGCAAAGAAAAAATCAGCATGCAGGCAGCCTATTTTTTTAGGAAGGTCCGTAGGAAGACTCCATTTTTGGAGTTAAATTTCATAGTAATGGGCATATCGATCGGATCATACTATTCCCAATCAAGTACTTGGCTTCATTGGATCCAAGGGAGAATCCAAAACTAGTCATGTCCATTTTAGGGCATGAGGATGATATATAAAGCACCAAGGGTCACCATCAACACCTTCTAGAGTCCAATGTCAATCATCTTGAGGAGGTATTTTCGATTGATGTTGATACTTTGGTTATTTGGGTGGAAGATTGGCCTTTGTTTAATTTTTCACTCTCATACATGACCATGCCCATTTCCAAACCAATCGCATGGTCCAAGATTGTGAGAAAGGGAAGCTACTTCTCCTTGCTAGTTACAGGATTTGTTTGAGTTCCCTTACTTCTGGTTAGCATAGAGTAGGTAGGTTTTTTTCAGTAGAAGAAGTGCTTGTGCACAATTTACATGCTCCACTTGGGGTGTGTATGATTTTTAGTTTTGTACATGGTTTTGCATGGTGGTTTCTCTTACATAGTTCATCATGTTACCAAGAGGGAAATGTTGTAATAAGGGGTTCAATGTTGTAAGACATAGTTGTTATCTTCAATCAAATCCAAATGCAGAGAACAACTAAATCAAATTGGGGACATGTTTCAATGTTTTAATCTCTTATGTCTCCCTAGATTAGTCATAGTTAAGCTCCTATGTCTCTTATTGCATTAAAAAATTAGTTGTCTTCAACATTTCGGTCATTGGAAGTGTTCATGAGGAGAATCAAATTTTGGGTAGCTTCACAAGGCATATATTGAGTCTTAACAGATCGATTACAGTGCTCGAGTTCTTCATGCCTTTTCCTTGATCAAATTTTTCAGTTTTGGGGATAGTTTATAGGTTTTATCCAAAGTCCCAAAATCAGCTTTAAGAGTAGGCCAAGGAGGTTTCAACCCAGATGCTAAGTTCATACGAGCCTAGGGGATAGGTTTTCAAATGGAAAGATCAGTTTCTTCAAGGTTAGGCTTGACTCCATGCCCAATGGATGCTTCAAGGCAACTAGTCACACATCTAATAGGCATATGTCCTCAAGAGGTCACCAATTGTTATCCCAAATTCACCCCCAGGTTAATTTGGATAACTCATTATAAATGGACTTAGCCATTCAAATTTTGGGACGTGTGGGAGGCCATCAAATTCAGCCCTAGGATATCAAAGAGAAAGACAACTCAGATGGCTTACAAGTCAGAATTGAGAATATATGAGTTGTCTGGCAGGTTAGGTTTCACAATGAGTTGGTGATCTATGGTGAAGTTTTGAATCCATCTCATGTCGCATGTCAACCATGCACCAACCACTGCCTTCATGTCACATGTTATTCATAACCTTCCAAAGAGAGCATCAACACCCTTTACGACACATGTCATCCATCCCTTCCTATCATGCCAATGCCCTTTACCGACACCTATCGTCACTATCCCTTCTTGTCACGTGTCAATTTCCTTTGCGACATGCATGAACCACCCATTGTTGTGCATCAATTGTTTCCCACTTCCGCACATCAACCACCCTTTGCTAACATGTGTCACCCATCTCCCCCTTGTCACACGTCATCACCATATATTTTTGTCACATGTCATCCACCTTCATCCTGTCGCGTGTTAACCTTCCCTCACTATCATGTACCAAAGCATTTCTTCTTATCATGTGATAACCCTCCTTGTCAAGGTGAAAACTTCCTCCATTCTTTTCGGGCATCAGCAAGGAAATCCAGCTATGAACTGGGCATTAATGGCATCGTACAAGGTAGCTCAACAATTGGTTTAATGAAGCATGGCACCCATGTCTTTTCTAACAGAAAAGTACCATTAGAAAGTGGACCGATATGGCTGCCCATACCTCCGTACAAGAAATTAATGAGGGTTTTCGGTAGGTGAGACAAATTTTCTATATAATGTATTCGACCCCCTCATTTTTAAAGGAGAAATTCTAGGAGTTGGGGAAACTCTTGCAAAAAAATTCCTCAACTCCATTTGAGTTGTGAGCCTTCTCTTAGGCCTAGCAATGTAATTATGCCTTTGTGCATCAAATGTAATGGTCTGTGCATACTTTGAAGTAATAAAAATTATGTTTTGTGGTGTTCCTTCAACCCTAGCTCATTTTTATTATATTTTCTTGCCTCTCCATTATTATTTTTGTATTTTGTGCATGTTATTTCACTTGTAGGTTTATGATGTTGTGTTCCATGGAGTTTTGATGGTGGATTAGGATCTGGGTCTGTGTCACATTTGTTTGACCTCCCTCACCCCCTTTTCCATGTTTCATCCTCCCTCAACATAGTATCTCACCCCTTTTCTTGGTGCTATCACCCCTTTAGTTTAGGAATTTCATTTTATACATCTCTTTCTTCCCTGGTCCCTTGGAAAATCTAGGTTAGTGTTAGGATAGTTTCATTTCCCTTTCTAGGAGTATTTTAGCATTAGGATTAGGTAGAGGAAGTTGGCCTTCTCCAGAGTTCCATCTTAGGTTTACAAGTCCCACAACTTGAGATATGGACCCATGTTAGCAAAATTACATCAATGACCCCACACACAAAAGACAAATCGGGGGGTGGTGTAATTTTGACATAATAGTTAGTTAAGCCAATGTTGGTACAAGTGTCTTATTACCCTTATTACATCATACATGCCTCTTACACTAACATCTAATACTATGACATACTAATACTAGATTCAAATTTTTAAAATTACAAAAAGGAGGGAAAATCCTTTATTCAAACTCAAGGATTCCATAAGGTCTAGAACCAACTATGATGACCATATAAGGACTCAAGACACCCTAAAAACCTAGAGCAAACCAATTTTTTTTGCTATTTACATGATTCTCCCGCATTAGATTATGATATGGAAGACTCACTTATCTCTAACACATTAACTAATTTTGTCTCTATTCATCAAATTCCTACTCAAGGTGTCTTTTTATTAAATTAGTCTATTATAATTATTTTTAAGAGTCTTGCACTTGATTCTGATCCACACTTTAGACACATTACCAATCTCGGTTGCTAAATATTTTTCTACTAGAGTATTACATATAGGTCTCCCTTTACTACATGATCTTAGGGATATTCCATCCATTTTTTCATCAGTGTGTCAAATTTATTCATCAGGAGTAAGTATTTACTATTCAAGGTATTCCTTTTAGGTATTTCTCTCATAGCGTGCCTAGTTCTTCAACTATTTCTATCCCTCTTCCAAATTCATCTATGGATATGTCTATTGTTTCACACAATAATTCACATTACACTAGCCCTCCTCAAAATCATGATAGGCATTTGGTTACAATGTTAATTTACATAGTTTTAGGTCTCTTGATGGGGCTTTAGTTTCACATGTTACATCACACAATTCTAGGGCCTCTACGTCTCTTTCAAAGCCTTCCTTTGTGCACATACTCTCTAATTATTCACACTCTCACAATATTTTACACATATCTTCTATCTTTATGGATCTCTCCACCATTTCTCATAGGAATTATAGTATCATTCTTCTAGTCCACCTCACAGGTCTAACACATCGCATTCTACATAATGCTCTACTATTCATGGTTCTTTTCATAGGCCCTTTTTCATCACATATCACCACATGGTTCTAATTTGACTTGATTTTTATTAAACTAAAATGGAACTAAACTAATACAAGTATAGTCACCAATTAATCTAAATAGGAGGACTAAAAAAATGCATAAATGAACTAAAATAGTATGGAATTATAGTAAATAATTATACTAAGTGAAATGAAACCCTAAATATACAAGTAAAAGAAGAGAAATGTCTTAGATAATTAGAAGATATTGTCACAGTTGTCGCAGCATGGAAAATAATACTAGAAGTGTAAACAACCACTCATAAGTCTTGTGAAGGCTAGATTTGGAAGATCTCGAACTAACTGGGGTGCCTGGAAGGTATAGGGTGACTTGGTCTACAAATTAGGTGCCTTAGTCTCTGTAAATGCTCAAAATTTGAATTTCATATGGTTGCAAGATGATTTGCTACTCTTCTTATTTTTCACACTAGATTTTTTGAGTTGCATTGATGTGTAAAATAATGAGATGACAACCTGTAAGAAGAAAGGAAGCATCAAAACCATAAGAACAATAAAATATGTAAAATGAATGGGTCAAATTGACCTCATACACACCAAACTAGTGGTCTTATCATTGATTTTTGTACTACATTTCAGACCCATATGTAGTTCTTGTGAGTGTGTGTATGGCGTTCCCTAGGTGCTCTTGTGTCAGTCACACTTTTTGAAGTAGTGAGTAATAATAACTATAGAAAATGTAGTAGCATGTGTCTATGGAATAGAATAGAATACCTCCCCCTATGTTATGTGTGTTGATACACGTCTCTTAGCCTTGATGCATGTCACTATGTGGATGAAAGTGATGTAATGGATGCAACTCTAGATGGAGTGATAGTAGTATGTGATGCTAGGACCCTCATTATGGTCTTATAAATTTATATTTATAGGGTTCTCAAGCTTTAATTTCGTAATTAACCCCGACATGGCCGACTAGGAAAAAGATAAGGATGAAAAACAACTAAAAAGACCCCAAAAATAAGCGAGAAAGTGGCACATGGATCGGGTGCCCTAGGTGGGACCAAGGCACCCAGGCGCCCTAGTACATGCCCAGGCACCTAGGTTTGGGATAAAATGTTGGTATAGTTGTGAAATAGGTGGATATGTATGAAGGAATATGCAAGAATGAATAAATAAAATATAAAATAAAGGTGGCCAAAAGGTGGGATTAATTAGTACTTTATTCACTTGAGAACCTTCTAAATAGTAGTATAAGACCAAGCTAAATAATGCCTAAAGTGCATGATTTTTTGTCTAGAGAGTCACATCATATGAAACATTTGAGGCTTCACCCTCCATCATATTTGGCAGTCATTACACCTCCTCATAGGGTTCTCTTGGGATAGATCTCATGTTATTTCCCTCACCTTCGATGATGCACTTTATTTATAGGTTCAAATTTACTATTGAGGAGTAGTTCCACACTCTAACCTCACTTTGAATACACACACACACACACACACACACACACACACACACACACACACACACACACACACACACACACACACACACACAGGAGAGGAAATATTTTTCCATATTTAGTTGCATACTTTATATCAAATTGAAATGTTTTTAAAATATAAAAAAATTCACATATTTGCAAATATACAAAATCTGGACATGGTTTTATAGAATACATTTATAAATAACATTTATTGTTTACACACATGCGTTCACATGGTATATTGATAATGATGTAGTAAATACAAAGAGAGGTACACAATGATGGGTATTGGCCTATCCTTTTCTAAGACTTATAACCTCTAGAGGCATCTACTTTTACATACTATATCGAAGTGTTATATTTCCATTCTAGTTCCTTTCTTTCCTCATTACATTTGGTTACATATATATTAAGTATTTTCTATCTTTTGCACTAACATGACTAACGCATGTGTCTTATGTAGTACTCGAAGTTATTCATTCATTGGCTCTCTTACATCATGTTCTATGTGATTTTCATCATATTTGGATACACTTCCTTTTCTTACATGCTTACTAGTCAGTGAGTATGTGCATGCTTATTTTGTGCTATGTTTGTGGCCTACGGGTCTTGATTGTCTTGTGACACCATGGATATCCCATTTTTTTGACATATTTCCTTGTGTGTGATTGTGTATATCTTATTTACAAGGTCAAGGGCCTTGATTATCTTGTGACACCATGGGTCTCCCATTTTTGTAGGTATTTCACTATTTTTGAGACATTATTTGACTCGCTTTCACTTTTTATACATTGTATACACTTGTTTTCTACCAACACATGGGTTTCTATTCATTTCCTTACTAATTTTTAGTATGAACACTTTTATGGTTATCATCTTTCTTGTTGTCTTTGCTCTTGTTTTACGTCATGGTTTCTACCATGTACATACCCCTTATAGGTACAATTTATTCTTAGTGGCCACCACATACACTTTGTAGAGGTTATATAGGTTCTCAACATCTTAGACATGGGTATAAATATTTTCTTTTGATCCACGTGCTCAAATTATTCATCATGCATGCCTCAAAAGAGGGGAAAACATTTGAGGTTTTATTCTACATTTACAACAGACATAGACACTTTTTTCGGGACATGACATATGCAAAGGGAGGATATAAATACCTAATTATTGGACTCGGGAAAAAATCAGAAAAATCAACAGGGGTGAAAAATGTACATCTTTTTAGGACCACAAAGACGGTTCACCCTCTCATATGATTTTTCCTAGGGATAGTTTCTCTAGATCTTTTAACCCTTCCATATTTTTCATCACCGTCACTACATTTTCATATGGTTTTATGCTCAAATAGACTTAGTTTGGAATATATTTAGGTGACATGAAGTATTTCATTTTATCTTCCTCCATGGTATTTAATTTCACTTCTATTTTTGGACAAATTTGGTTAATGGGTCTCCTTTCTCCACTCATATTTCAACATGCAATTAGTTACACTCAGATTTTACTCAATTGTGTGGCACATGGGAAGGGTATGAGGGCACTTTATTCTATTTTATACTGTGTGTCCTAATTTAAAAAATTGGGCTTATATCTATCTATATAGTATGGTCCATAGGGTTATGGAAGGTATTAAAGTTGATAAATTCTTTATAGGAAGAACTTATATTTCCTCTTTACACTTAAGCGGAAGATATTATAGTTGATAAATACCTTTGATATATGGTATTATTCCTCGGTGGGGTGCTTTGGATCTTATTTTGGTTCTACTCTTTGTAAATTGTGTGTCGGTTTAGTACACTTGATGCATCAACCTATCCTCGATAATTGGTGACTGATCACCCCTAATTCTTCATCAAAGTTTAGAAAATCCATAATTTTCCAAGCCATGAGAACAAGAGCACATTCCCTCCACAAAACATATAGGTGTATTCCAGCCCAAAAATGGCCCATTTTATACACAATTTGACATTCTTTTTCCTCGCATATATACAATGGATCTAAGTGTAATTTCTGAACTTATGGTTTATTCAAGATGAAATAGAGAGTATATATCATGGTTTTTTCTTTAAAATTCATTAGTTTATATTTTCATTAAATATTTTTAATGATTATTAGGAAAAAGATGTCAATTTTTGCATATGCGTTCATACTTTTATAATTGTGGAATAAAAATTTTGAGCACTAAGCACCAGCTACAACCAGCCTTGGAAGATCTTCAAAATCTCATATCATCTCCATAGATTGTTATTTCATCATTGTATTAGCTCTAGAACTTCTTTCACTAGCTCCGAAATGTTCGGAAGCTCTATGAGTGGCTCCTTAACCATATGTTTGGGAAACAATGAAAAATAGTTATTAAGAATATACCTAAACCCAAATTTAATTGTATATCCATATTCCTCTTGAAAAATTATGCAATTTCAAAAAAATTATCATCTTTGTTAGTCGTTTCTTCTCATTTTTCTCACTATGTTTTGGAATATCCTTTTTATGGATGTTTTTTGGAGTATCTCTCTTTGGGATCCTTTGGAGTAGTTGATTATTATAGCTTTGCAGAGTTGGATATTAGAGCTATGAGGATGAATACTAAAATTGTAGAGATGAGCATAATTCCAAGGGTGGTATTGTGATCTATTTTTGGAATTCATTCTAAAAATAGATATTTCTATGTTTTTATTATTTGTAAAATAAAGAAGAATCAATATTCATTTTGATTCTCAATAAAATATGAGAGTTGGATTGGTTAGAGTTAGATAAGCTCTCCATATTTTGTGGAGATTGATGACTTTTTGGATAGATTGAAATCTTAGTTGATAAAGATGTATTCCTTAAAATAAGGAGGTGGTTGGAAGCATGGAATTATAAATGCAACCTCCCACACCATTGAATGTAATCACCATTTTTGAATCAATTTAAGATTCCATTCTATCCATTTGTAAATAATATTGATTAAAATCCTCTTCCTGAGGAATGAGTTGGCCACTCATTCCAAGGAAGATGGACATGTATATTTATGTTTATTTTTCCATTTTGTAATTATTTTTGTTATCTTTTTATTTGTACAATGTAATTATCCTTTTGATGTATAGTTTTTTGTAAACCTGCAGGTCTTTTATGTGTTTATTTCTTTTCAATTCAGTAATTTCCTTTCTGTAAAATTCTTTGTTTTCCTTCCTACAAAGTGTGTTTTAATTTCATGTAAGTGTGAATTTACTTTCATGCAAGTGTGTTTTAATTCATGCAAAGTGTGTTTCTAATTCCTGTAAGTGTGATTTTACATTTCTGCAAGTGTGGATTTTGGGTAGAAGGGACCATCAACAAATATTTATTTCTCCTTTTGCATACAACCTTTGGACACCACCCCTAGATTGACATTATTTAATGTTGAGGATTGATGACCCTCATCATTTTGGTGTCATTTCCGGGGACATAGTGTTATTATGAGATTCAAAAATTTTCTAAGAGAATTGTCTAGTGGCAGTAGATAAACAAGTTCCTAGTGAGAGGGAATGTCTCTTAGAAATTTTGTGACATGAGATACTTTGTGATGGTTTCTTTAGGATTTATTTTCATGTAAATAGATTAGAATTTATTTTCTGAAAATTATATTATATTTATTTTCTGCAAATTAGTAGATTTTTTCAATTTAGAATTTTTTTCTATAATTAGAATTTTAGAACAAAACCCCATCCCATACTAACCCAATTGTGTAGAAAATTTAACCACTAACATCATTATAAGGAAGAAGAATTACATTTTGATGTAGGTTGGATGAGGAATTTGATGGAAGATGATGGTATTACAATGATCAAAATATGGAAATGATTATTTTTAGAATAAAATAAGAAGAAAATCACACTACACTAACTTTGATTTTTGAGATATATCTACAAAAGTTCCTATAATAAATTTAGAGTTTGAAGAAATGATGGGTATTGAATCCTTCAAGTAAGAAAATTCAATTTTTAGAAATCACTAACATAGATCTGTTGGAGCAAAGTAATGATTTCTTGTTGGAGATAACACGTGGGATAAAAATAATTTGAACCGCATTAAGATGAAGACAACCTTGCAATATGACATTGTAGCATCAAATTATTTAAAGCCATCCATCGAAAGAGGTATGTTTGATTCTGTGTAAGGTTTATGATAATTTCACATTTTCTTGAGAGTAATCGATTAGATTAAAATTATTATTTTTAATTTCCAAACCATTAAAAATAAGATCAATCTAATCATATAGTTAGACTTTTAAATTATGATGATAACAATCATGGAGGAAATTTACATGTAACTTGGTTGATAACTAGTTTGTAGCAAATAATCACTTCATGTGAATCATGCATTAGTTGCACTCTAATTTAAAAAGAATCAAAAATCAAATGCCTAGTAAAATGGAGATAATGCATGCACCACATGATAAAAAATCATTTTATATGAAATGCAAGAATCGTGGAAAAATAGAACCAAAATATTGCATGTAAAATTTTAGCAAATATTTGCTTAAAATAATATGTTATTAAATATAACATATCACAAGAAAGTATGCTCTAAATTTGGTCAAAATCTTGCATGACATATAAATAGATTATAAATCTTTCATGAGAAAATAAATATTGGATATTGATGGTAAATCCTACGTAGTCATTGATTTTATTTGAGAGAAATCACTACTTTTTAGCACCCACAATTTTTGAGATTGCTTCCTACATTGGTGGATCCAAATTTGTTAAGAACTATTTTCTCTCATTGGTTGCTAAGTTTATGCATCAATTTTGATGTTATTTATAAACTTTGCAATAACAAAAAAGAGGAAATAGAAATATATTGCATATAAAGTGCCAATGTTCTCTAAAACAATTTACTTAGGAATTCTAACAATATAGTCTCTATTATAGTAGTTGAATTTTGTTTTTATGTTTTGTTGTTAATCTACATGGGAAGTTAGAGTCTGTCTAAAAAAAATGACAATGGTCCCAAATAATCAAACTTACATCCCAGGAAAAACTGACATGCAAACTAGAACACAAAAACTTACATATATGATATGAGACTATGCAACTAATCATTTTTGAGTGATGCATAGATGCCAGAATTAGCAGGAATTCAACATTTTCATCAAGCTTTTCAAGATAACACGAAATTAGAAAAATATCTTCAATGATAAGCAATTTTGTGGTTATAAAAGTGGTAATTTGGGCTTGGCATTGAGGGAGCTGCCCCTGACCCCACCTGTATCATGATAGTAAGCATGCAAGGGGCACTTCCCCTGACCCCACTAGGGGCTCCCACCCCTATACCCCCACTTGTGATTTCCCATCAAAGAAGAAGATAGTGAAGAGCTTGTAGAAAATAGTAGTGTTGATTTCTTAACTCTCCTACTGAAATTTTCTCAAGTATCATTGTTATTATTAATTATTGGGAAAGAAAAACTAATACCAATATTCTTAGCAGGTTTTGCAGGAAGAATGAGTGATCTAACAAGTTGATCATTGCTGTACTATAAAAAAATGATAGAAAACATAGAGTTTGGAGTTGCAAAAACCATGTAGATCTTATTTGTAGCTCAAGGAAAACAATGGCCTTCAAAATTTAAAATTTAGGTATGTTTTCTAGCTCTATATTTAATTATGTTATTACATTAGTCATTTCCATTTTTATCTATTCCAAATAATTAAATTTCAAAACATTATTAAAACCACCAACCAACATTAACATCCATATTTTCTAGATTTCACCTTCCTTGTACAAATAACAATTAGTTTTTCTACATGGTTCATGAATAAAAGAATTGATGAAATTTCATTTCATTTCACCCCATCCATATTCAAGAATTAGTTAAAACCATATGCATCATCATAATAAGAGAACTTATCTGAGGGAGTTCTTATTTTTCACAATAACATTCCATTATTAATAATACTAATTCTTGAACCATCAACCATTCTAAAGTAGGCTGAAATAATTTCTTCCATCTATATGTTGTTGATAATTCATTTATATGGTTGATATTATGCTTGGAAAGGTTTTGTTTGTTTTTACAAGATAATCCATGATAAGGAATGTTGTTAGAAATCATAATGGATATATTTATGTCCATAACTTCATCAAGTAGAGGGCACCTTATCTTGAGCTAGCACAGGAAAAAACAAGAAGCAATATCAACATACATCGGACTAAGGACAAAGAAATATCAACAATTTTGCTACATTTGGAAGTAGTATGAGGATGTATTCATCTTATTGCTAATATTTCCATGTCATCATTTCTCAAAACATTCCAAAAATTTATTAAAAATAGAAGAAAAAACCAACAATGAAAACCCTCGGGTGTTGTTGGCAGTCTTGGTTTGAAAACCAGACTTCTTGGCGGACCAAGTGCTTGGAAAAAAGCCTTGATTAGAAAACCAGCTTGTTGGCTGATCAAGGGGAAAAAATGGAAAAGTTGAAAACCAACAAATGGGATTTTCCAAATAAGCAATAAAGTATCTGGTTGTTCTTTTGTGCTCTTGTTTCTCAACATAACAAGACTACAATTTTATCAACACTTTTCCCAATATTTCTCACTTTTGTTGACATGGAAGAGGCAACGAAGAAACTGAAGTATACCAAGGTATTTTACTTTTATTTTAGTTCTAAATTTACTTGTAAGTTTTGTTATTACATAAGGATCCACTTTTACATCACATGCATGAGATTCAGGATGAAAAAGAAAGAAAAAGAATTGGGCATATTTTGGTATATGATTTTGATGATGACAATCATTCCTTCAAGCCTATGTTGGAAAATTTCAAAACAACAAGATGTGTTATGAGAATCCTTTCTATATGGATTCATTTTCTAAAAAATAAGGGAAGAGAAAGGAAACAAAAGTAAATGTTGTTTTTCATAAAATTGAAAATTGTTAGCATAACAAGAAGCTCTCACATAAGAACCTACTCTCACAAAAGAAAGAAAAGTAGCAAAAAATTGTACACAAGAACCTACTCTCAAAAGTAAAATAAATAAATTAAAAAATATAAAAGATAAAGATAGAGATAAAGACTAGAAGGAGAAATTCCACACAAGAACCTATGCTAAAATCTATCAGGAAAGATAATAGGAAAACCTCCACACAAGAACCTGCTTATGAATCAATGCAAAAATAAAGACAAGTAGCAGGAGGGGCTCCACACAAGAACTTGTCCTTCAAAAGAAGAAATCATAATGGAATGCATGAGGACATGCATGAGATTAGGCATGGGGGAGATGATGAGCCCAAAAATGGCCCATTTTATACAATATTTGACATTCTTTTTCCTTGCATATATCAAGTGGATCTAAGTGTAATTTATGAACTTATGGTTTATTTAGGATGAAATAGAGAGTATATATCATGGTTATTTCTTTATAATTCATTGTTATCTTTTTGTTAGCTATTTCTAATTATTATTAGGAAAAAGATGTCAATTTGTGCATATGCAGTTCATACTTTGCTATCATCATTGAATAAGGCATTTTGAGCACTAAGCACCAGCTACAACCATCCTTGGAAGATCTTCAAAATCTCATATCATCTCTATAGATATTTTTATTTCATCATTGCATTATCTCTAGAGGTTCTTTCACTAGCTCCGGAAATGTTCAACAGTTCTATTAGTGGCTCCTTAAGCATATATTTGGGAAATTATGAAAAATGGTCATCAAGAATATACCCAAACCCAAATCTGATTATATATTCAGATTCCTCTTGAAAAATTATGCAATTTCAAAAAAATATCATCTTGATTCGAGTTTGTATGTAAAATTTATATCCATTTTAAGTTCACTTCAGAGTATCTCAGTTTGCTTCAAGTGTTCTATCTTCGCTTAGAGTATCTCATCTAGCTTTAGAGTGTCTCGAGATCACTTCAAAGTATCTCAACTTACTTCATAGTCTCCTTTGGATCACTTTGGAGTTTATTATCACAACTTTAGAGTTAGCTATTAGAGCTATGAGGATGAATACTAACACTACAGAGATGAGCATAATTCCAAGGGTGGTATTGTGATCTATTTTTGGAAGTCATTATAAAAATAGATATTTCTATAATTTTTTATTATTTGTAAAATAAATAAGAATCAATATTCATTTTGATTCTCAACAATAAAATATGAGAGTCAAATTGTTGGTTAGAGTTAGATAAGATCTCTCCATATTTTGTGGAGATTGATATTTTTGGATAGATTGTAATCTTAGTTGATAAATATGTATTCCTTAAAATAAGGATTTGGTTAGAAGCATGGAATTATAAATGCAACCTCCCATACCATTAAATGTAATCACCATTTTTCTAATCAATTTAGGGATTGCATTTTTTCCATTTGTAAATAATATTGATTAAATTACTTTTCTAAGGAATGAGTGACCACTCATTCCAAGAAAGATAGACATGTATATATATGTTTATTTTTAAATTATGTAATTATTTTTTTTTTTTGTTTTCAGATAGTGTAATTATCCTTTTAATGAACAATCTTTTGTTTTAAGGTTTTTATGTGTTTATTTTTAATTTACAATTTTCTTTCATGCAAGTGTGTTTCCTTCCCAAAGTATGTTTTAATTTCATGCAAGTGTGAATTTACTATCATATGTGCTTTTTAAATTCATGCAATTTGTTTCATTCCTATGAAGTGTGGAGATTTTGGGTAGAAGGGACCATCAAAAATATTTCTTTCTCTTTTTATATACAAATTTTGAAACTACCCCTAGATTGACATTATTTAATGTTGAGGATTGAAGACTCTCATCGTTAACACCAACACAACGAGATACTGCAAAAAACATTATTGTGAGAAAATACAAAGTGTATCTATAGAATCAAGTATATTTTACTTTTAAGCATGTAATTTTCATTTCATACTTAAAGGGAAGAAATGTAGACACCAAATTTAGTAATCTATCCTTTGACACAACTAATATTTACATTAGACACTTGCATGGACAAATACACTCCTCACTCTTACCTAGCACACTCTAAAGAGACCTTTGGTTACTTTCTTATCTTTGAAAAACTCTATGTCATCAATTTATTATGCTTAAATACATATAATGTGTCTAGAAACATCCATCCTCTTACTCATGAAGACAAAATTATATTTTCTCCCCCGGTCAAAAACAATGTTAGTTTCATTCAGGATGTAGAAGTATATCCCAAATCTATTGTATGGTTTTAGAATGACATATTTTAATCTAATTATTTTGATTCTAAAAATTATTATGATAAAATATATCCCCTTGGTTAGTCTTTTATGACATAACAACCTTCAGAAGCATATATAAGCAAGTAAATCATACCTCATTTGGTAACCTAAAACTTTAAGAACTCCTCATGTAAAATAAAACACAAAAGGCACTCAAGTCTCCCTAAAATATGAAATAACTCATGCACGTCCATTAGGGAAGCACCCTCTATACGTATGAAGTTTCCTTCTAGTTCTAGGAGTATCCATATTTATTTTATAAGAAAACAAAGTGATGCTTCCCAATTATTTGAGAAATTTTGAAACTCAAGTACGGAATTATCACAAGTTTTTCAAGTTTTGATCACACTACGAGTAGTTATCACATGATAGGATAATGACACGTGGTTCAATCCATCTTCAGATTAGTGGAAATGTTGACGGTGTATAGGGGTGCCCAAAACCCACCTAATTTTTTTTACACAAACTCCTTGCTCTACAAAGATTCTAGAGTTTAAGTAGAGTTTACAAATCCATTTTCAAGGTGATTGAAGAAGACTGACACACAACGACATACATTTCCAGGGAGGTGAAGCACTTAATAAGTTACATACCCATATTGTAGGAAAGTTTGAGATTGTATATAAGGGTTAGGACCATACAGATGTTATTGACTAAGTTATGCGGTTTTGATCGTGTACATGTCTTAGGTTCCAATTTCAGCAATGAAGCATTTTCAGTCATATATCATCATGTTCTTGCACTTAGATGACCTAGACTCTCCCGCATCCATATAGAATCAGCTAAGTTCAATATTTCCTTTTGTTTTTATAGTTACTAGATCAATAGTCACTTGAGAGATTATTATTCTTGTTTGTGTAATGAATGTTGGAAATTAATTAAAAATAATATCCACATGTAACATTAACTCATCCTTTTTATGTATGTTATATTAGAAAACATTTAAATCTTAAAAAGTAATGAAAAGATTCATAGTAAAAAGTGACATCAATTTCTTCTACTTATCTAGATGTATTTTATCTACCTTTACATGCTTATATGGTGACACCACCTACACTTCTGGAATCCTATGATTTTTCTTTATCATCATTCATGCTAAAACCTTTTGCAAGAGTGTTTGGTTATTTGATAATTTCTCATATCCATGTTGGGAACCATGTTGAATCCTATTTGGTACATAATTTGATTCATCAACATTTGTCACAATTGATTTTTGGCCTTGTTGAGAAACATCTAGAGATATTCTTCATTGTCTTTACCATCACTCCATAGTATTTCAAATGCAACACCAAGAATTCCTTATAAAAATGCATTCTTCACTGATTCCTTTATTGGTAGTAGGATTCTTCATCTATGAGATCTATTGGGATTTCATAATGCATAAATTTTCTAAGGGGGTGGATATTTCATATTCTCTTATTTCCCTCTATGATTTTGAGGGGCTGCTCTACATTTTGTAAGGGGATTATCTACCGAGGAGAATATATATGAAATTATCTTTTCTCTCTTTTGGGGAGGATTTTTTCCTTATGGTTTTCTCCTCTTATACACTTTATGAGGGATTCTCTATGTTCTTGGGTACCTCAACAAACCTTGTTTCTAGGATCCATTTCTTCTACCCACATAAGCTATGCTTAAGGGGGATGTTAGTGTAGGTTTTTATTACACATGTATTTAGATTTCTTAGGTGTCGAAAAATAGATGGGAGTTATACTTCTCCACCTTTTTAGGTGGTGTTTACACTTTTGTACTTCTTATTTATACACCTCTTTTAAATCGATTTTTTCATGCATTTAATATGAACTATCTTTTGACTCATGTTTGGTTTATCTATCTCTAAAAACACTACTCTCATTGTGTGTTCACATTTTTTCAATGACTGATCTTGCCCCACACTCACACATAGATAATAACATCATATAAAACCAAAAACTAAGACAAAAACACCTAGGAGATAAACTAAAGGTGTTTGAACAACTAACAAAACAATTTTAGTAAAACAAATCAACTATCAAAGGCTTTAAAAATAGCCTCCATTCATCACAAATGAATTTTATATACTCATCTAGCTTTCCCTTATCATTTTTCTCCTTGATTTATTTCCTTATGATGATATTTTTCACCTTTTTTGCTTGTCCTCATTGGTTTTATTCTTCCTATTTTGCAGGGAATCCTCAACATGGATCTACTAGTAGCAATGTTCTCAACCGTAGTTTTCAATTTCCATGATTGTTTGAATTGCTTATTTCTTCTTTTTTTTCCATCATATAATTTTTTTCCTAAGTTGAAAGGCATCATTTTAGATGTTTTCAACATAGGAAACCTCGCTCCCTTTCTCATTACTTTGCTTAGCTATTGTATTCTTAGATTTGAATTTCCTTTCTTCATTTGTAAAAATTTCAAAGTATTGTGTTGAATTCCAACATTCGCCTCAAGAATTTCAATTATTTTCTAAGCTCCTTATTCGGTCACTCTTGTTGTTTTATTTTTCATCTATATCCATGTTACCTTGTTCTTCTCAAAATTATTGTTTCCACACAAAATTTTCTTACTAATAAAAGAACCTTGTCTATTTGAATACTAAATATTGATAATATATTAAATATTATTAATATAAATACTTTTAAATGTTAATTTTGCTTCCTTACAAAACTTTTGTTGATTTTTTTCATTATTTACTATTTAAGTTATAATGATCAAATATCTATTAATGGATTAATAGTTTTCACTTCTAAAATATTTTTATACTTTGAAGGTCCAAATTTTAGTAGTTGATAAAATAAGGATAGTTAAATGCCTATTCAATTGTATGGTACATAGATAATATTTTTTTACCCACTGTAAATGATTAGAACCAAAAACATAAATAGATACAAAGATACATATTTCTAAATTAACTTAAATTGACATTTACTCATATAGAGACATCTTCATTATCCACAGCTTTATTGTGTGTTCAATTTACAATTTTATAGTTATTTTTATACTAAATATAAATGAAATCCATTATAAACACAAAATTTCCAATTTCTTATAACATCCAAAAATGAGCAAAAGAGAGAGAAAGTGGAAAAAATCACCCAAAGAGAATAGTAGCACTCAAAGCGCTCCGGTCCCTAACAGTGGTCCTATAAAATATATTAAAAAAGGTAAATAGTGAAATCAAAGTTGAGAAAGATGTCGGCTAGTATGTAAAACTGCAAGTTGCAAGTCAGAAACAGTAAGCAATAAGGATGAAAAAGATAAAAGCAATGTCAAAGAAAAGTGAAAGGGTTGTTAATGACTAGTTCTCTTGTTTAGGAATTGTTGGGGCTCAAAATTTCACCCATCCTAGATCGAATGAATCGGGGCTTTAAGAAAACATGGATATGTCTCCAAGTTACGGGACCTTGCACACTTTAGATAGACCTCTGAGAAGGTTGGCTTCCTCTACCTATTTCTACTACTAAAACTATTCCTAAGAAGGAAATGCAACCGCTATGATTACTCTACAATTCCAAGGGACCGGGTAAGGAGGAGATGCATGAAATGGGAAATATAAACTAAAGAGAGGTAATAAAACTAGAAAGAGGAAGATGAACATGACCAGATTTGAGTAAGGATGAAGAAAAATGCATGCAGAGAGGGAAGACACACATGCCACACCCTAAAAACTTACATATCCATTTTCATGGAGCACAAAGTGGAAAAGGAATGTGTAGGGGATGTGAGAATGCACAAAAAACTATCAATGTAAAGGGAAAGGAAAGAATATGCAATAAAATGGGTTAGAGAAGAGAATAGCCACAAAATAAAATTTTATTTCTTCCGAAATATGCACATTTGATTACAATGGTGGAAGAGGTGAGTATCCGCATGCAGAGAGCTAGATCTAAAGGTATGCAACTAAAAAGGCAAGGTAATACCTAAATAATGCTCTTGTAAACTAAAGGAGTCTAACCTTTTACAATGAGAATTAGTCACAAATTTATAGGAGGGAAGAGGAGGAGAAAAAGAGGCAAACTCATATTCAAATCTTCAACCACTAACAACAAGTAATAACTACCTGTAATTATGCCTACAAGGATGTTAGATATACCTCCCTATGCTAATGAAGGAGTGTAAATCAGATTAAATTTTGGTGGTTGAGCTAACTAAATATGTGCATTAATGGATTGAGACATGTGTCCATTATTCTCACCTAGCAAATCATGCCAAAATATAATTTTAACTGGTTCAACATGTAGCCCATATCAACAGCTTTCTAACAAGACCAAAAGCACACAGATCCAAACTCTATAGAAAAAGTTATGATGGTCGAGAGGATATATAGGAAAAGTTAAATACACAATGAAACATGGTGCATGTTAATCAGCTGAAGGATCAACCAACTATTCATTTGTTTTGTCTTTTTTTCATGTGTTGTGCATTGGTTTGTTTCAAGGATTCAAAGGCCTCATTGGTGTGCTTTGATAGGTTTCATTTTACACATTCAATATGACATGTTTCCACATGGAAAAATAATAGTCAATGTGTGCATGCAAAAATAAGAGGTGTGAAAGATTAAAGCAAACAACAAGCACACAAAAGGGATGCATGTGGAAGAGGAGGGTGCATATCTCGTAGAAGGGTAAAAGTATGTAAATGGTGTGTGACATGAAGGGAAAGGGGGCATACGAAACAAGTATTCAGGGAAAATGGAAGAAGATGGAGGAAGGGTACACAAGGGCATGGGAGGAACTATAACCAAATTGCATTTATAGCCTATTATTTATGAACTTATGTGTAATGCCTCTAACATGGTTGATATCTATGATGACTTATGTACTTGAAGTTTACAAACATTTGATATGTGATTCTTATATGAAGACGATGTACTCTTGAGAATTAAGTAATCATGTTTGTTGTAGATAATGTGTTATCTTCTAGAAATAGATATAACTCTGTCATGTATATGACGAATTGAAAATGAAGTAATTTTTGCCTTTTTATTCTAAATGATTCACTTCATGTGGAAATAAGAAATTGGTTCATTTTAAACTAGTTCATAGGCTTCTTACACTTGAACTTGTGCTTCAGTCTTCATAATCTCTGATGCATGATAGTTATACCTTAGATCGATTTCAGTGATCAAGGCATGCTTCAGATTTCATGATGTTGTGGTCATCTTGACCGAGTTGGGAAGAATATGGGATCTCTGAACCCATGATGTGATCCTTGAATGTCATTTTAATTCTTCCTTTGATAAGACTTAAATTGTAATTTTTTTAACAATTGCTAAAGGAACATAAGTAAATATATGTTCCTAATATTGTAATCTTATCCTAAGTGAATATGTTATTTTATTAATAATGGTTGTTTATTAAAGGGGAAACCTAAGACTAAACTATTAAGACCTTAACCTAAGGAGATAATTTAGTTCCTAAACCAATGTTATGAACCTAACCTAAGACTTGGACTAACCTAAGGGGATGGAATGGATGACACACATTGGGATGTTGGTGGCACTAACCCCTAAATATTTATGAGGGATTTAATGGGCATTAAAACTCTTGCTTCCGCCAATTCTTGAAAGTTCATGAAGGTTTATCGGATGGTTAGTTGGAATCTCTACTAAAGTTTTAGATGCATGAAAATTTAAATTTGGTAATGGAAAAACTTGAGTTGGCAGTGGTGGGAGAGATAAGGTAGGACTGATAGTCTTGTTTGCATTTATTATTCTTGGCAATTGTGAAGAAACCACCTAGGAAGTAGGGGAGGTTGGAAGAAATAATGGTTTTAGATTTTTGCATTGTTCATTTGTTTTTGTGAGCTTGAAGCTCTCGATGTGGTTTTTCATTTCAAACTTCCAGTTCAAGTCTATGCTTGAATATTTCACCTTACATGGTGGTAATGGTATACAGAAATATTACTGAGAAGCTATAAGAAGAAGGAGAAGAAGGTTTCTGAGCTGGTTATTGGCATTTTCATGGAAAGAATTGCTATCAAGGCTCTTTTTGAATATTTACAACAAGAAATTGAAGATAGGAGCTCTATTAGGCATGATAGGCCCTATCTCTTTAAGTATTTTGCTTTTATTTAAATGACTTCATTAAAAACTCTTCTCTTTCTAAAACTTGTTTGTTATAGGTTTTTGTTTTTCCCTTGCTTCAATGGAGTTTGATGGTTCTTTGAATGCAATATGATTTTTGTGTAGTTGTGTGAAAAATGGAATTTGGCTTCTTTGATTTACTTATTGTAATAATAGCTTATTTGCTTATGAACTTCCTTGGCTTTGAGACGTGACTGTAACTATGTCTCTGTTTGGGGAAAAACCTTGTCTGGGTATTATGTAAGCCTTAAATAGTCTGGTTTATGGTTGGAAATTATAGATTCTCAGTTTGGATGCTTTCTTATCATTATGATTGAAGTTTATCAGATTAAGAGACTTTGTGTTGGCATTTTTTAGAGTTATGCCATCATTTCAAGTTAATTTGTGTTCTGTGTTTTAGACTGTTTGCTTGATAATGACAACGAGGACCCATTATTTTGTTCATCTTATGTCATGACTATATTTTGAGGAATATACAGTTCGTTTAGATCTGAGATACACTTAATTTGGGTTTTCCCCAAATGGAAATTGTTTGGAATCTTTTATTCTTTTGTAGAACCTTTCCTCGATGGTAGTCAAATAGGAAAGAATGACTGAGAAAGTTTTGGTTCTATTCTGTTGGGTATAAATCGTATTTATAAACCCACTCTGGGCTTGTGGCTTCCTTTATTTGATTTGGTGTGAACTATGGAAGGCATGCTTATATATTGTTGATCTGTAGATGAGTATTTTGTAGAAGGGAGGTCATTTCACATGTTATCTCTACCCTTCCTATTCGGATGGATGTTATTTATTTCGGTATCCATCTGAACTAAGATTAAAAATGTGATTATGCTCCCTCTATTATTCTTGTTGGATGGTTGTAGTAACTTCTTTGGCGAATAGTTCTTGAACTTTGACTATTATTTGTGTAGTGTTTGTCACTAAGTCTCTATAACTTACACCCTTTTGGGTTACCTCGTGGAAGGAGGAAATGTTTGGTTAATTATTCCAATTTTAATATTATATTAAATAAAAAATTTAGCGTTTGTCTTTAATCTAGAAAAACTATGTCCTCTTCCTGTGAAGGAAGTATTGTTACTATAATTGATGCTATTTTAAGATTTGTTTCCAACACTGGAGTTAGGGAACTTGGGTCTACATGGGTGTATATCTGCATTCCTTTTTTTGTAATAGTTATATTGTCTTGAATCTTTGAGTTATTATGATGTCTTTAGACTATGACCCTGATGAGCCTCTTATAGGACATTCCTTTGTGTTGTCTGTTATATGTTGTTGCATTCGTATCTAGATCCTTTCATTATGATGATTCCCATCAGTTGGATAAGATTGGGATATGTAAGAAAGTTCAAAATGGATAGTATGCTCTTAACATTATCATTAGAGTATATTATACTGTTAATAGTATAAATGGACTACTTACCTTATCTAAAATTGTAGTATTGAGTTATGTTTAGGTTGGAGTGAAGGCCTTTATGAAATATTTTTGATGAAGATGTTTTTGGAAAGACTAAATAATTGTTTTATATTGATCACTTAGGATCCAACTCAGAAATGAGTTCAGGTTTGTAGGAAGCTTTGCAATGAGTTATGTTGATCTGGTTTTAATACTTATTTGGATAAACCTTCCTTACCTGGAATGTTGAGTCTTATTCTTGACCAAACTAATTTTTGACTCTATGTTGAGCCTGATTATAGTCATGATTTTTTGAAGGGATGTATTTAGATCTTTGGTTGATATATTCAATTTCTACTAGGTGTAAATTTGAATAAAAATAGTGTACTTATTTAAGAAAGGTAGTTGTGCATATCCTTATGCTTCTTCTTGAAAAATCGAATAGGTTTAGTTGAGGAACTTGAGTTGGTACTTGACTAAAGATGAGATTTGGATTGGAAATATTAATTTCTCCCTTCCTTACTACTATTGTTTTGATTTTTGTATGCTATAATAATTTCATAAATATGTGGAGTTAGGATTAACTATGATGTTTTAATTAATCCTTACTTATACATCGTTTATTGAATCTTTAATATTCTCTCTCCTTATTGGTTTGTAATATTTTGGGAAAATTATTTTTATTTATCTTGTTTTATTTTTTTGGAACTATTTCATAAATAGCAGGGTTCCTTTTATGAAATAGTTAAATAAAAACACAATGTTTTAATGTTATAGCACTTATCATGCTCAGTTCATATGAACTAACTCATGCTAATAATTTTGTAGATGGATTTCATAAAATATGAAAGGAGAAAGATATATAAGAAAGTTACATCTATTTTATTAAAGAAATCATCTCTTTATTATGATGATTATGTAGCGTCATTACTTGAGATGTACTTTTGTTGGAAAAGGAAGATGTAATAAAACTAGTTTTATATTGTTTTAATGACACTTTGTAATCCCTGAAATATTTTTGTATTCAAGTGAATGGATCACTCCGCTTTTGATAAATAAATGGTTTGAATTTATTGATACCCATGATGATTACTAATTTATTGTGATACCTTCATCGGCATAGATTGGAATGTATTATTATGTAATATCATTAATGAAGGGGTGGTTTATATATTTAAGTGTTAGAGGATTAAGAAAATTAATAGCCTTATAATAAATAAGACTATGGATTTGAGGATCTGAAATACTAGTTGGTTTATTTTCACATAAAGGAGATGCAACGAAAAGTTAATACTCTTAAATAAATCCTTAAACAATAGAAGGGAATTATGATTGAATTATATATATATGTATGAATTATTGGTTGTATTAAAACATATGTGATTTGTTTTCATAATTAGACATTAGTCCTTGATATAGGAAAAGGGATATTTTCCTTTAAACCAATCATTAAGACTTATTCAAGATATTGTTAAAGTGTTATGAATATATTATGAGAATGGTTGACTAAATTCTTATTTAGGCAGATTCTTTAATCAAAAATATGAATGCTTGAAAATGAACTAAAGGGATTTAGACTTCATCTTTATGAAGTCTAAAATAAAGGTTTTAAATAAGATTGTTTAAGCTAAGGCTGAAATAAGAAAGGATCTAATGAACACACCTTCATAACATTAAGATCAATCATGTCATTTTATGATATAAGTTGTTTCATTTAAAGAAAAAATTAAACATGTAATGGGAATGGTTAGGAAAGTAGATTTTACTTGCATACCTACCTCTCATGTAATTTCACCTTGTAACCTTTTTAGGTTAAATGATGCTTAGTTGAATCTTAAAGTGTTGTTATCATTAATATTTAAGACAATGATTAAATGGGTTAATAAACTTGTAATCTTAAGTATGCTAGTCCAATTGAAAAAATCAGTTGGATGTTGGAACACAACAACTACAACATAGTACCTTCGTAATGACAGGGGTTATTATGAGGATACTATGATGTAGTTTCTATGTCTCAACACCCCACTTAGTTTGTTGAATGTGATTTACATAAGTGTAATATTCGATCACGCCTTCCATCCTAAAAAGGATAGAAACATGATCTAGTGTTGAGGTCAACTCATGTTGACTCAGGGTAACTAGACACACCCAATTTATGTAAGTTGATTGAGTATGTCTATGTATCCTTAGTCACAATGAGTAGTCTTCCACACTAGTGCATGTTGCTTCCCTTGTCTAGTGTGAAACCTTGAATCGGATTGAACTGATAGAAGTTAGGAAAGAACACTCTAGATAACAGTAAAATGTTTGGTGAGGGACATATTTTGCTTCAATGAGTATGTAGTTTTAGGAATATAAACATGTTAAACATATTTAAAAACTTTGGCCAAAGTATCGCAAGTTGTTAGTTGTGTTGTCCTATGTCACCTAGTCTAAGATGCAGGATTTTAGATGAATATCGGTAATAGATATTTAGATAGGCCTCTTAGATAGAACACTTGGGTGCCCCTAAAAGGGTAAAATAAACCAAGTATACCTAGTATACACATTATTAAGTTAACATGAGATATTGGTTTAATACTAAGTCATGGAATGAGAGATCGGTGTTTCACCAAGTCATTTTATAATGCATATGGTTTTTTGTTATGAGATGGATTGGCATTGGAATGTGTGTTCTAAATTATATTAATTTAGAACAGAGAACATTATGTAAGAAAAAAAATCTCTTTTTCTAAAGTCTTAAAATGAGAATGTTACATCTTGGTATCAGAGCTAAAGGTTGCAGCTCTTGGACCTATTGAGTCCATATCTGATAAAAACTTAATTTTCTTATTAACAGAAAATGGTTAGAACAAGGGGAGGTGCTATAAATAACCCACCTCTAGGTGGAGAGGAAGCTACCACAAAAACAACAAAAATCGACCACGTCCCGGGAAAACACTAATATTGGAAATTTGGGTGTTAATAATAACAATGTCATAAATACAAATGCAAATGTACCCAATCAACCTGAAATTAAAAAAGTAAGATTAATAGCTAAAATCATAAATGACATAAAAAGGATAAGTCCACCAAATTTCAATGGCACCACAATGGGGATGGAGTTGAACACTAGCTTAGCAAAATGGATAATTACTTTGCAATAAGAAAATTCTCATAGGAAACTAAAGTAGTATGGGGAGATTATTAGCTTTCCTCGAGGCATCCTCCCGGTGTGACAACCATAAGGCTAAGCTAAATTTGATGAATCAAGCATCACTTGGAATCAATTTAAGAGTTATTTTAGGAAACGCTCGGCTGTTATAACTCTACTATGATTAGAAGATGACTGAATTTCAAAATTTAATTAAGGGAAAATTAACCGTAACAGAGTACTGGGAGAGGTTTACCAAACTTCTTAAGTACATGCCTTAGTATCAAACTGACGAGAATTTTAGGATATGTAAGTTTATTATGGGATTGAACCCTATCATAGGGGGTGAATTAGATGTTCACACCCCACCACCATGGAAGGGGTTGTATAAAAATCCATTCTATAGAACAGAAATTAAAACCAATTTATGCCCATAAGGAAGAGAATTCAAAGAAAATTTGTAATTCTTCTTCATCTCTTACACCCAAAAGGGGGGCATGGAAAAATTTTGGTACTAAAATAAATTTGTAGTTGATAACAATAAGAAAACAACAACAAATAAACCTGCTACAAATGTACGAAACAACTTCATAAAGAACAATAATAATGGACAAAAGTCCTATGGAGGACAAAATAGTAATTTCAGGGATGGAAATAAATTTGAACCAAAAAGAGGACATGTAGGGGTTTTACAACTATGGTAAGGATCACTATGCAAATCAATTCCCTCTAAGAAAAGATGATAACAATCAATAACATAAGATATGTGCTACAATGAGTTGATAAATAAGTTGAAAAGAAAGTTACACCCATAGAAGTTCCAAGTAAATTATTTGGTATGCCTATTACTATAATTTTTGATACTGGAGCTACTGAATGCTTTATTTCTAGTAAATTAGCTACAAAAATAAAAAGAAAAGATGGAATAATGGAAAAATATTGGACTATTCATTATGGAAATAATGTTGTCCATATTGTTAGTAAATGTCTTTTTGGAGTAGTCTTAGAATTACCTAGTTTTTCCACTAAAGTTGATATTTATGTTTCTCCTTTGGGGTCATATGATGTCATAATAGGTGTTAACTAGCTTGCTGAACATAAATAAAAATTTGATTGTTTTAAAAACACATTAGTTGTCTTGATGATCTGCAAAAACAATAGACATCCAAGGGGTAAAATGAGAAATTTTAGTTAGAAAATTGTCAACTATGCAACTTAAAAAGGCCAAAAACAAAGGTTGCACTTTGTATGTAGTAAAAATTTTTGAAACAACTAAAGGGGATAGTGATTTCTTGGAAAAATTTCCGTTAAGAGATTTCAGCGATGTGTTTCCGGAAGAACTACCCGGTCTTCCACCTAAACGAGAGTTTGACTTCACAATTGAAATCAAACCAAGAATAGAGCCTATTTCCAAGGAACCTTATCGAATAACTACCATCAACCGCAGATCTTAAGGAAAAATTACAAGAACTATTGTCTAAGGGTTTGATAAGATCAAGTGTCTCACCTTGGGGAGCATTGGTAATTTTTGTGAAAAAGAAAGATGGAACACTTAGACTATGTATTGATTATAGAATGTTAAATAAAGAAACAATCAAAAATAGATATCCACTTCCTAGAATTGATGATCTTTTTATTAGATACGTGGTGCATCAATATATTATAAGATAGATATTCATTCAGGGTATCACCAGTTAAGAATCAAAGATGAATATATTCATAAAACAACCTTTAGAACAAGGTATGGACATTATGAATTCACAATTTTACCTTTCAGTTTGACAAATGCACCTGTAGATTTTATGAATTTAATGAATAATATATTTCAAGAATACCTAAACAATTTTTTACTTGTATTCTTGGATGATATTATTATCTATTCTAAAAGCATTGATGAGCATTTGAAAATAGTACTCAAAATCCTAAGAAAAATAAGATTGTATGGTAAGTTGTCCAAATGTTATTTTTATGAAACATAAGTGCACTATTTAGGACATATCATAAGGATGGAATAACAGTTGATCCATCAAAGATTTTTGACATAACTGAGTGGCCTGTACCTAAGAATGTACATGAAGTCAGAAGCTTCATGGGGCTTGCTGGTTACTATAGAAATTTGTTAAGGAATTTTCAAATGTCACTGCACCGATAACTTAATTCCAAAAGAAATACAAGAATTTTGTGTGGAGTGATAAATGTGAATCAACATTTAAAACTCTTAAGGATCAATTAACATCTGCACCTATTTTGGTTGTACCGATCTAAATGGAAACTTTATGGTAGTTACAAATGCTTCCAGTGAAGGACTCGAGGTATTCTATTACAAAATGATCATGTTATAGCATATGAGAGCAAAAAAATCAAGTTACATGAGTTGAATTATGCTCCCCATGACCTAGAGCTTGCTACTATAGTTCATGCACTTCAAGTATAAGACATTATCTTTTAAGAAGGCCTTTTGAATTAAATACTGATCATCTTGGGCTGAAGTATATTTTCACTCAACCAAATGTGAATGCAAGATATCTAAGATGGGTTAGAGTTGTTGTCATAATATGATTTTGACATAAGTTACATTAAAGGAAAAGAAAATAGAGTGGCAGATGCACTAAGTCATAGGAAACATATTTCTACACTTATAACTTTGAGAACTCAATTTAAGGATGAAGTAAAAAGTATCATGGAATCTGATTTTTACTTTCGGCAGGTAAAAATAACACTTGTTACAGATCCAAATGATGTAAGATATAAAGGTTTTAACTTCAATAACAAAGGAATTTTGAGATTTGAAAAGCGGGTGTATGTACCTTCAAGAAATGAGCTAAGGAAAAAGGTAATAATGGAATTTCATAATTCACCTTACTCAAGAAATCTCGGTATTACAAAAATGCTTGCTGATGTAAAATAACAATATTTTTGGAAAGGGATGAAGAAAGACATAACTGATTTTGTTTCTCACTACTTGATCTCGAAAATGGTACTAAATTTTTTTGCAAGATTTAGAAAATTCTCAAATGATTAAACTTATCAAACTCAACATCGATCATGAGTTTAATTTTCTGAATTTTGGGTGTCTTGAAGCCCAATTTTTAAACTCTTCCAAAATGATCAATTAATCTAATTTTTCCAACTTAAGTGAACTTACTGATTCTAATACAAAACCATTTTAAATAATTCACAAGTTGAATTTATAATGCACTCAAACTTAATTCTTGATTCCAAATTTGAAAGTGCATTCACTAACCAATTATGGGTTACGGATACTAAAATTTAATTCAATACAATTAATCTAGTTTTGTGCTTGCTTTATCAATTAATCAAAAAACTAATTTAAATGTTTAATCTGATCAAAAGCTTTAAAAAATGCAAATAAACACCACAAACTAGATTGATAATGGAGTTCACCCGAAGGCTACGTCTCCAGATTCTCAAAATGAGAATCGATCTATTCAACATCTAATGAAGTACAATAAACCCTTCAATATTGACTAACATATCTTTATACCTGCAAATAAGCTTATCAATATCCCAAGGAACTCTGAAAAATACCAAAAATTGTCCCAAGAATGATCCTTGCCTCCTTCAATGACTCTTCTTGTTGGTTTCCTATGTAAATGAATCCAAAAATTCCTACAACTTTAAATGTACAACACCTACATGAAATAGGTTTACATTTATGGAAATCTTATGAAATTATGAATAACTTCCCTTTTTACTCCATGGCCTGGTTTGGACTAGAAGTGCTTGGAAAATTCGATCTCTGTTGGTTCCTTATGCATGTTCTATGAAACTGCAATGGAAAATCACCTACACAAGAAAATCTATAGCACTTCATGAGAAAATAATACCACCATTGTCTTTGTCTCAAAATTTTAAGAAACTTTGCTTTTTACATCAAGTTCTGAAAGTGCCTCTAAGTGCCTCAAAACCTCGATGAATGCATGCTGCCCTGTTTGGTTTCTCCTCTCTAAACACATAGCATAGAGCTCTTTAAATACTAGAGAGCTCATTGTTTACTCTGTGAAGCCCATTGGGTGGGTTGGCTAATGGGTTGGTCTTGGAGTGGAGAGGTCATGGGTTCAAGACTTATCGGTGTACCTTTTTCCACCATGGATCACTTGCATGTGGATGGGATATCCCAAATTTAGTGAGATCTATTTTGTTGGCCATTTAAAATGGAGTGGCCTGATCGGTTAACTCGTGGCACTTAGCCACATATGGAATTTTTTCCACCATTTTATTTGAAACAGATGTGTTGGTTTTAACCACCTAATGAATTTGGATGTGCATTGTGACTTTGTTCCATCCGCCAATATGTGAGAGACGATTTGCATAGAGGTGATAAATGATGTCGAGCCATTTGGTTATCCACCCAATGTTGATAAAACCTCCATACAAATTGGAATTTTTGACTGTCACTATGCTAATATATAGATATAAAAACCTATCTATTAGCCAAGATTTGTAATTTCATCGAGTATATATAAATTGACTTGAATTACATAATAAACATAGCCCGAAATATATGAAATGTATCCCAAACATTGTGGAATATAATCCCGAGGAAAATGTGGAAAATATGATCAAATTGGTGGGGATTTGATCATGCCACCAAGCTAGCAAAATAGTTTTCAAGATGATTATAAGCTTGCAATGCATAAATCAACTCATATTGCAAAAATCAAACTCGAAACACAATATTGAGCTCGGAATGCAAAATCAATGTCTGCATGATGGTTTGAGAGCCCACCATATCAGCAGACAAGAATATAGCTCTCACGGCAGTCGAGATCCCCTCCATTAAAAAAGTTGAGCCTCTTGCTGCAAAAACCAAATTTTACAATTGAAGAAGACTGGAGCTCGCAAACCATATCGAACAACCTTCATTTTGCCTTCTCATCACTTTTTGTGATGTGTCACGTCTGGAATGGATTATTGACCAAGGTTGACCCGTTTAAGACCTCAACTTTGACCGGTGATAGAATTTGCATACGAACTCCATTTCTGAAGTTCAACATACCATCGGAAAGGTCTCAAGAAGCCCTTCAACATGGTTTAGATTTAGGGAATTTTAGGGAAGATATGCATAGTGAAAAATCCTCTAGATCACTCCTCCCTAGTAAGACCATTTTGACCTCAAAATGGAAATTCACTTTGTTGAACTGTTCAAACGTTCTCTACATATCACAAACACAGAACCCAGTTTATAACATGGTAATTTTTCAAAAATATTGCAATATTCAAATGCCAATAATAGTAACATCACCCAATGGCCTAAACTGCAACTGATATGACACTGCAACTACCATATTCCTCTATACAATTTGAACCTACACTCACCACTCAAATAATGCAAAATTGTAACTTGCATTCACAACTTGTTGGTGCAAAACTTGTACATACTATTTGCAACTATATCTGATAGTTAAAAATATTAAGCCTATAAATAAGACTTACAAATGTGTAAAAATCATGTATAGCAAACAAAGAGTTTGTATAAGTTGTGCACTTACAAACAATGCCTACATGAGACAACTTGCACTATAACAACATACTCAATACAAATTCTAAAAATAGACATCCAACCATAGATCATGCCCACTGAAACTGTACATGTTGTTGAAAGATGAAGTTTGTAAAACCATCAAAAAAGAAAATTACACCAAGTATTTTAAACATGTCACCTAGTTATCTTCTCTTCAGGATACTTCACCAACACCAAAGTAGATAAATAAATTTGGAACTTATCCTTTTCACAATTCAATAGGATTTCCAAAACTTGCCTGGTTAGTTTGCATACCATTCAATAAAGAAACTATGCAAACATGAAATTGATAAACTATTTACCCACCTTTTTCAACACATTTTCTTGTTTAGGTGGTTATTTCAACTCATTTTCACTTGATTCACTGAAGGCATCAATTTGGTTGGTGTATTACTGCTACCATTCTTAACAAATTTTAACTTTTTTTTGGATGACAATTCCAACATTTATCAATTACATGACCTTTCTTTTTATAGTGATCACAAAATCTTGATCCACTTTTTTAGGATCCACATTTTTATGAACCTTACCTTGACTACTCTTAGCCGAGCCAAGTTTAGGAGAATTCATTTTCTTTAATTTTTCTAATATGGATTTATACTTCATACACTTGGCCACAAAGTGATTAGACAAACCACATAATGTGCATGGATAACTATGAAAAATTGCTTCCATATTATAGCCAAACTTTTCTAGTGTAGATAATGGATCAATTTGTTTACCTTTTCCTTTAGAACCATGGTAAACAAAAGGTGGAGGGATTTCTATACCTCTCTGTGGTGAATTCTTACTAGATCCTCCTACCACCTGAGGATGACACTTGGTTTTCAGAAGCTTGTCTTCTTTCAGCTAACTTGGAACTCTCTCCAAGACTAGCATATCCCAGTCCTACATGAAGAGGTATTTCCTCAACCAAGATTGGGTTAGTTATACCTTGATTATTCTTACCAAGGTTAATTCCATTAAAACCCATCTTATTCGATATATTAGATCTTATACCTTTAGTGTGATTTTGAAATCCAGCCTGCACTTCATTAGAATCCAAATTAGCTTGGGAAGAGGAATTAGATGTTGCCATACTTACTATGCACTCATCTGTCATAGTGAATGCATCAACAGTAATAGGTACCTTCTTAGGTCCATCAATTTGCAACACCATCAAGAGCTCATCCTTAGATTCTAGCTCTCTTTTCGAATGTCAATTTTCTCCTCAAGAGTCAATAGTTGACATCTCAAGAAGGAATTTTCTACATATATCTATTGATTACATGCTTCAAGTTCCTCAAGTTTCTCCCTGTTGATAGCTTGTCCATTTTTTTCCCGCACACCCGTATTTCAAAAACTGCACATTGCAACTGAAAGATCAAACCAAAATGCAAGAACCAAAACTAAACCCAAAAATACTGAATAAAATCAAGAGCTAAACAAGCTTTGATACCAAACTTGATCTGAAAATGGTACTAAATTTTTGTAGTCCTTAGAAAATTCTCAGATGATTAAACTTATAAGACTCAACATCGATCATGAGTTTAATTTTCTCAATTTTTGGTGTCTTGAAGCCCAATTTTTAAACTCTTCCAAAATGATCAATTAATCTAATTTTTCCAACTTAAGTGAATTTACTGATTCTAATACAAAACCATTTTAAATAATTCACAAGTTGAATTTATAATGCACTCAAACTGAATTCTTGATTCCAAATTTTGAAAGTGCATTCACTAACTGATTGTGGGTTATGGATACTAAAATTTACTTCAATCCAATTAATCTAGTTTTGTGCTTGCTTTATCAATTAATCAAAAAAACTAATTTAAATGTTTTATCTGATCAAAAGCTTCAAAAAATGCAAATAAACACCACAAACCAGATTGATAACGAGTTCACCTGAAGGCTATGTCTCCATTTTCTCAAATTTAGAATCGATCTATTCAACTTCCAATGAAGTACAATAAACCCTTAAATATTTACTAACAAATATTTATACCTGCAAATGAGCTTATCAATATACCAAGGAACTCTGAAAATAGCTAGAAACTATCCCAAGAACGATCTTTGGCTCATACAAAGGTGCTTCTTCGTGTTTCTTTCCTCTAAAAATGCATCCAAAAATGCCTACAACATTAAATATAAAATTCCTACATGAAAAATGTTTACATTTATGGAAATATTATGAAATTTTAAATAACTCCCCTTTTTACTCCATGGCCTGGTTCTGCACTTAAGTCCTTAGAAAATTCATATCTATGTTGGTTCCTCTATTAGAGTGGGTATGTACCTTAGCTCATGTTCACCTAGGTACATTATTTACCTTTATTGTATTTATCCTCACCCACTTATGTGTGTGGATATTTCTCTTTGTTTATTTAGATATTAGGAGATATTATCTAGTTGTTAGGTATAGTTCTTTCCTTGATCTATGGTATTGACTAGATCTTTGATGTCTAGTTCTCTCATAAATCTATGGACTTGACTAGTTATTTGATGACTAGTTCTTTCCATAATTTATGGTTTGATCTACGACCTTGACCTGGTTCTTAGATTGTTATTCCTTGCATATATAAGAAAGGCCCATTCTCATTGTATTTCATTGAGTTTCATAATAATATATGATATTGCTACTCATTTGTTTGCAAAGGTTTTGTGTAAAGTTATTCTGGTGAATTGATTTCATCTTATTGATCATGGTGTTTGATTAGCATCTATGTTATTAGCTTGGTATGATCTAGCTATCATTCCTTTCTTCCTCGTGCATGTTTTATGCAATCAAGATGGAAAATCACCTACACAGAAACTATACAAAGACTTCATGAGAAACAAAGGCAACCATTTTCTTTGGCTCAAAATTTGAGAAAATTTTATTTTTATGTCAAGTTTTGAAAGTTCTTCTAAGTGCCTCAAAACCTCATATGAATGCATGCTACCCTATTTTGTCTCTCCTCTCTAAACACATAGCATAGAGCTCTTTAATTACTAGTGAGTTGATTGTTTACTCCGTCGAGCCCATTGACGAGTTGGCTAGCAGGTTGGTCTTGGAGTGGTGAGGTTGCGGGTTCAATACTCATCGGTGCACCTTTTTCCATCGCGGATCACTTGCATGTGGGTGGGATATCCCACATTGAGCGATCTCTATTTTTTTGGCCATTTAAAATGGATCGGCCCGACCATTTAACTCATGGAACTTAGACACATATGTAATTTTTCCCACCATTTTAGTTGAAATGGCTATGTCGGTTTCAACCACCTAATGAATTGGGATGTGCATTGTGACTTTGTTCCATCCGCCAATATGTGAGAGTTGAGTTGCATGGAGATGGTAAATGATGTCGAGCCATTGGTTATCCACTAATGTTGATAAAACCTCCATCTAAATTGGAAGGTTTTATCATCACTATGTCAATATATAGATAGAACAACCTATCTATTAGAAAAGATTTGTAATTTATCCGAGTATATCTAAATTGACTTGAATTACATAATAAACATAGCCTCAAATATATGAAATGTAGCTCGACCATTGTGGAATATAATCCGAGCAAAAGGTGGAAAATATGATCAACTCGGTGGGGAGTTAATCACCCCATCATGCTAGAAAATAGCTCGTCAAGCCGATTATAACCCTGAAATGCATAAATAAACTCATAATGCAAAAATAAAACTTGAAACATAATATTGATCTCGGAATGCAAAATCAACATCCGCATGGTGGTTTGAGATCACACCATGTCAGCATACAAGAATATAGCTCTCGAGTGGCTAAGATCCCGTCCATTAAAAAAGTTGAGCCTCTTGCTACCAAAACCAACTTTTACATTTGATTTAAGACCGAAGGTTGCAAATCATATCAAACAACCTTGATTTTTCCTTCTCATCACGTTTTACCATGTGTCACTTCCAGAATGGATCGTTGACCAGGGTTGACCCGTTTAAGACCTCAATTTTGATCAGCGATAGAATATGCATATGGACTATATTTTTGAAGTTTAGTATACCATTGGAAATGTCTCAAGAATACATTCAACATGGTATAGATTTAGGGAAGTTTAGTGAATATATGCATAAGTGAAAAATACTCCGCATCATTGCTTATAATGTTAGCATGTTAAGGCCGAGCATATGCACCTAGCTGGTTTATTATATCATCATATCATACCATAATATAAGTGGCGCTTAATTAGCATGGATTTTGTTTAGGTGATACCTATGTCAAGTAATAAACATGATGTTATTTTAGTTGTTGTGGATAAACTAAAAAAGTAGCACATTTTACTACTAGTAATCTTAAGGATTATTCACTGCTTTAGCAAAAATATTTGTGCATGAAATTTTTAGATTATATGGAGTACCTGAATTGATTATATTTGATTGGGACCCTAGAATGACAACTCAATTTCACAAACGTTAAATGCATCCTTAGGAATAAAACTAAATTTTAGTTCTGCATACCATCCGGAAACAGATGGTCAAACTAAGAGAGTTAATCAAGTTTTGGAAGATATGTTACGAATGTACTGCATGAATTAGTAGTACAAATGGGAAGAATAACTTCATTTAGTTGAATTTTCTTACAATAATACATATCATGCCTCTTTGAAAATGGCACCTTTCGAAAGTGTACGGAAGCAAATGCATAAATCCATTTAGTTGGGATAACATTGAAGAAAGAGAGGTAATTGGACCTGAAATCCTTACTAAAATGGAACAACAAGTTAAAATGATTCGTGAACAATTAAAAGAAGCTACAGATAGGAAGAAAATTTATGCAGATCTAAAAGGGTTGATAAGAAATTTGAACTTGGTGAAAAGGTATTTTTATGTGTTAAGCCTAAAAAGAGTTCTATAACCTTTGGAAAGGTAGCCAAACTATCACCTCATTTTGTGGGACCTTTTGAGATTGTTGAAGTAATCTACCCAATAGCTTATCATTTAGTATTACCCCCGCTTTGTCATGAATGCATGATGTTTTCCATATTTCTTTGCTTAATAAATACGTTTCATATTTATCACATGTGTTAAATTGGGATTCTTTGTAGGTCCAAGACCTAGGAATAATTGTGGTTGAACCCATTAGAGTGTTGGAAACTTTCCATTTGAACTTGTAAAATCATGAAACTAGTCAATGCAAGCTTCAGTGGGACCAATTTAATGAAGAAAGTGCAACATGGGAAAACCTTGAGGACATGAAAATTGTTTTTCCTCATTTATTTAAACAAAATTAGTTTTGATGATTGATAAAATTAAAGACTTTTTTTTAAGCTACCAATAATCTTGTTAGTTTTAGGTAGGTACTATATTTTATTAGTACTGGAACAACTATTTTAATGCTGTAATAAATTATGAAAATTTGAATTTCTCAAATCTAGTTTTTGTTTGTGAACTTATGGATAAAATAACTATAATTATGATTATTCTTCTTGTTTAAAAATGTGGACTAAGTTAATCATCAGGACAATGATGCTTTTTAGGAGGGAGGTATGTAATTCCTCTAACATGGTTGATATCTATGATGACTTTTGTACTTGAAGTTACAAACATTGATATGTGATTCTTGTCTGAAGACAACGTACTCTTGATAATTAAGTAATCATGTTTGTTGTAGATAATGTGTTATCTACTGGAAATAGATATAACTCGCATGTCTATGATGAATTGAAAATGAAGTACTTTGTTCCTTATTATGTTGAATGATTCATTACACGTGGAAATATGAAATTGGTTCAGTTTAAACTTGTTCATAGTGTTATTACACTTGAACTTGTGCTTCAGTCTTCATAGTCTTTGATGCAGGATAGCTATAGCTTGGATAAATTTTAGTGATCCAAGGCATGATTTCAATTTCATGACGTTGTGGTCATCTTGATCGAGTTGGATAGAATATGGAATCTCTAAACCCAAGTTGTCTTGGGATCCCCGGGTAAACTCTATTGCTCCCGTGCTTCGATGTGATCCTTGAATGCCATTTTAATTCTTACTTTGATAAGACTTAAATTGTAATTTTCTTAACAATTTATAAAGGAACCTAAGTAACTCTATGTTCCTAAAATTGTAATCTTATCCTAAGTGACTATGTTCTTTTATTAATAATGGTTGTTTATTAAAGGGGAAACATAAGACTAAACTATTAATACCTTAACCTAAGGACCTAAGTTAGTTCCTAAAATAATGTTATGAACCTAACCTAAGGGGATGGAATGAATGAAACACATTGGGATTTCAAAGTGGCACTAACCCCTAAATATTTATGAGGGATTTAATGGGCATTAAAACTCTTGGTTTCACCAATTTTGGAAAGTGTGTAAAGGTTTATCATATGGTTAGTTGACTTCTCTACTAAATGTTTAGATACATAAAAATTCAAATTCGGTAATGGCCAAACTTGATTTGGTGGTGGTGGGAGAGATAAGGTTGGGCTCACAATCCTGTTTGTATTTATTATTATTGAAATAGCAAAGAAACCACCTAGGAAGTAGGGGAGGTTAGAATAAATAATGGTTTTTCGGTTTTTGTATTTCTCATTTGTTTTTTTGCGATCTTGAAGCTATGCATGTGGTTTTTCATTTCAAACTTCTAGTTCGAGTTTGTGCTTGAATATTTTTCCTTACATGGCAGTGATGGTAAGGAAAATATTACTCAAAATCTATAAGAAGAAGTAGAAGAAGGTTTCTGAGCTGGTTGTTGGTGTTTTCATGGAAAGAATTGCTATCAAGGTTTTGTTTGAATATTTACAACAAGAAATTGAAGACAAGAGCTCTATCAGGCATGATAGGCCCTCTCTTTAAGTCTTCTTCTTTTATTTAAATGAATTTATTAAAATAAATCTACTCTTTCTTAAACTTTCTTGTTTTGGGTTTGTGTTTGTCTTCCTTGCTTCAATGGAGTCTGATTGTTCTTCGAATGCAATATGATTTTGTGTAGTTGTGTGAAAAATGGAATCTAGATTCTTTGATTTACTTACTGTAATAATAGCTTATTTTCTTATGAACTTCCTTGGCTTTGAGATGTGACTGTAACTATGTCTCTGTTTGGGGAAAAACCTTGTCTGGGTATTGTTTAAGCCTTATATAATTTGGTTTTTGGTTTGAAACTATAGATTCTTGGTTTGGATGTTTTCTTATCATTATAATTGAAGTTTATCATATTAAGAGACTTCGGTTTGGTGGATTTTAGAGTTATGTCATCGCTTTTATGTTAATATGTGTTCTCCATTTCAAACTGTTTGCTTAATAATGATAGCAATGACCCATTATTTTGTTCATCTTATGTCATGACTGTATTTTGAGGAATATAAAGTTTGTTTATATCTCGAGATAAACTTAATTTTGGTTTTCTCCAATTGGAAACTATTTGGATTCTTTTATTCTTTTATAGAAACTTTCCTCAATGGTAGTTGAATAGGAAAGAATGATTGAGAAAGGTTTGGTTCTATTCTGTTGGGTCTAAATCATATGTTTAAACCCACTTCGGGCTTGTGGCTTCCTTTATTTGATCTAGTGTGAACTGTGAAAGGCATAATTATATATTTTTGACTGTAGATGAGTATTTTGTAGAAGGGAGGTCATCTACACATTCTCTCTACCCTTCTTACTCGGATGGATGTTATTTCTTTTGGCATACAGTCTAGAAATGATATTGAAAATGTTATTATGTTCCCTCTATTCTTCTTGTTGGATGACTATAGTAACTTCTTTGGTGACCAGTTATTGAACTTTGAATATTATTTGTGTAGTGTTAATCATTGAGTCTCTAGAACTTACACCCTTTTGGGTTACCTTGTGGAAGAAGAAAACATTTGGTTAATTATTCCAATCTTAATATTGTCTTAAAGAAAAAAATTAACGTTGTCTTTAATCTGGAAAAATTATGTTCTTCTATGAGGGAAGTATTGTTACTATAATTGATGTTATTTTAAGATTTGTTTCCAACACTGGAGTTGGGGAACTTGGGTCCGACATTCATTTTTTTAACAGCTTACTATGTCTTGAATCTTGGAGTTGTTATGATGTCTTGAGATTGTGACCATGATGAGCCTCTTGTAGGACGTTCCTTTGTATTATCTATTATTTGTTGTTGCATTCGTATCTAGATCCTTTCATTATGAAGAGTCCCATTAATTGGATAAGATTGGGATAGGTTAGAAATTTCGAATGGAAAGTATGCCCTTGACATTATCATTAGAATATATTATATTGTTAATAATATAAAGGTACTCTTAGTTGGATAAACCTTCCTTACCTAGAATGTTGAGTCTTATTCTTGACCAAACTAATTTTTGACTTTGTGTTGAGCCTGATTATAGTCATGAATGTTTGATGGAATGTATTTATATCTTTGGTTGATTTATTCGCTTTCTACTAGGTGTAACTTTGAATAAAAAATAGTGCGTTATTTTAAAAAGGTAGTTTTGCATATCCTTGTGCTTCTTCTTGAAAAATCTGAATAGGTTTTGTTAAGGAACTTGAGTTGGTACTTGATCAAGATGAGATTTGGATTAGAAATATGAATTTCTCCCTTCCTTACTACTTGTTGTGTTGATTTCTCGGTATGTTGTAATAAGTTCATAAAAATGTGGAGTTAGGATTAACTATGATGATTTAATTAGTCCTTTCTTATACATTACTTATTGAATCTTTAATCTTATCTCTCCTTCTTGGTTTGTAATATTTTGGAAAAATTCTTTTGTTTATCTTGTTTTGTGTTTTTGGAACTATTTCATAAATAACAGGGTTCCTTTTATGAAATAGTTAGATAAAAGAACAATGTTTTAATGTTATAGTGCTTATCATGCTTAGTTCATATGAATTGACTCGTGCTAACAATTTTGTAGATGGATTTCATAAAAGATGAAAGGAGAAATACATATAAAAAGTTACATCTATTTTACTAAAGAAATTATCTCTTTATTATGATGATTATGCAGTCATTACTTGAGATGTACTTTTTTTTGGAAAAGGAAGATGTAATAAAACTAGTTTTATATTGTTTTAATAATACTTTGTAATCCCTAAAATATTTTTGTATTCAGTGAATGGATCACTCCCTTTTGATAAATAAATGGTTTGATGATTTTTGATTACTACTTTATTGTGATACCTTCATTGGCATAAATTGGGATGTATTATTATGTAATATCATTAATGAAGGGGAAATTTATTTATTTAAGTGTTAGGGGATTAAGAAACTTAATAGCCTTATAGTAAATAAGACTACGGATTTGAGGATATGAAATATTAGTTGGTTTATTTTCACATAAAAGAGATGCAACTAATAGTTGATACTCTTAAATAGATCCTTAAATAATAGAAAGGAATTATGATTGAATTATATATTTGTGTATGAATTCTTGGTTGTATTAAAACATATGTGATTTTTTTCATTTTTGACATTAGTGCTTCATATAGGAAAATGATATTTTCCTTTAAATCAATCATTGAGACTTATGCAAAGATCTTATTAAAGTGTTATAAATATATTATGATAATGGTTGACTGAATTCTTCCTTAGGTAGATTCTTTAATCAAAAATATTGAATGCTTAAAAAGGAACTAAAGGGATTTAGACTTCATCTTTATGAAGTCTAAAATAAAGGTTTTAAATAAGCTTGTTTAAGTTAAGGCTAAAATAAGAAAGGATTTAATGAACACACCTTCATACCATTGAGATTAATCATGTCATTTTATGATATAAGTTGTTTCATTTAAAGACAAATTTAAACATGTAATGGGAATGGTTAGGAAAGCATATTTTACCTGCATACCTACCTATCGTGTAATTTCACCTTGTGAACTTTTTAGGTTAAATGATGCTTAGTTGAATCTTAAAGTGTTGTTATCATTAATCCTTAAGAAAATATTAAATGGGTTAATAAACTTGTAATCTTAAGTATGTTAGTCTAGTTGAGGAAACTCAGTTGGATGTTGGAACACATCAATTGTAGCATAGTATCTTCGTAATGAAAGGGGTCATTATGAGGATACTATGATGCAATTGCTATGTCTCAACACCCCACTTAGTTTGTTGAATGTGATTGATATAAGTGTAAGACTAGATCACAGTTCCATCCTAAATAGGGATAGAAACATGATCTAGTGTTAAGGTCAACTCATGTTGACTTAGGGTAACTAGACACACCCAATCAACATAAGTCAATTGAGTATGTCTATGTATCCTTAGTCACCATGAGTATTCTTCCACACTAGTGGATGTTTTTACCCTTGTCTAGTGTAAAACCTTGAATCGATTGAACTGACAGAAGTCGGAAAGACCACTCTAGATAATAGAAAAGTGTGGTGAGGCATATATTCCATTCGATGAGTATGTCGTCTATGAATGTAAACATCTTAAAAAATTTAAAACTTTGGCCAAAGTATCACAAGTTGTTGTTTGTGTGTCCTATGTTACCTAGTCTAAGATGCAGGATTTCATATGAACATCGGTAATGTATATTTAGATAGGCATCTTAGAAAGAACACTTGGGTGCCCCTAAAAGGTTAAAAGAAAACAAGTATACCTAGTATACACATTATTAAGTTAACATGATAGATCATTTTAATATCGAGTCATGGAATGAGATATTAGTGTTTTACCAAATCATTTATAGTTGCATACAATTTTTTTATATGAGATGGATTGGCATTAGAATGTGTGTTATAAATTATATTAATTTAAAACACAAAACTTTATGTAAGAATAAAATAATTCCCTTAGTTATGAAGTCTTAAAATGGGAATGTTACATTCTAAATAAAAACGAGAATGTAAGCTATAAAAATAAATAGGGGAGTTATTTAGGATAACAATTTGGTGACTTTCTTTGCCATCTACCTACTTGATGAAGAGACTAGTAGCCTTAGAACCATCCATTGGGCATGAAGTCATCCCGAAATTATGAAATTTTGATCTTCAACTAGATAAGATCAACCTCAAGTAACTTGAAGCATTGTCTAAACTCTGCATATAAATTCTACTCTCATATGAAGACATTCTCGACTTGGATTATCGTAGTGGAAAGAAATGTGTAAGTTTTGGAACTATCCATTCTCAAAACTGACTTGTCATCCCAGGAAGAAGCAAAAAGGAGTGCACAAGAGTACGAGGAAGAAAAGAGCACAACTCCAAAAGGAGCACACCAAAAATATGCATAAAATCTAAAAATCATACACGTTCCAAGGGGAAACATGTAGAGTGTGCACAAGAACTTGTTCTACTAAAAGAAAATGTATAATAACCTAGTCTAATCAAAGGAAAAAAACTTAAACAAATCCTCTAATAGGAAAAGAGTAGTTGTTTCCTTTCCTCACAAACATAGACCATGTAACTAAATTTGCACTAAACATGGTTTGCAACAATAGTGAAAAATTGACTTGTAGATGATCTCTCACCCTTCTCAAAGTATTAACAACAAACAAAATAATTAACTCATTTAGTTGTTCTACATTTAGATTCGGGAGGCATTGCTAAAGCTCTACCTCATGCTCTAAAATGAGCATGACTGGTGACAACTCTATTTTTGGCTCTAGACTAGCCAAATATATAATTGGGCATGGGTTGACCCTTATGATTTGCTCATTTATTTGAAGCTTGATCCCGCAGATGGGATCATCATGTAGACTCTCCTCCTAAAGGATACTATTTATAGGTTGGGTCATACATTGTTATGCCTCAACAAACAATTTCTCCTCCTTCAAAAAAAATGCCCTCTGATTCTAACTAACCTAGTTTTGAAGTAGATTCCCTCTTTTTCTCACTTCACGCAATCTCATCTTCCCATTCATATTCATACCATTATTTAACAGCTTCAATAATCACAAACATGATGATACTATTTAGGGATGATGCATAGGTGAGGGATTGTTTTTATAACATAGTTAGACGAGGGGATTCAAGAATGTGGGAGGATGGGCATGATAGGAATGCATGTGAAAGGAATGGAAGTGTGCATGACATGGATGGGTTTCCTTTGATTAGCCTAAATTAGACTCTTCTTAGATAATATGACAATGTCAAATGCTTGAGGAAGATATTTTCATCCTAGAGCTTGGATCAATACATCCAAATCAGAATCCAAGGACCTTAAATAATACAAGAATTCCATACCTTAAATAATAGTTGTCGAGTAATGAGTAATGTGATGATGTATAGGATAATAGACTATGTATGTAATATGATTACAAAAACTAAATTGTGATGAATGATTGATGATGTGTAAGAATATGATGTGGTCACATATTAGGAGGATGAAGGTGGGGAGGGTGGAATAGAAATGCCCCAAGTATATAGATGATGAGTTTCATTAAGATAAGACCCTCGACAAGAAAGAATGAATCATAAAGAAAGAGTGTGTCAAAAGGAAAATATTTGATAGGGTGCGCTAAATGAATCTATAGAGCGCGTGAAGATAGGTTTTTATTGTAACATATCCCTCAATAGTCATATAAGAACCGTAAGAACACAAGTATGTCATCATGGGGTAGGGTGATAGCAATCACATACCAAAGATCGAGGTGGCATGAAACGGTGGAAGCATGTTGAATGAAAGCAGCGTGAGTATATGAACCAAACTGAATGTCATGTGGAGCAACGGTGGGAGGTGAGAGTTTTGATGGCTATCGAAGCCAATGTGAAGTAGTAACATGATGTGATGGATGAGATGGTGTAGTGATGGATGGACATAATGGAGAGCATGCATGAGTGACAACCTATGGTGATGGATGAATAATGACCTTAGCACTAAATGAAGGAGATAAATTAACTAGAGTAGTATCTCATTGATGAGGGATAGGAGATATGGACCACTCACATGAGTGAAAGCCAATGGAAATTATTTCCTTATCCTCTAATTGTTGCAACCAATCATGAAGGGAGAATAAATCATTGTCCCTATGGCCATTAATACGGTGATATTTATAATAGGTTTGATCACGCTGATGTTATAAGTTATATTGTGGATGATATTGGTTAGAAGGTAAGAGAATTAAATGCTTGTCAAGAAAAACACGCAGCACATCATGTGGTTGAGTGTGATGAGATAAATTCAATGGCTCACGTGAAACAAGTGTAGAAGATTGAGGTGTATCATTTCATGGACTAGGAGAAGAAGCATCTCTCGATTTAGTAGGCTAAACTTTCTTGGGAGGAAGAGATAGAGATCGTGTAGGAGACTCAAGTGATGGGAATGGAGCAGAACTAGGTGATGCAATAGTAGTAAAAATAGGTGGAGGATCTATACCATGTGTAGAAATGAGGCATTTTTCTATATCAAGGACTTTATATCATAAAAGTTTGAATGATTCACATGTGTCATATTGTAATATTTTCTTTAATGTTAGAATCAAATCACGATAGAATATAAATTTCTTCTCCAATTCGATAGTTTGGAAGACTAATTAGTGCATACAAGCATTGAATCATAAGATGTAATCCACAATATGTTATTTTTTCCCCCGATGTAAAGTAGGTAGGTGATCATATGTAACTCGAGGGCCATTGTTGATGATAAAGTGACAAAGAAAAGCTTCTTCCATGTCACAATAAGTGCTAATAGATCCAAATGGTAGATGAGTATACCATTATAGATTGTCATCTGTAATACTATGTCGAAAGGATTTAAGTAATAATCAATCATTAGAATATGAAGTCATATCCATACGGTAATGTGTGAGATGTAAGTAGGGGTTTCTAGTGCCATTGAAACATTAAAAGGTAGGAATGATAAAATCCTTAGGAAATGTTGAGTTATGAATCTTCTTAGGAATAGGATTTCTATGTAATGAGTTGTTATCTATGGAAGTATAGTAGGCCTTGATTTCTAATGTGAGTGATTGAACCTAAGATTTTAAGTGACCCACATCATGCATGAGAGACAAGATATCATGTGAAGGAATAATAGAGGATGGAAATAATGTATTAAGCAATTATAACTTTCCATTGTGAGAAACCATAGGGACATAAATAGGAGACAAAGGAGATTCTAATGTTAAGGACATACTAGGTGTAGGTGCAGGAGAAGAAATAGGTGATGAAGGACATGGAACATCCATAGAAGTGGTAGGACTAGCATCAAAAACATCCCTAGGAGATGAAGTGTCAGATGGAGATGCAATGATAGGAGGAGACAAACTAATAGATGGAGATGGAGTGATAAGAGGAGATGAAATAATAGATGGAGATGAGTCATGCATATTATTAGATACAACCTCAAAAGAAGATGAAAATGGAGTAGGAGATTCACACTCAATAGTATGTAAAGTAGTAGACTCATGACTATCAATTATTTTTTCGAATTCGAGAGAGACTCATATATGAAAATGTCATTAAGTATATCATCAATTGGATCATCAACATAGTATGAAGGAGTATGTGAACTAGTATATGATGGATCATGAGAAACAATGTTAAAAATAGGATAAGCATGAGATGCAACTAGAGTAGTGGTCTGACTAGGAGGAGAATCAATATGCACATGTGTACTATTGTCAAGACCAAGCATGAAATTAATAAGATAATCATCTATAATTTCTTTGGAAATGTTAGAAGGAGGATCATGGATAACTATATAACATGGTGTACAACAAGTGAAGCTCATCACATCATAAACAATTCCAATAGTAGAATTTTCAAATCTAGTAGGCACATTACATTCATTGGCTAAGAGTTGTTGAATATGATCTAACATAGTAACATCACGATATAGAGTTGTAAGCTTAGCTATAGTTTCCTCATCATAGATGGGATTGATACTAACATGAGGCATGATGAGATGAGAAGGAGAAGAGCTATCCTTAGCCATTAGGGTTTTAGTGGATCCTAAGGAAAAATGTTCTAATCTACAGGTTCACCAAAATGATTCAATAAAATATAAATATTTTATTAAAATCAGAAATGTACAACTATGATAAATGACATACAAAATAAATATAAATGTTAAGTAATTTATTTGATATTTTAAATGAAATGAAATGAAAGGGGAAAGGAACCGACATGAATTTGAATTACCTCATAGTGATATGGAATTGAACAAACTAATGGAATGGTGGAATAAAGTGTCACAACAAACCTCAAAAAAATGCGGTGGGGGCATATTTGGTCAAACCGAGGTGCTTGGGAAGGATGAGCGTGCCTGACGCACCCTAGTCTATGGAATAACTTGGAATCTAATTCTTATATGGTCGCTTAGGTCTTCACCATACTTCACCTTTAGCCGTGTGAATTTTGCACTTAGTTCATTGATGTTGGCGTAAACTGTAATGGAGAATAACTTGCAAAACCCCACACAAAGCATCAAAACCTAAAAAAACAAAGATGCAGGATGATGGGTCGGATTGTCCTCAATTGCAACAATGGTGGAATTACAAATGAGCACTACACTACATCTCATACCCAATGTAGTTATGTGTGTTTGTGTGTAAAATAATGTGCCTAGGTTTCCTAGTGTGAATGACACGAGAGATAACATGAAATAGATATATAAAATGCAAGATGTTTGGTATGGAAACAATAGAATACCCTTCCTATGCATTGTGTGATGCAAAATAATTCCCAAATGTTGTCCCTCAATCTATATATATAGTTAGCATTTGATAGAAATAGTATGCCCCTAAGCTAGTATGTATGTTGTGTTTATATAGGGATACCTTGTTCAAATTTTGACACTAATGACCTGACATGCCAAATAGTACCTCAAGAGATGACAGGAAAATCCAAAAATACCAACCTCAAATGAAAAAAATAAAATCAAGTGTGATGGAGACTAGGGCACCTAGAATCAGACCAAGGCACCTCGGCACCCTAATCTTTCTCTCTAGGCGGCTAGTCAGAGACTAGTGATGAAAACCGAGTAATGACAGATAGGAATCCCTGAGGCCTGATGAGAAATGTGCGAGTGAGTGACAAATGTACAAAGCCAAAAACAATAAAGACCAACAAGAAAAATGAATGGACTATGGAATGGGTCACCAATGAATACTTTTCTTACGCATGATCCGTATATAAACAAACACACTTGGCGGTATAATAATAGCGATAGTAAGTTCATGATTTTATGACTAGATTATGAACTAGCCTCTATGATCATAGAAAATGTAGAAAGAGGGAATGGATTTCCCCCTAGATATAGCAATATAATTTGCAACCATATTAAATGAATCATGCATAGAAATTTGGAAATTAGGAATCATTGGAAATTCATCATATGGTGCTCTAACTTATGAGGACGAAGATGGGAAATGATATGTATCATTGGAAGGACTAAGTAAATTATCAATCAAAGTGCATCAAGAATGAGACATAATGGGGGAGTATCATGGGTATGGATAAAAATTGATCACGTAACTAGTTAGCACTAGGGTGCATCCCAAGAGGATAAGGATGTGCAATGTAGGTAATGTCATCAACATCATGTATGAGGGGAATAAAAAAAATAACAACATGAGGTATGGCATCTATTGTAGTAGTATCTATGGAAGGTGTATTAAGGGCATTGTGTGTTATGGTAGGGGTAGAAAGAAGTGTATGCATAGTATGTAACCAAATATGGCCTAGAAGGATAGTATAAGGAACATCATGAGGCATAACGTGACATAGAACATCAAGAGTGCAAGATATCATAAGTAAGCGGAAGAGATATGGTGCCCAACAATCACTTAGGTAAAGCCATGGATATAAAGAGTAGATGGATTGATATGATTAGTAATAACTCATATTTTATGGAGAAAGTACAAAGTGCAGATACTAAGACTAGATCCGAGATCAAATAGGACATGCTTAACAAGGAGATTATGAAGTTAAACTTGGATATAGAATGGGGAAGAATTGGAATAAAAGGTATGGGAAACCATGATAGATCCAATAATGGGCATGTAAGGATCGGGTTCACCAAATGATTTAATGAAATTAAATCTAATGTAAGGAAAAAATTGATCAAATAAATATAAAAGTAAACATGCAAGATCTAGAAAAGGAAATACAAATAAATGCGAAAGATAAGAGCTATACAATGAATCAACTTGTAACTATAGAGCTAGATTGATTTTGGGCTATTGAATGATATATAAGAGCTAATCCTAGAATTTGTAATCTACGTATCTAAAAATTTGATCAAGAAATGGATAGGATAAAGCCTCCTAAAATGGGACAAGGTTATGCAGATCTAGTATATGTTCTAGGTGTTGGCATCTATAGAATAGATCGAGATCTAGTTCTTTATTTTCCACTACTTCTCACTTCTTATTCATTGTAATTTAAGTCAGGTTTGTTTCACCTCTTCTCTCTCACATATGTACGTACAAAACAAACCCTACCTACTTGCACAATAATCAAGTACACATTAGATGAATAAAAATATGCATATGCTTGAGTCGAATGACCTCAATGGTCACCCTAATGTGATTTTCACCAAGTGCTACACTACATTTTAGACTCAATGTAGTTCTAGTGTGTGTATGATTGAAATAGTGTCCCTTGAGTTAGGATTCCCTAGTGTCAGTCGCACAAAGAATAGTGGGCTACAACTACTTTATCCCAATACAAATGTGTGGTGTGGAATTCAAAAAAACTCTCCTATGCAGTGAACTATGCAGTCCTTGGTGTAGTAGATAGAAAATATTAGCTTGTTGTAATAGTATGTGCCTCTTGAAAATATTTTCCCCTTACTAAATTTAAATGAGATATGTATATATATGATTCCTTTTATTAATTTCTATTGTTAACAAGTGAAAATCCAACTAAGAGTGATAAAAAAGATAAGAAAGGAGTAACATCTGAAAAATCAACAAAAGAGAAAAATAAGACAAGAGCACCCTAAGGATACAAGAGTGCCCGAGTGTTGGGGTTAGCACACCAGTTGCATACGTAAAATATATCGATATAATCATACATGTAAATAAAATCAGATATTCTACCAAAAGAAATATACAAAATGAGAGACATAAATAAACACCATAATTAACATGGTTCATGCAGTGTGGGATACATCCACCAAGAAACAAGCCAATCTATTATCCAAATCTTTGATAAGATATACAATGAAGATTTACAATCTTCCACACCTCTCAGATGTATAGTAATTTCTTTCTTCAAGCTTTTGCTTCATCACCAAGAATTCTCTCTCTCTAACTTTTACAAGTTATTTCTAATTCTTGTTAATCTCTTACTTCTAAACCCTAGCTTTATGCTTATATAGTCGTTTATAGACTTAGGGCACTTAGCCATGCAATTACAATCAATAGATATACTTTAATGCTAAAAATATATTTAATTCCCGAGAGTTAATTAAAACATCCTCACACAAGTAACCAATGTTGTTTAGCCCTAACCGATTTCAGCTTCCTTCCTTTCCGAACCGATGTCGATCTCCCGTGATCGATGCTGGTTCCCCCTAACCGATGACGGTTATTGTATTTTCCAACAAGTTTCCATTGCATGCTAAACTAAAGTAATTGAGCTCCACAACTCAACAATCTCCCACTTGGAGATTAATTACTGCACCATACATGTACAACATCATTCTTGGATCTGTTAGGAAATAAGAGATAAGATATGTGGAATAATCCCTCACATAATCATAATAGTAGAAACTAATATGCGTAAAATATTACGATCTCAAATAAAAATGCGTAATAAAATAACATAACATAGAGAGACAATATTTAACATGGTTCACCCAATTTGGGCTACGACCACCAAGAATCACTTGCTCAAATTTTATTACAAGCCACCACTCTCTCAATACAATACCTTGATCCGTTTGGAGCTATGCTCAACAAAATCTCAGAAATTCACACCCGAATTCAAAGCACATCTCGCAATGCATTTCATACATCTATCATATGCATAAAACCATATATATAGACAACTTCTTAAGCAATTTTACAAAACCATGGGTATCAAAACAATGGGAAAAAATAAAACCGTCCCATAAACCTATGGGTAGTCAAGAAGGCGGTTTTACAAAACAATGGGTACCAAAACCATGGGCCTAAAAATATCCCATAACGGTTACCCATTACCCATGGGTTAATAAACCATCCATGAAAATTTGATTTGGGGCTTCACCCCGAACCCCTCGACCCGCTCACCAAATGAGCAGACCACCATAAAAATACCCGAGTGTAACACATAGAAGGTGTACCAAAATCTAAAATGAAAACAGCTCCACAAACATAACAGATCCTTCCTTAGCTTTGTTTCTTCCTCTTCGAGTCTCAAACTCGAATACCAACATAATTAGAGTGTAGTTCCAAATTCTCCTTTGCTAATGGCTTCATTAGCATATCCATGCAGGTTCTTGCTCATACGAATCTTTTCCATATTCAATTTTCCATCCTCCAATACTTCCGTATGAAGTGATACCTCAACCGAATGTGTTTCGTTTCTCGAGTGAAACGCTAAGCTCTTTTTCAAATGAATTACACTCTGACTGTCACTGAACAATTTACAATCACCTTGCTCCTTTCCCAACTCTTCCATGAAACTACTCATCCATATCATCTCCTTGCTAGCCTCTATAGCTGTAACATACTCTCAATTTCCTCAGTAGTAGGCAAATCCACAACCTTTTTTAATCTTGAAATCCAACTAACTGTCATTCCACCTACTGTGAAAATATATCTAGTAGTGCTCCTCCTACCATCCAAATATCCAGCCATATCCGAATCAACATAGCCACATAAAGAAATATCTGAACCTCTATAGCATAATTACATGCTAGATGTCTCTTTCAAATACCTGAGTATCCATTGACTGATTTATAATGTTCTTTACTTGATTGGCCATATATCTACTCACCACTCCCACTGCTTGTGCAATGTTTGGTCTGGTACAAACCATAGCATACATGAGACTCCCAACTACTGAAGCATATGGCACTTGTGTCATGTATTTTACCTCCTCATGTGATGATGGACACTAATCTTTACTCAATTTGAAGTGTCCAGCCATAGGTGTGCTAACAGGTTTTGCATTCTGCATGTTGAACCTTTCTAACACCTTGTAGATATAATCCTCTTGAGACAAATATAATTTCTTTTTTTCCTATCTCTATGTATTTGCATGCCAAGGATTCTTTTTGCAGCTCCTAAATCCTTCATATAAAATGTGTGAGCTAGCTTTCTCTTAAGCTCACCAATGTCTTGCATACTAGATCCTGTAATAAACATATCATCCACATATAATAAAAAAATAATATAGCTCCCATTTCAAGCTTCTTGAAATAAACACAATGGTCAGATTCACATCTCAAGTAACCATGCTCTTTCATAAAACTATAAAACTTTATGTACCATTGCCTTGGAGCTTGCTTGAGCCCATAAAGGCTCTTTTTCAACTTGCACACTAATTTATCCTTACCCTTGACTTCATACCCAAGTGGTCTGCTGCATATAAATCTCTTCATCTAAATCACCATGAAGGAAATTCATCTTCACATCTAGTTTCTCTAAATGAAAATCCTCTACTGCAACTAAACTCAATATAGTATGAATAAAAGTCATCTTAATAATAGGAGAAAATATTTCACCAAAATAAATACCTTTTTTTTGTGCAAATCCCTTTACTACAAGCCTTGCCTTGTACCTTTTCTATCCACCCTCTTCTTCCTTGATCTTGTAAACCCACTTGTTCTACAATGTTCTCTTACCTGCTGGAAACTTAACCAAATCCCATGTCTGATTCTATTCCAAGGAGTCCATCTCCTCATCCAAAGCCATGTTCCCACCGAACGTGAGTCTTATCCTACATTGCTTCTTAAAATATCTCGGTTCACCATTATTAGTCAATAATAAATAAAATAGAGAAGGTGTAAATCTTTCTGGAAGTTTACTTACCCTTTGTGACCTTCTCACAAGAGTTTGGGGTACCGGAGGCTCAATCTGGGCCTCCTGGACATTCCTATCCAAATCCGCTGATGGATGACACCGCCTACCTCTAAATAATGTTGGTTCTCGCTAACCGATGTTAGTTTGGATCTTCTGTAACCGATACTGGTTTGTCTGACTGGTGTTGGTTAGGGGTCAATCGACATCGGTTATTGTGTAACCTTGTAAGTAATTATTTTAAATCTGAGAGTTCATTTTCATTCACAAACTTCTCAACCAGTTCATCCTTGGGTACTAAAATTTTATCCTTGTACATTCTCTTTTCATTCCATTCAACATCATGACTCCTAATAATTTTAGAATTCTCTAAATCCCAAAAATGGAAAACCGAAATCAACTAGATCCATAACCAATGAAAGTGCATCTCTTGGATTTTGCATCCAACTTTTTCCTATTTTCCTTATCAACATGCACAAAAGATTCTAAACCAAAAACTTTAAGAAAAAAATATCTACCTCTTTTCCGGTCCAAGTTTCCTCTAGGTATTCCTCCATCTAGTGAACTTGAAGGACCACAGTTAATCAAATAAACCATTGTATCAACTGCTTCTACCCAAAACTGTAAGGGCAATCCAGAATGTATCCTCATACTTGTAGCACATTCCATTATTATCCTGTTCATTCTTTCTACATCACCATTCTCCTGTGGTGTTCTTGGAACCGTTCTTTCTCTATGTATTACATTCACTAAACAATAATCATTGAAAGCCTTGTTATATTATTCACCACCATTGTCAGATATAAGACACTTTAACTTAGAATTTGATTCATTCTCAACAAGGGCTTTCCATCTTTTAAAAGTCTCAAAAACATCAAATTTATGTTTAATACAATAAACCCATACCTTTCTTATAGCATCATCAATGAAAGTAACATAATACTAGGATCCTCCATGAGAAGCTACCTAAGTTGGTCCCCACACATCTGAGTGTACAAGCTCCAATTTTTGCTCCTTCTTAGTTGCCCCAACTTTGAGAAATATCTCATTCTCTTTTGCTTTCCAAAAATACAATGCTCATAGAAATCAAAATCTAAATCTTTCAAATCTAATAACTTACCCTTAGCCTTTAAGATCTGCATTCCTTTTTGACTCATATGACCCAACCGGTTATGCCACATACATGCATATGAATCTAAAGTAGATAATGTAGAAAAGGAATCAGTAATACAGGTAGATAAATATAACGTTCCTACCTTCTTACCTCTTACCACAACAAAATCACCCTTGGTGACTTTCCAAGAGTCTCCTATAAAAGTAACCATGTAACCAAATTCACCTAGTTTCCTGCAGAAATAAGATTCCTCCTAAGGCTTGGCACATGCCTCACATCTTTCAATACCCATGTATTTACATTCTGCAATTTTAGATGAACTTCCCCTTTACTAATAATACTGCAAGGTTTTTCATCACCCAAATAAACATGCACAAAATTTCCTTGGACATAATTTCTGAAATAACCCTTATTAGGGCTTGCATGGAAATAATCTCCTAAATCTAAAACCCCGATTCAATTCTATTATCTAAAGAAAGAATAAGATCATCTTTCATACCTCTAATGTAGCAATATTTTTCTTTACCTTTGTTTGGTTGTTGGTTCTCTTTATCCTTTGACCAACAATCTTTCTTTGCATGTCCTTTCTTTCCACATTTCCAACAAGTAATTCCCTTACTTCTGGATTTAGATCTATTATCCCTTGACTTTGATATCCCATTACTCTTACTCTTGTATATATCCTTCTTCTTGCCCTTCTTTCTATATTCAAATCATTTCAAGATGATATTTCCTCCGTACTCTTCCCTGTAAATTTCTTCATTCAATATTATACTAACAACATCATCAAACTTCAAAATATTATTAGCAGATGTTGTATTACTAACACCATTACCAAGTTATCCCAACTATCAGGTAAAGAACATAAGAGTAAAAGTGCTTTTACTTCATCATAAAATGGTATTGCAACCAATTTTAATTGATTTACAATAGATTGGAAATCATTCAAATGACTAGATGCAGATCCACCTTCATGCATCTTAGAACTAAATAGTTTCTTCATCAAATAAACTTTATTTGAAGCACTAGGTTTTTCATATAAATTAGCAAGATATTTCATTAACTCTACCGTAGAAGCCACTTCTATAATATTGGAAGCCATGAATGTTGTCAGGCTTAATCTTATAGATCCCAAAGCCTTTCATAAGAATATTCCATTCTTCATCAATCATCTTCATATGTATAGAATTCTCATCCAACGATAAATATAAATATCTTTGATAGAGATAATCCTCAATCGGCATCTTCCATAATTGATAATTTCGGCTGTCGAATTTCTCTACCTTGTATTTATTTTCTGTTTCCATTATTGTAGCTCCCACTCAATCAAAAAACCCTCTGTGAGTAAATTTGTCAACACACAAAATCCTCAAAAAAAGCTCTGATACCAATTGTTGGGGTTAGCACACCAGTTGTACAAACAATATATCAATCTAAGCATACATGCAAATAAAATAAGATATTCTACCAGAAGAAATATACAAAACAAGAGATATAAATCAACACCATATTTAACATGGTTCACCCAGTGTGGGCTACATCCACCAAGAAATAAGCCAATTTATTATCCAAAGCTTTGAAAATATATACAATGAAGATTTACAATCTTCCACACCTCTCAGATGTATAGTACTTTCTTTCCTCAAGCTTTTACTTCATCACCAAGAATTCTCTCTCACCAAATTTTGCAAGTTCTTTCTAATTCTTGTTAATCTCTTACTTCTAAACCCTAGCTTTATGCTTATATAGTCATTTATAGACTTAGGGCACTTAGCCATGCAATTACAATCAATAGATATACTTTAATGCTAAAAATAGATCTAATTCTTGAGAGTTAATTAAAACATCCTCACACAGTAACCGATGACGGTTAGCCAGTAACCGATTTTAGTTCCTTCCTTTCTGATCGATGTCGGTCCTGGGTGACTCGATGTGGATTCCCCCTAACCGATGATGGTTATTGTATTTTCCAAAAAGTTTCCATTGCATGCTAAACTGAAGTAATTGAGATCCATAACTCAACACCGAGCGCTCCTATCCTTAATGGGTGGTACTATATAAGATCCAAAAAGGTAATTAGTGAAATTAGAGATGAGAAATATGTAGGCTAGTATGTAAAACTACAAGTTACAAGTCATAAATAGTAAGCAATAAGCATGAAAAAGATAAAAAGTAATGTCTAAGAAAAGAGAAATGTATTTTAATAACTAGTTCTCTCGCCTAAGAATTGTTATCACTAAAAACCAACACCCTTTGATTTACATGCTTGTGAATGAACTATGAAATCGGTGTTTTTGGGAAACATGGAATTATGTTTAGGTTTGGAACCATGAAAATAAGATAATTCTCCAGAGAAGGTTGGTTCCTCTTCCTAATCTAAGCATTAAACTACTCCTAATGAAGGAAATACAACTATCTACTCCTATTCTATAAATTCTAAGGGACCGGGAAAGAGAAGGAGCATGAAAAATAAAAATCCTACACTAAAGAGGTGATAGCACCAAGAAAAGGGTGGTATGGACACTCTTCAAGAGATGAAAATGGGAAAATGGGAATATAGAGGGTATTTGAGACACCATAGTCTAAAACACATATTCACAACACCATTTCCATTAAACACAATCATTTAGAGCTTGCAAAAACCATTAAAATGCACAAAATACCTTTAAATGTAATGTAGAGGCCACAAAATGTAATGAAACAAAAGAAAGGGTTGCAAAATAACCACAAAACTTGATTTTATTGCTTCAAATGATGACATAGTCCATTATAATGAATAAAAGAGGCATGAATCTCTTGCAAAATGCTAAAAATGGAGGTTTGGAGCTCATAATATACCTACAACAACCTCGTAAAGAATAGAGGAGTAGATAGAGAATGTTCAACCACCACAAATGAGATCTTTTTACAATATATGGAAGAGAAATGAGAAAGAGAGATAAGGAACTCGAAATTTCCCTTCAACCCCAAACAAAAAGTCATTAAATGACCTAAAAAAGTGATAGAAACCCATTAAAACCCCTTTCCCCATGTCCTCTTTCTTTTGGAAGAATAAATTTGTCTCCAAGTATTCATTTAATGCATTATTTTTCACCGAAGTTGTCATTTCAAACTAGGAAGTTTTCCTTTTTTCTCTCACCTGCCCCACCAAAATTTTGATTTGTTGCTTCTATGATGAATTGCATTGAATTATGAATCCAATGATATAAATTTTATCAAAAATGGATCACGTGGGCAAATGTTACACCCACGTGGGTCGGGAGGTAAATTTTTCCCATTTTCCATATTTTTGGGTCATGTTCCTATAACTCACCCGCAATCCGCATTTAATAGGTTTCTTTTTTTCTTTGTTTTCTTTTATAAATATGATATCATGTGGGTGTGGGGAATTTTTCCCATTTTCTAGAGCCCAAACACCCACAATCTCCACGGTCTACCACCACCCTCCACTTTAATTGTTGGTCGGCATTATCGGCTTCCTTGAGTCGCTTGGCCCTTCGGGCCTAAATCATCTAGATTTCTAAACTCAACAAAACCCAACCCCCTTATTTTTTAATCAGTCACTAATGCCCTTCGAAAAAATCATCTCCATGTTACCCTCATTTTCGCGGGGTTGCTCTAGCCTGCAACATCCAATCAACCTGCACTAATGCAAATCAATTTGCCTCCTCACCATGCGGAGAACTCAACCCCATGGGGAACTTGTTCCTCATAGGCCTCTAGTACCCAAAAATCGAAGAGTTCCCTCTAAAATAGTGTAATGCAAGTTTTTGGACACCCGAGGAACTCGAGACCCCATGACCCTTGTTCCGCTTAGGCCTCCCAAAGTGACTTAGCCTATTTGAACTACAAAAACCCATTTTTCACCATTTTTCTTGATTTTTTAATCAACTTTTTGAATTTTTCCTAGAACTAGGAGATATGGAAAATGGAATGGAATGTCCCAAAACCATTTTTAGCCAATTTTGACCAAGGTTTGGACTTTTGAAGCCTAGAGGAAGAGAAATTGCACCAAATGATCCCAAATGCCCCCAAAACAACTACAAGTGTTCCAAAATGTAGAATTTTACCTATTTTCCTCCATATTCAACCTTAAAGCCTTGTCAACTACCCAAATCCAATTTTCTCAAGTTGTCCATTTTTACTAGGGGTAAAAATGGATAACAATTTGGTGACTCATGGGGACATCTTCCTACTAGATGAGCTGATCAATGGCCTTAAAGCATCCATTAGGCACGAGTCGTAGTGGGTAACCATGAAACTAAAATGAAATTATAAGGTCCTACTTCTAAGACACTTGAAGCATTTTTGAACTTGAAATGCTCTTTTTGCTTGAATTTTCCATCTTTTCTAAGGAAATCTTGAGGTTTTAATTGAGTGGAAAATTGTTTTGAATATAAATTATCAATTTTTTACAATCTGTCTATTGAGACAAGGATGAATGGATGCATCTAAAACCATCCCAAAATCTTATTTCTCTACCAATTTTGAATAAACTGAACTAAATCATGGAAAAGATGAAGCACTTGCAAAAATTTTAGAACACATGTTGATTTGGGTATACTTGAAACTATTGTTAAAACTTATTTCCCATGAAGAATGCCACAACTAAAATGGATTGTGCAAGAGTAACAAAAACACATAATCTATATACAAAGAGGAATTTCATACATTCTCCAAGTGAAAGAAGGAAGAGTTTTCATAATCACTTCTTCACTAAAAAAAACCTACTCTACCCTACTCTAACTGGAGGAAAGGAAAACTCAAACAAATCCCGCAAATCAGTAGGGAGAAGTATCTTCCCTTCCTCATAGATTGGGACCATGTAACTAATTTTGCAATAGACATGGTCATAAGAAAGAGTGAAAACTAATATGAAGCTGGTTTTTCACCCCATTTACTAAGGTGTCAACTGGAAATACAAGAAATACCTCTTTTAGTTGCTCTACATTTGGATTTGAGAGGCATTATAGCTGATCCTTGGAACTCTGAAACTCATCCTCATGCTCAGAAGTAAGCGTGACTAGTGGAAACTCTGATTTTTTCTCTAAATAAGCTAGATACTTGATTGGGCATAGTTTGATCCTTGAATTTTTCCCATTTCCATGAAATGCAAATCCAAGAATGAAGTTCTCTTCTGCACTTTCCTAGAAAAGGTGATTTTTTTCATGTTGTCTTGACCTTATAGTGCTTCTAAAAATAGTTTTCATCTTCCTTAATGACTGATTTGGAATGGTTTTCATCATTTTCCCCATTCTCTTCTTCAACATGAAACTCCTCAAGATGGATTGAAAATCTAATGGAGTTCTTGGTGAATCACTACAACTAGTTGAATTTGTTGATCACTTGGGAGTTTTTCTTCCTCTTCTTGAAGACCAAACTGATTTTCATCCTTGATTTCCTCATCCAACATGAAGTTCCGGAGGCAAAACTCTTCCATTTTCTATTCTTGAGGAATGTTATGGGCAGAAAGGTATTATTCAAGGTTCTCCTCCATGACGATTCATCAACCAAATCAATTTAAATAAAAGGTGAAGAAAGAGGTGGATCTATATTTTCACTACCAAAAGAAAGAAAGAAATTTATATGATATATTCTTCTTGTAGGTCCTCTAAATATGATTGTTTCTCCTCCATGTGCTCCTCTTCAATTGTATTTGGAGTTTCTTCCTATTCCCCCATTGATACTGCAAACTGTGATGGATCAACAATTTTTGGTATATAGTGTCCATGTGTACACTACATTAAGAGAAACTGATTGTTGATCATCCATTTCTTTCTCTTGTTCCTTTTCAATATTAGTCTCCACCTTGTATTCTTCAACCTCAACCTCTATTGAAGGCTTAGTCATTAGTGACATCTGGATGATATTTAACTTTACAGCCCACTCTCTCAAGTTTCTTACAAGTTCCTCCTCGCTAGGATCCTTATTTTTCTTCCCTCCTTAACTAATTTTATTATTTTGTTCTTCCCAAAATGGTTTTGGGACTATAAGAGGAGGTTTGGGTTGGGTCTCAACTATTTTTTACATTGTTTGAGGTGGAAGGGAAGGTGTTATTCTTTCTTCTTGTGGGGGGTTTGATATTTGGAAGAGAAAAGCACAAAAGATAGAAGGTGGAGTGTAAGATAAGAGGATGAAGAAATGGAGTTATTAATAGGGGCAATGGGTAGAAAGTTAGGAAATGAGGCTCATGGTGAGATGGTGTAGATTGGGGAAGAGGGATGGGAGAGTTGTGAGATGGTAGTGTAGGAATTCCCCATTGACAGGGCTTCCCAACACTAGATTCATAAGCTTACATCTTCTTAACCCACTTTACACATTGAGTAAATGTTTTGATTTTAAAATGTATCTTTTGTTAAGGATTGAACTTATTTAGGAAAGGTTCACCATGGATATGGAACTTCAAACCAATATTAATAGCCTTCATTATCTTATCAATCCTTGTCTACACCATCTCATTTCCAAATCTTGAACCTTTCTCTACAACTCAACATCTTTGGGTGTAGGATCGTCTCCCAAATATGCATACTCATGCCTTTGAATTGCTTCATAGTTTAGTGGATGACCAAAATGATTTGAATCTTTATCATAGGGATATGCATGTTCAATCTGATTTTGATCATAGGACTGATCTGGAGGTGGATTGTAATAACTTGGAGATGGATTTGAATGGAATTTCTACTACAAATGAGATTTTCATGAAGGGAATGAAGTCATGATTACACAACTTCATGAATGGATGGAAATGGATGAAAAAAAATGGATGGAAATGGAAGGTCTCGAACTAAAAAATGGATTATTTGGATCATTGAAGTCACCAAATTTTCTTTGAATGTGTCTTCAAAGGCTAATATTTCAACAAGAACACAAAAACCTTCTAAAATGAAGATGTAAATCTCCTCAACCCACCGGGTGTGCCAAAATCTATTATCACCAAAACCAACACCATCCGATCTACTTACATGTGAATGAATGGGGAAATCAATTTTTAGGGAAATATGGAATTATCTCTAGGTGTGGGACCATGAAACTGAGATAATTCTCTAGAGAAGGTTGGTTCCTCTTCTTAATCTAAGCACTAAACTACTCCTAATGAAGGAAATGTAACTATCTACTCCTATTCTATTGATTCCAAGGGACTAGGGAGAGAGAGAGAGAATCAAAAATGGAAATATTACACTAAAGAGGTGATAGCACCAAGAAACAGTGGTATGGACACTCTTCAAGAGATGAAAATGGGGGAAATGGGAATAGAGAGGGTATTTGAGACACCATATTCTAAAACACACATTTAAAAAATCATTTCCATTAAAGACAATCTTTTAGAACTTACAAGAAACCATTAAAATTCAAAAAATACCTTTAAATGTAATATAGAGGCCGAGAGATTGCAATGAAACACAAGAAAGGGTTACAAAACAATCACAACAATTGATTTTATTGCTTCAAATGATGACACAATCCATTACAATGAAGAAAAGAGACATGAATTTCTTGCAAAATGTTCAAAAAAGGAGGTTTGGAGCTCACAATACATGTGCAACAACCTATAAAGAGTATAGGAATAGATATAGAATGTTCAACCACCACAAATGAGCTCCTTATTACAATATATGGAAGATAAATGAGAAAGAGAGGGAAGGAACTCGAAATTCCCCTTCAACCCCCCAAAAGTCATTAAATGACCTACAAAAGTGATGGGAACCCCAGAAACCCATGCCATCATGTCCTTTTTCTTATGGAAGATGAAATTTGTCTCAAGTCTTCATTTAATGTATTCTTTTTCACCGGAAGTTGTCATTTCGAATTGGGAAGTTTTACTTATTTTTCTCTATGATGAAGTGCATTGAATTATAAACCCAATGATATAAATTTTGTCAAAAATGGATCACGTGGGAAAAATTTACACCCATGCGGGTCATGGAGGTCAAATTTAACCATTTTCCATTTTTTTGGGTCATGTTCCTTTAACTCACCCGTAGTCCGCGTATTGAATAGGTCTCATTTTTTTCTTTGGTTTCTTTTGTAAATCAGATATCATGTGGGTGTGGGGAATTGATTTCACCATGGAACTTGGATCATGAGTTCTTTCGGGATCAAAACACCCTATTCTTTTCTTGTTGGTTAGCATTGTCGGATCTATTGGGTTGTAAGCCCTTTGGTCCCAACTCCTCTATATTTCCACACTCAACGAAACCCGACCCCCTTCTTCATTAATTGGCCATTAAAGCCCCGTGGTGAACTCATCTCCATGCCACCCTCATTCCTATCAGGTCACTCAAGCCCACAACACCCAATCACCCCGCACTAATGAAAATCAACTTTCCTTAGCTTGCAGAGAGAACTCAACCCCACGGGAAATTTTCTATCGTTCAACCATCATATTGCTACTCCTATAATTAAAATTTGAAAACCATTAATTCTTAATAGAGAGAAGACTTAGTTATGTGTGCTTCATTTTAAAATTATCATTAGGAAATTTAATTCTATAACTCATCTCTCTATCTCTTCCATCTCCAAGAGTGAAATATCAAACTTATATCAAAAAGTTAGGTACAATCCTTTAAAAAAATATTCCTCTCGTAAATGATTGTCTTTCCACTTTTACTTGACCCATTTTTTTCTCGTAAAAACACTCAAAAAATTATCTATAGTTTTTTATACAATTTTCCTAAATATTCCCATGAGAATTGGATCAATAATTTTGTTTATGTTTAGTGCACACAATCGGCACCGGATTATGTAGATTATTGGCATCTTTACTTATGCTTGTAGAGGAAACATATATCGACATACAATTATGAGTAAGCATACAACTAAACTAGTGATCACCTTCAAAGAAAGAAGTTACAAGTAAGGAGCATCCACACCATCAAATTCACCCATGGCATGATCTTATCCTTAACCATTTCGACTCTTCATGTCCGGTGTCTCTAAGCCTTGCACTTAGCAAGACTTGATCCCTGGTGGGCTCATTGAAAGCCATACATCAACACCAATAAATTTTTAATCAATGTGCACATAAAAATCCATCAATTAATACACACATGATAGTACCTATTATTTTTTATTATGGTTAAAACAATTTTGAATAAAATTCTCCATCTCCCGACTATGCACGAAATATCCTCTTTACAATCTCCTTTGTGATCAAAATTGTTCACTTATTCTATGGCCTGGGTCATCAAATCATTTTTTTTCCTCCATGCCTCTGGTTCACGAAGGAAATTCAAAAATTGGACTCAAAATGACGAAGTTCTCTTCCTCTGTGTATTTTTCCCACAATCAGATGATGGGTTTCTTTTCCCCATCAAATTTTGGCCCAATGAATGCAAAATACGTGGTCGATCCTATTGATGGGGAGGAATGAGATTTTTGGTGAACTTAACACTTTTGGTCACTTTTGGCAAAAATGGTAAATTTTCCCCACGGACCCAAAAGTCAATTCAATGAAGGTTGAAAAAAGTATTCTAACCTCGGGATGGCTCCACATGTCGCAACGTGCAACTCTAAGGGACACTCAAGGGAAGTCTTCAATTAAGCACGGCTTCCACATGTCCTGTAAAAAAAATGAAGGTAAAATTAGTTAAGTATGGAAGGCTCAATCGGGACGACTCCATGTGTCACAAAAGGCGCAACTCCGTGGTGGGGGGTAAAAGGGTCAATTACCAAATCAGCACTAGATCACCACGTGGTCGAGTCATTGGAGAGGCAAATCCCACCATTGAAAAGTCAAAGCGGATGAGTGGGCCATCAAGGGGATTTGAGATTTTGAGCCTCTTTGTAAAAAGGTGAAAAAATTAAAAAGTAACCACAACTACAATCAATTAGGCCATCAAGGAAAAAGTCAAATCTTGAGCCCACAGGGAAAAATTCAAAGGTGAAGCCCACCATTGAAAAGTTCAAAGCAGAGAGTGAAAGATCGGAGAAGTTTGTGCCATTTTGAGCACTTTTGGAAATTTAAAAATTTCCAAAAGTAAAAGTAAAAGTTCTAGAATGCTCCCGGCTCCACCAAAGTCTTGGGCCCACCATTGAAAATTCAAAGCGGAAGAGCGGGTCAACGAGGAGGAATTTGAGTTTTTAAGCCTTTTTTCCAAAAAGGTTAAAATGTTGAGAAAAGAGCCACGACCCCATTTCTCTAACCAGAATGTGCCATGTGTCCTAGTCAAATCAGAGCAGCGGGCCAACAGAGGAATTTGAGTTTTTGAGCCTTTTTCCAAAAAAGGTTAAAATGTTGAGAAAAGGGCCATGACCCCATTTCCAATCAGAACGTGCCACGTGTCTAAGTTGAAAATCAAAGTGGGGTATGGGCCAATTTGTTCCAAATTTCCAAATCTCTAAAAAATCACAAAATGTGAAAGGGCTTCCCCCGTAACCGCTCCAATCCCTTCCTACCACGTGGACGGCCCGATTTCAAAGTATAGAGAGCAAATCAAATGGTCTATATTTAAACTGGAAAATCAATGTAATGTTGCTTTGCTTTGCAAGATCTAGTTTTTAACCCACCATGAGTGTTTTCTTCACAACAGAGGAATTTGAAAAGGTGTTGAGGATTTGTGAAGTTGTAACGGTTTCTTGCAAAGAATATAATGGCTTCTCAAGCCATTCCAAAGGGTCAGGTGATTGATTTCAAAAAGACCAGAGTGCTCTGTACCTGAAAAGACAGAAAATGCCATTCTTCTTCTATTTTCTCTTCTTCCTCGAATTTCTTCCATTCTCAAGCTATGTACAAACTCTGCTCAAGCTTCAATAATAAAAGAAGGAATTTTTTCCTCTTTGATTGAGGAATTAATTGGTACTTTGTGACCAATGAGTTTCATTCGGTCTTGTAGCTTCTCCTACGGATTTTTTTTTTTCTAACTATAAATGCATGTAAATGAAATTTCTAATTAATGTGTGTGGGCATCTGATATTCTACTCACAACATTAGTTTCTCCTACCTCCATTCTCACTCCCTTTCCCTTCTCAACAAAAAGTTTCTTCTCTAGTGAGAAATTGCTAGCTTTGCCACAGGGTCAGTGGAGTGCCCTTGTTGGATCTCTGGTTGAAAGGCCACCATTGAAATCCACTTTTTCATGCATGCACATACGGAAGCTGCACCATTCAAGTAGAGGGACTTAGATTCCCATAACATTGGCTTGAAACCCACCAATTTGTCCACAAGACAAATTTTCTCACCAACAGTTTTTGGCACCCACCATGGGGCTAGATTTTGCAACATCTGCACCTAAAAATGACCTCAAGGTCATAAAATACAAAAAAAATTCTAGAAGAAAAGTTTCTGGAGATTGAATAATCACACAAACTTCATGGATGTAAATCATGGCTATTCTAGGAAATCCTCCTGTTGAGAGACCTGATTTACTCTTTCACATCCAAGAAGACATTGCTTCTGATATGAGAGAAGCTATTTGGCATAATAGACAAAGTGTCAATCAATACTTCATTTCCATAAGGATTCTGACTTGGAAGAGGAATGTGCTATCGAATTGAAAGGCAGAGACAAATTCCAGCACCCCAGAGAAGAGCATAAACTTTCAAGTTGGCTGATAGAAGATACACCCAAAAACTGAGGCAAGGAGGACAAATTGATCCCACATTTGAAGAGCTTGAAAGAGAGGCAAGTTGCTAAAGAGGAGATAAGGGCTCAACTTGAAGAAATAGAAAGACTCCAAATTGAAGCAGAAGAAAGAGTAGCAAGAAGCAACCTTAAGCAAGACTAGGAGGATAGAAATAGAATAGAATGGGTGATCATGAGCATGAGGAATGCAGCCTAACGTACCATGGGGAAGAAATACTGGTCCACTTGCTCTTCCACAACCACTTCATGAGCTCCCAAGAGGCTCAAGAAAGAACTTCCCAAAATTCAAAGGGGATGGTTCTCAACTCCCGAAGAACATGTAGCAACATTCATCACTACTTGTGGAGTGTTGGGAGTTGAAGATGAAGATGTTTCAGTTAGGCTCTTTGTGGAGTCACTCCAAGAAAAGGCTTTGAATGGTTCTACATGTTGCCCCCAAGATCTTGTCACATGCTTGGGAAGATATAAGAAGTGCATTTGAACATAGGTTCAAGAGCACAAAGATTGTCAGGATCTACTAGTCCAATTGGTTCAGATGAAGAAGGAGACCTCTGAATCAATGAGAGATTTTGTAGCAAGGTATAATAGGTTGACAAGAAGGATCCCAGAAGATGTGGTACCCCTAAAAAACTTGAAAAAAGGTTCTTCATCAATGCTTTTCCATCAGAAGTTGGTTTCTTCCTCAGAAGAGCCCAACCAAGAACATTGAGGGAAGTTCAAGACTTTGCAATTGAGACTGATGATGATCTAATTCTTTCTAGCAAAGTGAAAGGACCAAATGGGAAGCAAAAAGGTCAGAGTTCAAATTCAGTCACCACTGATCCAATGTTCCAAAAAATGGCAAATGACCTAGTTGCTTTGAAGAAGCAACTATCACAAATCACAATGAGGAATGCTCCAAGGAGACCAAATCCTCCTGATAGACCAAGAATTGCTCCACCTCCTCATAGGATTTCTCTTGAAGCACCACCAATCAATGCCATCTGTGACACTAGGGAATCAAAAGAAGGAACAAACATTGAGGAAATTGAAGAAGAAAGCATGGATGACTATGAAAACTATCTTGAAATTGAAGAGGTTGGCATGCACAATGGCCTGATTGAATACGTTGATGATGAGGAGGAAGGTGATGAAGAAGCTCCAAGTTTTTCATGTGTTGTTTTCACTCATGCACAATCCAAGAATGGTGTTTCAGCCTCAACAGTTGCAACTGAGAGTAGGAAGAACAAAGAAGATAGCTCTTCAAAGCCTCCACTAAACAAGATCATCAGCAGGGATCACCATTACCACCTTCCATGGAATCAGCTAGAGAGAAATCAGATTCACCAGTTGTCAAGGATCACACTATTGTGCCAAGTAAGTTATCTGATTCTTCTCCCAACTCAAAAGTTGTTAAGAGCAATTCTCTTCTAAATACTGGTTCTACAAGAACATCTAAATTTCAATCAAAGGCTACACCCTCACCTCCTTCCAAGCCAATTTCTACATTTGAAAAGGAGAACCCAACACCAAAAGTAACAAAACCCCTATCATTTAAGTCCTCATCCACTGCTGGAACCTCTTCCTCATCTACCATAACTCCATTTGACTTTGTGGAGCATGCAAGAAAAACCAAAGTTCAGCTCTCTGAGATTGAATACCTACAAACACATCCTACCCAATTTGACAGATTCATCAAGGCAGTTCATGGTAGTAACCCTTTTTCTTCAAGCCCAATCTCTAAAGGCCTATTACCCACACCATCCATACCACCTTCTCAAAACATGTTAGCCCTCAATGCCTCCACCACCAACAGAGTTGAGCCTTTTACCTGTCACTTCTCATCAAAGGCTTCCAATTGAACAATTGCATTATAGACTCTGGAGCCTCAGATAATGTGATGCCAACAAAAGTTACAAATGCTCTTGGCCTCACTTTGACCCGGTAAATGGCACATGCTATTCAATGGAATCCAAACAAGTTCCATTGGTAGGAAGAATCAAGGATGCTCAGGTTGCACTAGCTGATTACCCTGACAAGAAGATACTCTTGACCATTTTGGTGGCAGACATCCCAACATCTTTTGGTATGTTGTTGAGTAGAAGTTTTTGTAGAGATCTAGGTGGAGAAATAAAAATGGATTGGTCATCTACAACTATCCCAATGAAAGGAGAAATGAAGAAGTTGTTTCCAGTCAGAAAATGAAATTCACAGTAAGGAAATCTGATGATCCAAGAGCTAACATCCTCTTTCAAGATTGTGGGCTAGGAAACTACTTCCTTACATCACAAAAGGAAGAGAACTTTCCACTCCTCATGGAGGAAGAAGAAGATCAGATTTGGACAATGGAGTTTGATGGTAGTCATTCCAGAGTAGGTTCAGAGCTGGTGTAGTATTATACTCTCCCTCCAATGAGGTATATCCTTTTTCCTACAAGCTGCAATTTGATAATACAAATAATACAACAGAGTATGAAGCATTACTCTTAGGCATGAATGCAGACAGAGGACATGGGAATCAAGAAGTTGAGATGCAAAGGTGATGCAGAGGTTGTGGTAAAGTAGGTCCACCAACAATATCAGTGAAAAATCCAAGGCTCAGCACTATAGAAACAGAGTGTGGGACTGCATTGAATCCTTTGATGCATTCTCCATTGAAGCTATCCCTAGGGAGCAGAATGAAAAGGCTGATTCTCTAGTAGTGTCAACTTCCTTAGTGACACCTCATCCTTCTTTTGGAAAGGATAAAGTGACCATTGAGATGGTGTTCAGACCCAACATACCAGACAATGCAAATCACTAGCAGTCTTTCAATGATGATAATCAGATCCTAGCCTTCTTAGAACAAAGGGATAACTTCAATAATATTTTCTTTGAAGGAAGTGAAAACCCACACCATGAATCAATCCCCAAAGAAGAGAAGGAAGGAATTGAGGGAATTGATGAAGAGGGAGTAATCAAACTAAAAGGAAACAAAATCCCCAAAGGCCTAGTTTCTTTGGAAGACCTCTTTGACAAGCATGATAGGTTCATCCAAGAGAAAGAAAAATAGTCTTCTCGGTGTCCATCTGATTTTGATCAAGAAAACATTGGCACTTCAGAGAATCCAAGGATGGTTAACATTGGTAAATGTTGCTCACCAGAAGAGAAGAGAAAGTTTGTTTCTCTACTAAAAAAGTACTCAGATGTCCTGGCCTACTCCTATGATGAACTCAAATCTTTTCAGCCAAAGGAAATGCATCACTCCATTCCTTTGAAGCAAGGAGCTAAGCCCTTCAGGAAAAAAAAAAGGCCCTATAATCCAAAGATTGCTGATGTTATCAAAGAAGAGGTGACAAAGATGCTCAATGCTAGAATCATCTTCCCCATCCACCATTCAACATGGGTGGCTAACATTGTGCCAGTAAGGAAGAAGAATGGGGAAATAAGGATTTGTGTAGACTTCCAAAATCTGAATCAGCATCTCTCAAGGACAACTACCCTCTTCCAATCATGGATCATATTTTGCAAGTAAGTCACTAGATCTGAAATGCTCTCTTTGCTTGATGGATTCTCAGGGTACAACCAAATCAAGGTGGCAGAAGAGGATTGCAACAAAACAAGCCTTCACAACACCTTGGGGCACTTTTTCCTACAACAAAATGCCTTTTGGCTTGATCAATGCTGGAGCCACTTTCCAGAGAGCAATGGACTTGGCCTTCAAAGATTTGAAACATTACATTGTCATTTACCTTGATGACCTCATGGTTTTTTCAAAGAGGAGGGGAGATCATATCAGTCATTTGGAGCAAGTCCTTGCAAGGTGTAGGAAACATGGCATTTCTCTAAATCCAAAGAAGTGCATTTTTGGAGTCACAGAAGGTAAGTTGTTGGGACACATTGTGAACAAACATGGAGCACACATTGATCCTGAGAGGGTCAGAGCTATCCAAGCACTAGCCTTACCAACCAACAAGAAGGGAGTTCATTCATTCTTTGGAAAGGTAAACTTCCTTCATCATTTTGTGCCTGAGTTTTCTAAACTGACTAAGCATATAACTTCCATGATGAAGCCTCAAGCAAGTTTCAAGTGGAATAAGGAAGGAAAAACAACATTTGAGGAGATCAAGAAAGCCATTTCCAAAGCTCCAACTCTTGTATCTCTAGATTTCAACAAGGAGTTCATCATGTATTGCTATGCATCAGAACATACACTCTCTGTTGTCCTTGTTCAAAAATGATGAAGGTTTGGAAGCACCCATTGCTTTCATGAGCTGTCCTTTGAAAAATCATGAGCTAAAGTACAACCAATTGAGAAACATGCCTACACAGTGGTCAAAGTTGTTAAAAGTTTCAGATTCTACATTCTCAATTCCCATACAATGGTGATGGTCCCTGAAGTGCAATCAAGTCCATTTTGACTCAACAAGATCCTGGGGCTAAGAGAGGAAGTTGGATTGCAAAGACCCAAGAGTATGACTTGGAGATTAGACCCTCTAATCTAGTAAGAGGAAATGGTTTGTGCAAGCTGATTGCTGAAGATGAAGCTCTCAAAGCTCAGCAGGGAGAAAAAGATGGTGTTTTCTCAACCTGTTCAGAGACAGTCCACAAGCACTCTTTGTCACCACTACTGATGAGTGGTATGTTGACATTGCTTACTACCTCACTTATGGAGAATGCCCTCCTCATCTTGATTACAAACAAAGAAGGAAACTCAAGCTAAAGGCAACCAAGTTTGTGATCTGGAATCATGCACTTTACAAGAGAGGCCTAGATGGTTGTTTCCTCAGGTGTGTAGATAAGGAGCAACAAGAAAAGTTTCTCAGGGCATATCATGATCAAGCTTGTGGTGGACATTTCTCAGCAATGGTCACCACACATAAGATCCTCAGAGGGAGATATTATTGGCCCTCCATCTTTGCAGACACTCAAGATTGGGTTTCCAAATGCAAAGCATGCCAACAATTTGTTGGAAAGCCACAACTAGCTGCATTGCCACTCAGGCCTGTGGTGATTGAAGAACCATTTCAGCAATGGGGGCTAGATTTTATTGGTGTTCTGAATCCTCATTCTAGTGCAAGGCATACTTATGTACTCACTACAACTGATTACTTCACTAAATGGGTGGAAGCCATCCCAACCAAGCAAGCCAACTCTGAAAATAGTCTGCAACTTCATCAAGGAGAATATCATTGTTCATTTTGGAATACCACAGAAAATTGTTGTAGACAATGCCACCTATTTCTCTTCCAAGGAGCTCACAGAGTTTTGTTATGGCTTTGGAATCTCCCTATCTCACTCTTCTGACTACTACCCATAGGGAAATGGGCAAGTTGAGTCAAGCAACAAGAACATTGTGACCATTGTTCACAAGCTGGTAGATGAGAATCAAAGGAACTGGCACAAGAAGTTATATGATGCATTGTGGGCTGATAGGATCACTCCTAAGAAGGAAATAGGTATGTCACCTTTCCAAATGTTGTATGGAGTTGAGGCAGAGATTCCCCTCACAATTGAGATGCCAGCTCTCAAGTTGCTTGCAAGAAATAGAAGATGGTCAATACAAAGACTCCATTGACAAGAGGATCCTCTTCCTAGAGAAGCTGGAGGAAAGCAGATGCCAAGTGGTGGATAGAATTAAAGAACACCAATTGAAAGTGAAGAAGATATTTGACAAGAGGGAAAAGGCAAGAGAATTCAAGGTTGGAGATTTTGTCCTACTATGGGACAAGAGAAGAGAACCAAAGGGCAGCCATGGAAAGTTTGATTCATTATGGCTCGGCCCATTCCAAATTCATGGAGCTTGTGGTGAGAATGTTTTTCTCCTCTCATACTTGGATGGAACACCATTGGAATTTCCTCAAAGTGGGAAATACTTGAAACTATATCATCAATGAAAGTGGGTTGTCCCCTCCTTGTACCATAGGTGATTTTCATAGGTGTGTTTTTCCTTTTCTATTGTGTGGTTTTGGTTTAGTTTTGTTTGGTTTTTTTTGTGTGTGGTTTGGCTTGTGTGTTTCCTCCTTCTTCCATTCTTTCTCATAATTGTACATGACTCTACAAGGCCCAATGGATAAGGCACTGGTCAACGTAATATGTTTTGAAACTTGAGATTCTGGATCCTCATGTCGTGCCCTAGCCATGCCCAGTTCACGCCATGTCCCCAAGCTAGAGCCAATTGTTGTCTCCTAAAACTACTCTACATTTTCCATAGCCAAATTCAAATTTTTTTGAGCTCATGCCCTTCATTGGTGTTTAAGCCAAGTTAGAGATTTAAGAAATTAGCAAAAGTCATGCCCTAGAGCTGTTTAAATCTCTGTTTTTCTCATTTTGAGAAATTCTCCATCTCCCGGTCTGTGCACGAAATATCCTCTTTACAATCTCCTTTGTGATCAAATTGTTCACTTATTCTATGGCCTAGGTCATCAAATCATTGTTTTTCCTCCATGCCTCTGGTTCATGAAGGAAATTCAAAAATTGACTCAAAATGACAAAGTTCTCTTCCTCTCGTATTTTTCCCCATAATGGGATGATGGGTGTTTTTCCCCATCAAATTTTTCAATGATGAATGTAGGTACATGGTCAGATCCTATTGGATGGGGAGGAATGGGATTTTTGGTGAACTTAACACTTTTGGTCACTTTTGGCAAAAATGGTAAATTTTCCCCATGGACCCAAAAAAAGCCGAAAATCGCCATTGAAAAAAAACCTCAAAAAGGGCTCCACACGTCAAAATGGACAAACTCTAGGGGGGGAAAAGGGATAGTCTTCAATTAAGCAAATTTCCACGTGTCCTGTATAAAATGAAGGTAAAATCAGCTAAGTATGGAAGGCTCAAAGGATGGCTCCATGTGTCAAATGGCACAACTCTGAAAAAGGTGGGGCAGAAAAGGTCAATTACCAAATCAAGCGCACAGATCACCACGTGGTCAAATTGGAGAGGAAAAGCCCATCACCAAATTCAAAGTAGATGAGTGGGCCATCCATCAGGGAAATTGAGATTTTTTGAGCCTCTTTGTAAAAAAAGGTGAAAAAAAAAAAGTAACCCAAACCCCGAATCAAAGCTATTAAAGGAAAAAGTCAAATATTGAGCCCAGGGAAAAAGTTCAAAGGTGAAGCCCACCATTGAAAAGTCAAAGCGAGATTTGGCCATCGGAGAAATTTGAGTTTTTGAGCCTCTTTAAAAAAAGGTGAAAAGTTAAAAAGTGAAGTAAAAGTTCAGAATGCTTAAAGGTCTCCGCCAGTCTCGGCCCCCATTGAAAAGTCAAAGGTGAAGCCCAAATTGAAAAGTCAAAGCGGAGAGAGGAATGGAGGAGGAATTTGAGTTTTTGAGCCTTTTTCCAAAAAAAGGTTAAAATGTTGAGAAAAGAGCCGACCCCATCTCCAACTAAACGTGCCACGTCCTAGTCAAATCAAAGAGCAAAGCTGGGCCGGGAGGAATTTGAGTTTTTGAGCCTTTTTCCAAAAAGGTTAAAATGTTGAGAAAAGGGCCACGACCCCATTTCCAATCAGAACATGCCACGTGTCTAAGTTGAAAAGTCAAAGTGGGTGTGGGCCAATTTGTTCCAAATTGCCAAATCTCTAAAAATCACAAAATGCAAAGGGCTTCCCCATAACCTCCAATCCCTTCCTACCACGTGGATGACCCGATTTCAAAGTTATAGGAGCAAATCAAATGGTCTATATTTAAACTGGCAAATCAAATGTAACAGTTGCTTTGTAAGATCTAGTTTTTAACCCACCATGAGTGTTTTCTTCACAACAGAGGAATTTGAAAAGGCATTGAGGATTTGTGAAGTTGTAACCATTTTCACAAAGAATATAATGGCTTCTCGAGCCATTCCAAAGGGGGCATGATTGATTTCAAAAAGACCAGAGTGCTCTGTACCTGGAAAAGACAGAAAAATGCCATTCTTCTTCTATTTTCTCTTCTTCCTCAAATTTCTTCCATTCTCAAGCTATGTACAAACTCTCTCGAGCTTCAATAATAAAAGAAGGAATTTTTGCCTCTTTGATTGAGGAATTAATTGGTACTTTGTGACCAATGAGTTTCATTCGGTCTTGTAGCTTCTCCTATGGATTTGTTTTTCTTCTAACTATAAATGCATGTAAATGAAATTTCTAATTAATGTGTGTGGGCATCTGATATTCTACTCACAACATTAGTTTCTCCTACCTCCATTCTCACTCCCTTTCCCTTCTCAGACAAAGTTTCTTCTCTAGTGAGAAATTGCTAGCTTTGCCACAGGGTCAATGGAGTGCCCCTGTTGGATCTCTGGTCGAAAGGCCACCATTGAAATCCACTTTTTCACGCACATGCACATATGGAAAGTAGAGGGACTTAGATTCCCATAGCGTTGGCTTGAAACCCACCAATTTGTCCACAAGATTATTTTAAGGAGTATATTATAGGTTTCATCTATAATTTGTTAAATAATTCAAAACTAAACCAATCAATTTATTTAATTTTTTCATGTTACGAGGTTTTTAAAAATTTATTCAATATAATTGTAATGTAAGCACATTTGTGATTCTTATTTGTATGTGTTTAATTTAATTTTTCAATAAATAAACATTTTAAAATATGTGAGAATTCATACAACTAATAATAATTAAAAATATAATAAGTGTAATTAAAAATATAATAAGAGAACCTAATATTAGTTACAATACAATAAGTGTAATGTAGTACTTTACACCTAACATTAAACTAAAGTATTTTATAAAAATAATAATTAAAAACTAAAAATATCTACATAAATTATATTTATTAATAATATAATGAACATAATTTGATGTCACATTAATTTCAAGTAAGGCTTTTTTAACTATAAGTTTTAAAAAGTTGATGTGCATGTTAGTTTCAATATTAATATGTCTTAACTTAATGTTCAATATTAATATGTTCCAATATAATTTTAGATTGATGTATATGATGAATCATAATACATGTTAGATATATTGTTATATTTTATTTATGTCAAGTATAATACAAATTATTTTCAAATATATATTTTCCTTATTATTGGATGTATTTAATTAAATTTCTTTAAAACAACTCTAGTTCTGCACACGCCCACGCATGGCACGCGCGCCACCCTCTCGCTCTCACACTCGCGCTCTCTGCTCTCTCTCTCTCTCTCTCTCTCTCTCTCTCTCTCTCTCTCTCTCTCTCTCTCTCTCTCTCTCTCTCTCTCTCTCTCTCACACACACACACACACACACACACACATCCTTCATTAATATAATAGAAATTAAACAAAACAATGTTGTTCCTCATAAACAAATTATAATGTGGTTTTAATAAAATTGATTTATAACACCCTTAACAACATTATCATAATATTATAACATTAAAAAAAAAAAAAAAAAAAAAAAAAAGCATTATTATAATATTCTAAATTGTTCTTCAAAATTCTTTATTCCTCTTAGACTTTGGAGTTTCTAGAAAAATTTAGAAGACAACTATTTACATATTTTTCAATCTCATTATCTAATAATATACTTAGTCAATGTGTAACACAATACTAATAATATAATATAATTATAAAAATATAAGTAATTTTATACAATAATTAATATATATATATATATATATATATATATATATATATATATATATATATATATATATATATATATATATAATGTAATATGTATTATTATTTATTATATATTATTCTAATACCAACACAATTTATTATATTATGATAATAAAATATTATATTAATGTGCACATTATTTAAAAATTTAAATATACCAATTACTTTACATATGTGTGTATATGTTGGTTAAAAATAAACAATTAAAAATTCCATCCCTCCATCTCTCACAGCATTAAAAACAAATTCTAAAACACAAAGAATATATAGCATTATGTAGAAATATGAAACAAAACATGTGACAGGAATATATAGCATTTTGTTTTTTAGCCGTGTGTTATATACACTTAAAAACATGACAATACCAATCTAATTCATCCAAGGATGATTCTTCATTATAAGCCAATGAAATATTATTTTATTGAATGTTAAAAATAGAAACCAAGTGGAAAACATTATTATAGTACCATCTCAATGGCTTTACTATATGAAGACATTATTAAAGTACCTTAATGTTTGGACTCATTGCATGCAATGATTGATATGTTGGAATCCAAAGGAATGTGTTTTAAATATATATTAAAATGAAATTTTGTATATTGAAAGTATCTAAGTGGTATATATTCTAGGAACACTTAAAATAGGTGATTGGGCATCCTAGATCTTAGAAAGACCTCTCTTTTTCTATAAATTGATTATACAAAAATACATTCTCGTCACACTTAAAATAAATTGATTATAGGGATGTGTGGATATTACTGCAAAATTGTTGAATAATAACCCTCTAAGCGCAAATAATAACATTCTACAATTATGTAAGTACGTTAGTGTGGATAGTATTGAAAATTTGTTAGAATCATAAATAATAATTTTGTATATTCATGAATGTGAATTTGGTAATTTAAATCAATGTATAAATAAAGAGTTATAAAGACATTTTTTCTATTGAGTAGTTAAATTTTATATAGTTCTTCATTAAATTATTAAATCGAACAATTTATTAATTATATGTAGAATCTTTTGAAATATATATATATATATATATATATATATATATATAAATTGAATGTGTATATATTTAGTGATGTAGAGTACGTTGGGGACTAGATGAATGGCAACCGAGTCCTAGAAGCTAAAATACTTCTTTGTGAATTTCTCACCCGTTTCATGCTATCCAATACCTTTTGGTGGCCATCCGGTTGAAAACTAGATTTTTTGTCTTTTTACTTTAAGGATTTTAAACTAATAAGCTAGTAAATTGCACCAAGCTTAAATATTTTTGTAATGAGATAAAAAGATATAGCATGTGAGTACTCAAAAAAACATGTTATCCTATTTAAACACAATCACAACCTCGATTAAGCCTTAGACATAAATCAAACCGTTCTTTTTGACTAAAATATAGTTTTTGAGTCTCTTCAAAGGATTGGATGAGCTTGGCTTTCTCATTGCTCACAATTCAAATCACAAACACCTTAAATAGTTTTATTGCATACTCAACAACATCCTTTTTGGGCTAAAACACTCTATTAGAGCTTACTTTTACAAACATTTGGGTGTATTTCCAATACCTCAATACTCTCTACATAGCAAAAATTCTCTTTGGATTATTTTTTTGTACCTTCTACATCAAAAAACCATCACCAATTTGGGTTTAGATATTCCCTTTCGCCCCAACTAATAACTCACCAAAAATTCCCTTTTCCTCTCTTTCTTTCACTTTTTTTTTTTTTTAATTTCTTGGTGTCTCTTCTTCTCCACTTCTTCCTGCATTTTCCCCATCTCTTGGGCATCCCAAAATGCCCCCTCATCAAGAAATTCGAACATCCATGTAAAAATGTTTTTGTCTTCTCATGAGTATTTTTGGGTTGATTTTCATACATGTGTAACTCTCTGTCTGGGCCTTCTTTTCCAAAACGGTTTTAGCTACACCCTATCATTATAAATAAAAACCCCATATAATTTTTTTTTACCAAGGTGGCCCAAGACTCTCAATCAATAACATGCATATGTCAACTATTCGACGAAATGCCAATAAGAGAAAATGAGCCAAACTTCAAATTTCTTTATTCTTCTTTTTTTTGGTGATGCAAGATTGTTTGAAACCTTGAAGGCTCTTGCATCAAACACCTGTAATTAAATTATGAGCTCCTACTCACATGGGTGGATTAAGTGGTACAACCACTCTTTTGAGCAATCGAGATTGATGACCATAACGTTCCTTTCCAACACACCAAGTAATCTTGAGCAACTAAATTTCTATTTTTCTCTCTCTTCCATATCCAACTTCTTCTTATTGGCTTCAAATAATATCTCTTTTTCTTACCTATGCTCTTTCTTTCCTCTTTTATGGCATTAGACTAACCATAGCTTGGCCACCTCCACCAAATGCCTCTTTTTTTCTTCTTCCATCTTCTTATAGGTTGAAACTCACCTTCATCCATCCATATCCACCTAGATGCTCCTTATATATTACTTTATCTAGTTTGATTATACCCACTACTATTTGACCGCATCCTCCTAAAGCCTTAAAGGATTTGTTCATTCACTATCCAACCTACAATTGGATTATTCCTTTTGTCACTCTTGTCTAATTGTAACTAATATTTTCTCATGGATTCTATCTCTTCCTCTAATTTTATCCTATCCTCTACCACCTCACTTATGGCTTCTTCATTCATAAGAGTCCTAAAAGACTTTTCTTATTTCTCAACTTATTCTTGTGTTATGGCTGATATAAAAATAATATGCTCTTCAAATATTTTAGACTCAAGTGGCTTACTCTTCTTACCTCTAAAGGAATTTTTGAATACCTCATTTCTCTCCAATTTTGTACCTATGTAGTGATTACATGCATATACTAGTTCTTAAATATAAGAATAAAAAGTGCTCATAGGTTCATGTTAGTACAAAATCATAGCACCCCCAAATGAGTTGTCGATCTCCTTTTCTAAGGTAGAGTCATTTGGTGTGATTTGCATAACATTGATTTTTCCCCAAAGTGTGGGTCTTTGTGAATTGGGAAAAATCTCCAGATTAAAAGTCGGTTCCTATTCCTTTATTTAGGTGTATGCATGAAAACTTACAAAGGAACTATTCTTAAACCTAATCTAAGTTTTACCAAGGAGGCATGGATAAAAGGAATACAAGAAATCAAAAACTAAGCTACAAGGTGATGCACTGAAGGAATGATGAACATTAGTTTTGCTGATAGACACAAACCAACCAAATGCATACAATAATCAAGCACATGTAACTAGATTTGTAATGGAAGACTAGATGAGAGCAATGGAGACAAGAAAGGATCTAAAATCAATCACAAACGTGTTTTATTGCTCTGCAGACGATACAATGCATTACAAATGGCCAAAAGTCGAAACGTGTTGCAATTTTAAGGGGAGGTTTGAAAACTCCTCGAATTCATTTGCTAGAGGAAAAGGGGAGCCTGCAAAACCTAAGAATGTCCAACCCTTTACAATGAGTCCCGACCCTACATTTATAGATTCAACACAGAGGGAAGAAGGAGAGAGAAGTGGAAAAACTATTATGAAGCTCAACCACTGCCATCAATGCATCTTGCCAAAAACTCCACCCCAAATCTGCTTAACATCCATTATTGGTTCGACACTCAAAGGAGGAGGAAGCAGCCAGATTAGATCAAATCTGATCTAGTTGTTGGGGTAGAAGATCCTGTATTAAAGGCCTAAAGACATTTCTCCATTTTCCCCACTTAATCGCTTCTTAAAGTTTCATATCTCCATGGTGTGTATTGGTTTTCCAGTGGTGCCATATTTTCTAGATTTTGAGCCCCGAGGAAAGATATGACCATTTGAGATTTTGTTCAAGTCCATACAAAATAGAAAAAGTTCAAAAATGGGCCCCTTTTTTAGATCTAGACACGTGGAGGGTTGCGCATGTTTGAGGGAAGCCTCTGTATTTTACCTTTGGAGTGTCATGGGGCCGACACATGGCTTCTTCAGACCTACTCAATTTCCTTATGTTTTTGGCTAAGTCCTTAGTTCGGCGGGGTCATATATATGACCGGGGACATGCGAAATTTTGGCAGTTGTCTAAAACCGTCCTCAATTCTGCTCATGAGTTAGCACCATGTTGATGCTTAGCACGCTCCGCTAAGCATGTCTCTGTGTTTTCGTATTCAACCTAACCCTGTCCCTTTTTTGAAACGGGATGCATGGAGGCTCCGCACTTACTTAGTAACATGCTTAGGATTTTTCCTTTGAAGGAGCGTCGGATCGACACGTGGAAATATTCACAGGATCTTAGAATTTTTAACAACCCTTCTTACCTTTTTGTACCTTGGACTACGTGGCGATTTGGCACTAGTGTGGGTCTCGCTTTTGGATTTACCCTTGGAGACATGTGGTAGCCTTCTATACTTAGCCCTTTTTTGAGGCCTCGCCTTGTCCTTTTTGACCTTTATCTTTGACTCGCCTCTATTTTGGGGTCAGGGCACGTGGAGGTCTAGCACTTATTTGATCCTCCTCTTTTGGATTCAATTTTGAAGATGTGCCATTTAGACACTTGGCGCGTCACTATCTCTTCCATACTTAGTCGATTTTGGACTCGTTATGAACTATTTTGAGCCCAAAGACCTCGAAACTTTTCTTTCCTTCTCTCTCTTGCTCCCGGCTTCTTTGAGGCTATCTCTTCCTTCTTTGACCCTGCTATTCCATTTTTTGAGCCCGCCCATGTAATCTGGTTAGTGTATTTGAGGCACGAATTTGTTTTTGTATAGGATTTTTGATCCAATATTTTTCTCGGGGAAAAATATGGAAAACAATTTGACGAATCGTGGAGGTATCTCGCCTACTAGATGAAAAGACTAGTTCCCTTGTCATATCCATTGGGCATGGAGTTAAGAATGACAGTATGATACTAATCCTACCTCTAATCCATGAGCCCGACCATTTACACTCTCAATTTTCATAAGAAATCTTGAAATGATGGTTTTTGAGAGTAGAAAATTGTTTTGACCTAGGGATTTCATCTGTCCCTGAATGGACTGTGCAAGAGCAACAAAACAACACCACACAACTATGTACAAAATTTGAAATCATACATGCTCCAAGTAGAACATGTAGAGTGTGTAAAGCACTTAGGAAAAAGCAACCTAAACTACAACAAGGCAATGTGCACAAGCACTTAGAGGAATGAGAAATTAAACTAGTATGTATAAGGTGAGAACTTTCCTTCTAGTAGCAATGTTTAAGATAGATTCCATTCACTGGAATCTACAACTCTTCACCATCCAATGTAGACAATTAGAAATCATTGCTACTTTTACATCTTGTGACCATGTAGGGGCCACTCCAAATGGCATCAAACTTGGAATTCCTTCCTAGTTTTGTGCGATCTGCATCCCATTTCAAAACTAGGTCTCCTTCCTGAAGGTCCTTGTTCTTTCCTTCTTGTCAAAGCATCTCTTGATTGAGACCTGATCCTTCTCCATTGTTTGAAGTGCATGCTCTCTAGTTTCTTCCAATTCCATTAGCTCTGCATACCTGGCCTCCATTGGTTCAAACTCAGACATCTCTAGTTGCTTCATGAGTTCCAATGCTGGCAACTCAAGTGATATAGGCAACACTGCCTCTTTCCCATAGAAAATTTTGAATAGAGAGCTGCCTGTAGACATCTTGGGTGTTGTCCTATCAGCCCATAAGGATGATTTGATTTTTGTGTACCAAGTTCTCTTATTTTCATCAAGATTTCTTCTAACAATCTTTAGCAAGTTCTTGTTTGTGGACTCAGCTTGGCCATTACCTTGAGGGTAATAATTTGATGAAGTGCTCAAGTAAATCCCGTTCTTAATAGCCCATTTTGTGATTTTAGAACCTATGGATGCCAATGCATTGTCTGATATAATGGTGGTCAGCACTCTAAGTCCTGGTCAAGATCCCTTCATAGAAATCCAAAGATGCTAGACTCATTAGCTTCTTTGAGTGCCACTTCCTCGGTCCACTTGGTGAAATAGTCTGTTGTTGTCAGAATCCATTTGTGGCCTTGGCTTGAATTTAGATTGATGACCCCAATGAAGTCCAATCCCCATTGTATGAATGGCTGGTCAACTGAAGTTGGGTGCAATAGAGTGCTGCTTGCTAGCCTTTCTTTGCCTTAGAATAATGCATAATTCTTACACCTTTTGATCCATGCATAACAGTCACTAAACACCTTGGGCCAATAATAACCTGCCTTCATGATCTTAAGTGTTGTCACCCATGGAGAAAAATGGCCTCCAACTTCTTCAACATGGAACTCTTGTAACACTCTCTCAATCTAATATGTCCCAATACATCTTAACAGAATGTCATTGATGTCCCTTTTAAATAAGACACCATCAATAAGCACATATGGGATGGCTTGCAGTCTGAGTGTCTCTTTTTTACTTTACTCATTTCATGAGGGCATAGGTCTATTTGTAGGAAGTACATAATATTCTGAGTCCAACAAGGAGTGAGTATATCATCATTTTCTTTCTCTTGACTATTCTCAGAGGACAAAAACAACTTCCTTTTCATTGTTTACCTCATCTTGTTGACTTGAGGCCAGTTGTTCACACAATCCCTTCCCACAGACCAGCTTAGTAACCTTGATCTCAATGTCATACTCCATGACACGAGTGATCCATCCTACACATTTTTCATTCAAATCCTTGTTGAGAAGGAAGTCTTTAACTCCTACATGGGAGACTAACAATTGGATTTTATTGTTTGAAACCAGATGCTTAAACTTCTTTAACCCTCGATTACTGCAAGGACATGCTTTTCGATGAAGGAGTATCTCACTTCATAATCTTCCAAACCTTGGCTGAAGAAGGCAATTGGCTGCTCTATACCCTCTTTGTTTTGTTGTACTAAGATTGCAGAAATTGTGTCACTGCCACCAAAGGCATATAGTATGAAGTCCTTAGAAAAATCTAGATTCACGAGAGTTGGGGCTTGTGATATAGCTTCTTTGATGGCCTCAAAACTTGCTCTTCCTTCAGTTGTCCACCTAAATGCCAAGTTTTTCTTCAACATCAACGTTATTGACTTGACAAGGGCGAAAAGTTTGGTACAAACCTATGGAAAAATTGATCTTTCCTAAGAAGCTTTGAAGAGTCTTCTTATGGCTTGCAATGGTAACGCTCTTATTGCTTCAACTCTCTCTGGGTCAATTTTCAAACCTTCCTTTGACACGATATGGCCTAGAAGCCTGCCATCATAGGCCAAGAATATGCATTTTTTAGGGTTCAATGATATTCCAAATCTCCTACATCTTTGAAATACTTGTCTTGAGTGAAAAAGATGATTTGCTACATTTCTAGAGAACACAATGATGTCATCCAGATATATCAGTACTATTTTGTTGATCAACCCTTTGAATTCCATATCCATTTCCCTTTGGAAAGTGGCTCCAACATTAGACAATCCAAATGGAATTTTTCTGTAGGCATAGGTGCCCCATTTGGTGGTGAAATCCATTTTGAATTGATCATCTTCTTTCACCATTATTTGGTTATACCTTGAGTAGCCATCTAGGAGAGAGAATCTCTCTGATCCAGACACCACTTGCAAAATCTACTCCATTGAGGGGAGTGGGTAGTGGTCCTTAAGTGATGCTCTATTCAAGTCTTGAAAGTCTACACATAACCTAATCTCTCCATTCTTCTTCCTGACTGGGACCAAGTTTGCAACCCAACTTGAGTGTTTGATTGGAAATATAATACTTTCCTCTATCGCTAGTTTAGCTCTTTCTTCATCAGAGGCTCAATATGTGGATTGACTAGTCTCTACTTTGCTGATGGGCTTAACATCTAGGTCTAGTTCAATCATGTGTTGTCCCGGCTTCGATTGAACCCTCTTAGGTCTTCATAGATCCAAGAAAATACGTCTGGAAACTCTTGGAAAAGATGCATGAATTCATACCTTTATTTCTCGGTGGCCACTTTTCCAATTTGAAGTGTTTTTCCTTCTCCAACTAGAATTGAATCTAAATCTTCTCCTTTGATATGTATGTTAGCCTTCTCTTTTGAAACTGATCATTAGGATTGAAGATATATTCCAATGTCACCAAACCTTTGGGAATCTTGTTTGTACGTAGCTGCACTACTTGATCTCCATATTGCTGCTCTAATTTGTCTTGATTCTTAGCTGAGAATTCAGCTTCCTCTTGCAAGAAATTGATGATCTGTTGATCATTATCAAACACCTACCAACATGTGTTGTTATCTGGCACTACTAGCCTCACAACCACATGGATATGTGGCTGTCCTTTGTCTCTCTTGATGCTTTCAACCACATCAAATGTTGCTCCAACTACTACAAGCCTATCAACAGCTTCATTCTCCTTCCTAGGTATGGACACAATGTTGAAGGCTTCAAAATCCTCAATGAGATCCCATACCCTATTCTTGTAGCTCTTGACCAAGTCATTCTTGATGGAATTTTGTCCTTTGACTTGATTAGAAACTAGTTCACTGTCACCAAAAACTTACAATTTCTTGATTCCTCGTTTCCTTGCCCAATGAAGACCCTAGACCAAAGCCTCATATTTAGCAGTGTTATTTGAGCAGGAAAACTGAAATCTGAAGGCTAAATAATACTTGATGCCTTGTGGTGAAACCAACATTGCACCACCTCCAGCTCCTTGTCTACTCCTCGAGCCATCAAAGAACAATTTCCATACTTCATTGTTATCTTTGTGTTCTGGCTTAATGATGTCAGGAAGAGGATGATTCTCCTCATGCAGATAATAGACTCCTAGCTCGACTCTTCCATCTCCTTATAGGGGTCAAAAACATGTATTTTGTTAGCCCATTCATTGAGAGTCAAGTATGGGATACACCCCACATTGTTTTCTACTTCACCCTTGCTTAGGAGGTCTTCTTGATCAAAAGCTAAAAAATTGGCACCGATTGGGCTAGGTACATAAGACTCAATATGATAATCAACAATGGGCTTAGATTTGATTGTGGCTCGAGGAACCTTCTTGATTGAAACAATGGCCTACTAGGAGGAGGTGTTGATAAGGCTTTGTTTGGTGGAGATGGAGACCTCTAGGCTCTTCTTCCTCTTCTCCTTCTGTCTGGAGACAAATGTAGATGTAAAAATTGTCCTTCTTCTCTAGTTCTTGACCTTGTTTGTATTCTTCTCATAAACTTGGCAAGCTTGGACTGCTGAAACCAGTGGATTTTGTCCCTTTTTGAGTCACTAGATGCACAGTTTTAAAACTTCTTAAAATGTAGAATCACAAAAGTATACATTAGTCTTACTTTAATAAAGATGGAGACTTCTTTCTCCCACCAGGCGTGCCAAAACTATTAGTGAAAATCACATCACCCCCAAATGAGTTGTCAGATCTACTTTTCTAAGGCAGAGTCATTTGGTATGATTTGCATAACATTGAGTTTTTCCCAAAGTATGGGACTTTTAAAATTGGGAAAAATCTCGAGATTAAAGGTCGGTTCCTATTCCTTTGTTTAGGTACATGCATAAAAACTTGCAAAGGACATATTCCTAAACCTAATCTAAGTTTTACCAAGGAGACATGGATAAAAGGAATACAAGAAATCAAAAATTAAGCTACAAGGTGATGCACCGAAGGAATGATGAACATTAGTTTTGCTGATAGACACACCAACAAAATGCATACAATAATCAAGCACAAGTAACCAGATTTGTAATGGAAGACTATATGAGAGCAATGGAGACAAGAAAGGATCTAAAATCAATCACAAACGTGTTTTATTACTCTACAGATCGATATAATGCATTACAAATAGCCAGAAGGTAGGAAACATATTACAATTTTAAGGGGAGGTATGAAAACTCCTTGAATTTATTTTCCAAAGGAAAAGGGGAGCCTACAAAACCTAAGAATGTCCAACCCTTTACAATGAGTCCCAACCCTGCATTTATAGGTTCAACACAGAGGGAAGAAGGAAAGAGAAGTGGGAAAACCATTATGAAGCTCAACCACTACCATCAATTCCTCCTACCAAAAACTCCACCCCAAATCTGTCTTAATTGCATCCATTACTGGTTTGATGCCTCAAAGGAGGAGGAAACGGCGGATAAGATCAAATCTGATCTGGTTGTTGGGAGAGAAGATACTGTATTAAAGGCCATAATACTTTTCTCAATTTTCTACCAACCTAATTGCTTCAAACTTAAAGTTTCAGCTCTCCATGGTTTAGACAAGGCTGAGATCTTTCCAGCCGTGATTTGCTAGATTTCAAGCCCCAAGTCGAAAGATATGACCATTTGAAATTTGGATCGGGTTCGTACAAAATAGTGAGAAAATAGTTCAAAAATAGGACCCCTTTTTTAGATTGGACACATAGAGGGCTACACACGTATGAGGGAAGCCTTTGTATTTTACCTTTGGAGTGGCAGGGGGCCGACACGTGGCTTCTTCTGTGACTTGCTCAATTTCCTTATGTTTTTGGCTAAGTCCTTGGCTTGACGGGATCATATATGTGGATTTGGGAACATGTGGCGTCTTGGCACTTGTCTGAAAACCATCCCTCAATTTTTCTCTTGAGTTAGCACCATGCTAATGCTTAGCACCCTCCATTGACATGTCTCTGTGCTTTGACTATTTAACCCGACCTTGTCCCTTTTTTGAAACAAGATGTGTGGAGGCTCCACACTTACTTAGTAACCCACTTAGGATTTTGCCTTTGAAGGAGCGTCATATTGACACGTGGAAATCTTCGCAGGCTCTTAGACTTTTCAACGACCCTTCTTACCTTTTTAGACCTTGGACTACGTGGCGAGCTGGTGCTTGTTTGAGTCTCTACTTTTGGATTTACCCTTGGAGACGTGCCGAGCTGACACGTGGCAACCTTCTATACTTAGCCCTTTTTCGAGGCCCACCCTATCCATTCTTTGACTTTTAGCTTTGAATTTTCCTCTGTTTTGGGCCTGGGGCACGTGGAGGTCTGGCACTTTTTCGAGCCTCCTCTTTTGGATTCAAATTTAAAGATGTGTTGTTCAAAAACTTGGCAACATCCGTTGTCTCTTCCATACTTTGTCGATTTTGGACTCATTCTGAATGCTTTTGAGCCTGAAGACCTTGAAACTTTGCCATTCCTTCTCTTTCTTGCTCATGGCTTCTTTGAGGTTGTCTCTTCCTTCTCTAACCCTTCTATTCCATTTTCTCGATCCCACCCGTAATCTGGTTAGTGGATTTAAGACGTGGATTGGTTCTTGTCATGAGTTTTTGATCCAATATTTTGTTGGGGGTAAAATATGGATAACAGTTCCTCCTCGATATTCACAAATTCATTAGCTGATATAATAATAATATCATACTTCTTGTCGTCTTGGCTTTTATCAGGTTGATGCAAAAACCAACTTCTCTCTTTCCTCTTCTTAACCATGTACTTAAATAATGCTTGTAGAAACATATCCTCAATCCCATCATCTTCTCGACTACATCTTTGTTGCAACCTCACATTTTTCTTCACATGCTTACACGATAACAAACTCAATCGTTCCATCTCACCCTTGTCATATCCCTTTCTCAAACTCTTTACAATACTTATAGGTTGATTTTGATATTCTTTCTTCACCTCATCCATGTCATGTACCAATAACTTTCTACTCTCCTTGTTGTTGGAAGCACAATGGACTGAGAGGGGGATGAATCAGTCCTACAAATTCATTATTTCATTTATCATTAGTTTCAACAATCAATAACATTCATTCATTCACATACATTCAACCATAGCATATTAAGTGTGTACAATACATTCAAAGAACCATAACACATGAAAGAGAGCTCATAGACACAAGATTTAAGTGGGAAAACCTCATGGGGAAGAAAACCCACTGAAACAAAAAAATTATATTGTGATGTTTCAAATTTAGTGAGGCACAAACCACACAAGGAGCACGAACCCTACAAGGAGCACCAAATCCAAAAGGAAGCTACAACCCCTAGGATGACTAAGAACTGACTTAACCAACTATATATTTTTTATCTTTGATATTTCTACTACTATAACTAATGGATATCACTTATTCATCTCATAAACCCTAGCTCATACCCTAGGTCTTCAAACTTGTTCTTTCTTCTTCTTTATCAACTTTTCTTACTTCTAATATATTACACACATGATGTCAAACTATGCTCAACCTAAAACACATCTGATGTACCTTCAAATCATGCCTTCATACGTACAAAGCACTCTCTTCTAGGTCGCCCTTCTCCCCTTACAAGACTAGCTCACCAAATGAGCTCAACTTCACTTTTATATGCATTTCTTCTCTCTAACCCAAAGGAGGTCGGTCCCTCATGATAAATTCAACCCAAAAACATTATAAAATTCAAGTAACTTCATTACAATGGTCACATATGACCCATATAGGTCGGCCTAGCTAAAACCCTTCATTCATGCACCAAAAATCCTCAAATCCCCATCATTGGAATGACAAAAATATCCTAATCCCAAAAATATTTTTATTCATGCTCTAAAATTCAACACACATGTTTAAAATAAAATTTAAACATCATACATGGTCATAATTATCATGGACCAATGTGACCATGTGTAATGGGCTCAATGGCTCATTGCCTTAACCAAACACTTGTTTTCCAAACTCATCTTATAAACACCCTTTCGATACATTCAAGATCTCAAAATGCACTCACTAGGTGTGAAATTAATCCCTCTTCACTTTATTGGTGATAGCAAGCATCGTGTATCCATTTTATTCCTCAAAAACTCAATACCACAATAAGAACAAGATTTTCCTGAAAATGCAAATACAAATGTCTTCACAAATGACCTGAAAGACAAATCAAATGACCTCACCAAGACTCAATCCATATATCATTTGAAATATATATAAATTATATTTCCATAAAATATAATGAAACCTTACAACTCTAAGTAGAAGGCCTTAAAATAGGTCCATCTCTGTAAAATCCTTTTTATCCTTCATTGGACTCAAGAACTAACTAGCTCAACATGCTCCATCACACAAAAACTCTTTTCCACACTTAAAAAAAGAATTAAAAACACTTATACATGATTTATAAGCTATAAAAAACATTCACCAATCAATAAGAACTCATAATTATATCACTTGACCTCATGTAGCTCTATATACACCCTACTAGAATGAGAATCCTCCAATATTGACCCTCAAAGAATGACTCATTAATTATTTATACCATTTTAAATCCTTGATTTTGATACGCCATTGGAAATTTATATGAATTGGATTCACAACACAACTTGAATAAAATCCTAACTCATCCTATAGATCATGATATTCCATTTTTACTTGAAAGCTACTCCAAATTATCCCAAAACTAGTCAACAAAGATAGGGCACACTTTGCACTTTTTAACATAACCATGACTTGAAACCTTCATGAACATCTATATCAAATCCAAGGATATCATAAATGGTAATTTAGTCATTACCTCATTTGGAAAACTTCTTAAACTACAACTCTTCATAAATAAGCATTTTCAGGTGGGGCCCACATATCACCACATGTTATAACATACCTTTATGGAAAGATGAAAGATTCCTCTACAACATAAAATCATCACTTTTGAGGAACCAATCAAAAATTTTACGATATAATCAATTTTCTCCAAGATGTTCATAGCTAGGGTTTAGCTTAGGGTTTCAAACCAGCTTAGCTTCTTAACAATCGTTCATAAAAACATGACGATCAAACCACCTCATTATTTTATGAAAGATTCATAAGTGAAATTAAAAGTTACCCCAAAGAGATAATGTCCTCATATAAATTACACAATTCACAATGTGTTAGGAAATAAGAGATAAAATATGCGGAATAATCCCTTACATAATCGCAACAAAAGTAGAAACTAATATGCAAAAATATTACAGATCTCAAATAAAAGTGTAGAATAAATAACACAACACGAGAGAGACATTATTTAACGTGGTTCACACAATTTGGGCTACATCCACCAAGAATCACTTGCTCATTTTTATTACAAGCCTCCACTCTCTCAATACAATATCCAATCTGCTTGGAGCTATGCTCAACAAACTCTCTGAAATTCACACCCGAATTCAAAACACATCTGCAATAGATTTTCTTGTATATGTATCATATGCATAAGAACATATAAATAGACAATTAGTTAAGCATTTTGATACAAAACCGTGAGTATCAAAACCATGGGCAAAAACTATGGGTATCAAAACCATGGACAAAAATCGTGGGTATCAAAACAATGGGTACTTAGAAAATAATGGGCCCAAAAATAGCCCATAATGGTTACCCATTACCCATGGGTTAATAAACCACCCATGAAAATTTTCTTCGTGGGCTTCACCCGAACGCCTCGACCCCGCTCACCGAGCGGGACCGCTATAAAAATACCCGAGTGTAACACATAGAAGGTGTACCACACTTTAACACGAAAATAGGCTCCACAAACATAACAATCTCCCACTTGGAGACTGATTTTCACTGAGCAAGCTTCTCAACCCTTCATTGTCATCCGCGAAGGCCAACCAAAGCTGAACATAGCTTTATTTTATCCCTTGTGACCACCTTGGTCATCATGTCTGCAGGATTTTGACTGGTATGAATCTTCTCCAACTTCAACTTATCTTCCTCCAAAGCTTTCCTAATGAAGTGATATCTCAACTGTATATGCTTCGTCCTGGAGTGGAAAGCATAGTTCTTAGCTAGGTGTATAGCACTCTGACTATCACTATGTAGCTTACATTCCTTCTTGCTTATGCCCCAACTCCTCAAGTAATTGTTGTAACCAAATCATCTCTTTGCTTTCCTCTGTGGCAGCAACATACTCAGCCTCTCGTGGTTGACAAAGCCACTAGCTTCTGTAGTCGTGAAATCTAGCTCACTGCTATCCCACCTATAGTGTAAATATAACCTGTCGTGCTCCTCCTGCTATCTACATCTCCAACCATGTCTGAATCTACATAACCACGTAAAGTGGTGTCTGATCCACTGTAGCACAAAACTATCCCCATGGTCCCTCTCAAATACCGAAGGATCCACTTTACTACTTGCCAATGATCTTTACCTGGATCACTCATAAATCTACTCACATCTCCCACTGCATGGGAAATATCAGGCCTAGTGCACACCATAGCATACATCAAACTACCAACTGTTGATGAGTAAGGTACCTTGGACATCTGGTTTCTTTCTGATCTGTCTTGGGACACTGCTCCTTTGATAACTTAAAATAGCTTGCCAAAGGAGTCCCAACCGGTTTAGCATCCTGCATGTTAAACCTATCCAATACCTTCTTAACGTACTCTTCCTGAGATAAAGTCAACTTCCGTTCCTTCCTATCCGAGTTATCCTCATACCAAGTATTTGTTTGGCTGCCCCCAAATCCTTCATATCAAAGGATTCACTTAGTTTTTTCTTGAGTAATTTTATTTCCTGCATGTTTTTACCTGCAACCAACATGTCATCAACATACAAACACAGGATAATATAACTTCCATCCTAAAATTTATTTATATACACGCAATGGTCAGAATGACATCTAATATAACCTTGATCCATCATGAAGCTATCAAAATTCTTATACCATTGACGTGGAGCTTGTTTCAAGCCATATAAGCTCTTCTTCAATTTACACACCATCTCCTCTTTACCTTTTACTTCATATCCTTCTGGCTGCTGCATATATAGCTCCTCCTCCAAATCACCATGAAGAAATGCAGTCTTTACATCTAACTGTTCTAAGTGTAAGTCTTTTGCTGCCACTATTCCAAGAACAATTCTAATAGAAGTCATTTTTACTACAAGAGAAAAGATCTCATCAAAATCTCTACCTTTTTTCTGTATAAACCCCTTGACCACAAATCGGGCCTTATATCTTTTCTTTCCTCCTTCTTCATCTTTAACTCTGTACACCCACTTGTTCTGCAATGCTCTTTTGCCTTCCAGTAGCTTCACCAAATCCCAAGTCTAGTTCTCCATGAGAGACTTATGCTCCTCATCCATGGCTTGCTCCCACTTCTTACTGGCATCTACCTGCATTGCTTCATCAAATCTCTCTGGCTCTCCACTATCAGTGAGTAATAAATAATAAAGAGAAGGAGAAAAATGTTCAGGTTCTTTTCTTACCCTAGAAGACCTCCTCACTGTAGGAGTTTGGGGTTCCTGTTGAGTAGGTTCCTGAACTATTCATGGGTCACTGTCCCATCCGGAAGATCCTCTACCACTACATATTCTTTCTTGGATTCTTCCCTATTTTCTTGCAACTGTTGCTTATACATGAATTTCTCATTAAAGACCACATCCCTAGACCGAATGATTTTCTTGTCCTTAATACTCCAACATTTAAATCCAAAGTCATCACCACCATAACCAATAAAAGTGCTTTTTCTAATTTATCCTCTAGCTTGGTCCTATCATCTTTGTCAATATGAACAAACACCTCACATCCAAAGACTCTAAGAAATGAGTAATTGACTTTCTTACCGTACCAAGCCTCCTTAGGTATGCCTCCATCCAAGGCACTTGAGGGTCCTCTATTTATTAAGTACACAACTAGTGCTCACCGCTTCTGCCCAAAAATAAAGAGGCAGTCCATCATGTATCCTCATGCTCCTAGCACATTCCATTATTGTTCTGTTCATCCTTTCTGACACCCCATTCTGCTGGCAGATTCTTGGAACCATATTTTTCTTGCAGATTCCATTCTTAGAACAATAATCATTTAATTCATTGCTGCAATACTCCCCTACATAATCTAACCTAAGACATTTTAACTTAAGACCTGTTTCTCTACGAAGGCTTTCCATTTACCAAAAGTGTCAAATACATTAGATTTGTTTCTAATATAATAAACCCAAACTTTCCTTGTTGCATCATCAATAAAAGTAACATAATAACTTGAACCCCCAAGAGATGATACCTGAGCTGGCCCCCACACATCAGAATGCACCAGCTCTAACTTACTCTCTTTCTTTATAGGTCTAACCTTGAGAAAATTTACTCGCTTTTGTTTCCCATATATGCGGTCCTCACGAGAAATCCAAACTTGTTTCTGTATATCCAGTAAATTATTCTCTATGATGTCCATGCCCTTGTGGCTCATATGACCAAGCCTATAGTGCCATAGTGTTGTATCTCGCATCGAAGCCATAAGATTACAATCATTAGTACTATCGGTGGATAAATACAAGGTTCCAACCTTCTTACCTCTTGCCACCACAAGAGCATCCTTGGTAACCTTGAAAGAGTCAAATGTAAATATCACAAGACAACCATCACTTCCCAATTGCCCCACCGATATCAAATTTCTCCTTAATGTAGGCACATGTCTGACATCTTTCAATAGCCATGTATTCCCATTCTCGCATCTTAACTCGAATAGAACCTTTTCCAACTATAGTGCAAGGCTCATCATCACTAAGAAAAACATACCCAAAATCCCTTGAACATAATCAACAAAATAATTCCTATGTGGAGTAGCATGAAAAGAATCCCCGAATCTAAAACCTAAGATTCAATAATATTATGCAAAGAAAGAATCAAAGCATCCTAACATACATTACCCAATGCCACATTTGCCTCCTAGTTTTCTTTTCATTGTTTTTCTTTTCCCGAAGCTCCCAATAGTCCTTACTTTGCATGCCCATACTTTCCAAAGTTCCAACATACAATATTGCTCTTGGATTTTGACCTTACCCGATTTTTCGATTTTCCACAGTTTCCTCTATTCTTCTGTCTCCCTCTAGTTTCCACTGTCAAAGCATTCCCTAAAGTAGAAGATTCCCCATAGCTTTTTCTTCACATTTCCTTGCTTAGAATCACCCCTACAACATCCTCAAACTTCAACTTTGAGTTAGATGGAACCGAGTTGCTTACCACCATTACCAGGCTATTCCAACTTTCAGGTAAAGAGCACAAAATTAATAAAGCCCTAACTTCTTCATCAAATTCTATTGTAACCAAAGCTAGCATATTCATAACCATATTGAAAGCATTTAAATGATATCTTCTTGAACTATTCTCGAAAATCTTCACATTAAACAAATTTTTCATTAAAAATATCTTGTTAGAGGCGAGGGTTTTTCATACAACTTCCTAATGCATCCATTACATATTTTGTAGTCTTTTCCTTTGAAACATTAAATAATACCGAAGATGCAAGACACAGCCGGATCATTCTAAGTGCCTTCCGATCCAACAAATCCTATTCCGCATCTGTCATACTCGAGGGTTTGTTCATCTTCTCAGACAATGGAGTATAAAGATCCTTCTGATAAAGGTAATCTTCCATCTGCATCTTCCAAAGATTGAAATTTTTCCCGTTGAATTTATCAACCCTAGATCTTCCATCATCTGCCATAGCTCCCACTCAAGCTAAAAACTTTCCCTATGATTCAACACTTCAAAAACCAAACCAAGCTTTGATACCAATTGTTAGTAAATAAGAGATAAAATATGTAGAATAATCCCTTACGAATCACAAAAGTAGAATATAATATGCGAAAATATTCTGGATCTCAAATAAAAGTGTAGAATAAATAACACAACACGAGAGACAATATTTAATGTGGTTCACCCAATTTGGGCTACATCCACCAAAAATCACTTGCTCAGATTTTATTACAAGCCTCCACTCTCTCAATACAATACCCAGATCTGTTTGGAGCTATGCTCAACAAACTCTACATAATTCACACCCGAATTCAAAACACATCTGCAATACATTTTCTTGTATATGTATCATATGCATAAGAACATATAAATAGACAATTGCTTAAGCATTTTGATACAAAACCGTGGATATCAAAACCATGGGCAAAAACTATGGGTATCAAAACAATGGGTACCGAAAACCATGGGCCCATAACGGTTACCCATTACCCATGGGTTAATAAACCACCCATGAAAATTTACTTGAGGCTTCACCCCGAACCCCCTTGACCCACTCACTAGTGAGCATGACCGTTGTAAAAATACCCGAGTGTAACACATAGAAGGTGTACCACACTCTAACATGAAAATAGGCTCCACAAACATAACACAATGAGCATCGAAGGTCCACATTTGCTAGAACAACACATTGTGACTTACCCAATTTCACCAAAACTTTCATATCTTCAAAAATACTATTCAAAATGACCTAAAATTTTGCATAATGCACCATGAAGACCTACTATAACTGTACATTCTCACCATCTATCTCATATATCTATCAAAATCTCCATCCAATCTCATTTACATGTGCTAAATTGTTTGTTTCCCATTGTTTGCTTCCCAAGGACCCAAAATATGCATCATACCTCTAAGTTCTAACCTAAAACTCACCATAAACCTTAGGTACACTATAAATAACATTGTTCTCATACTTCAACAAGACTCATCAGCTCCAAATCTCATACCTCCTTACCATTCGACATGCTCCATAGATAGAAACAAGCTTGAAATGACTTGACTCAACACATACAACTCATGAATTGACCATGATGACTCAATAAAGACTCGTATATAACTATAACACACCACATGGACCATGAAATACCTCATGATAACCTCTAACCAACTCTAGAGATCTCAAATAGTGACTTAGCTCACTCAACTATGCACTAGGACTACAACGAACTGCACTATACTATATGAACTTCATACTTGACACCTAAACAACATCATAGGGATAAAAATATGACACCATGACTCCATTTTCCATCAATGTGGTTGACATTAATGAAATCAAAAACACACAATGGCCAACAATCTCCCCCTTTGTCATTGATGGAAACCATCTTTAGAAACATTGATGGAAACCAACAAGAAAACACATACATGACCATAATACCATGTTTCGATGCCTCTCTCTCCACATTTTCCATCTATGAAAAAGGCTACTATGACTAGTATAAATGGAAATGGCAACACATAATGGTAACAATGTAAAATGTAACTTACATGGCCAATAAACTCCCCTTGGGACTAAACTTTATTCACTTTGTCTCTTCAATAGTAAAAGAAGATATTATGGCCCTGTAATCATCTCAAAATTTCTTGTCTTGGTGACACTCTCCTCGTTTTTCCTACAATCATGTTTTTCAAGATCCTTTTGGTCTATGTCATGCTCAAATCAATAAATTTTCCTCTAACTCCTTCATGACTCTAATTAGGGCTATAATCCCTACAAACCAAATTCATTGTTTTCTTGACAAACTTCAACATGCTCTAAGATCCCATAAATATCATGATTCGGACCCCTTATAACTCCCTTTAGAATTTTACCATCTTCCTCTAATCGAAAAACACAAGATTTTAACTCTTACCTTGTTTGCATGCTTCAAGGATTAAAAAACAACTATACCTCTACCCTAAATTATTCACTTAGTATTTTCAACCTTATTGTAACCTACTTGTTTGATTCAAACAAAAAATTCCCATTCTTGAAGTAGTTATGTAAAAACATCATTATTTTTTTCGAGTTAATCTCTCTAACACCTTACATTCTTGATTTAAAGCACATATAGGCTCCTCCTGCCTTGATAACCTCCATACAAACCTTAATAATCACTATCATAGTCAAAAACCGACACCGTGTCTGTAAAAATTCATTGTTTTTACCAATAACACTCTCAATCACCTTTATTACATGTTTAAGAGTCATAAGTAGCCTCCTCTTATAACAACTATTGTTCACGGGTTTGTAACTCTTTAAGGTACTCAATATTCTAACAAAAGTAGTTCATCACAGACCCTCATACATAGACACACACTTGTCTCAAAAACATTGCAACATCCCATTCATGTTCATACCTTGATCAAATTATTACATAGTTCATTGTTTCACTTTCCTTCACAACCTTCATTGCTTCTAGGACCACAAATAACATTCACATATACTTTTAATTGAACTTGCAAATACGAAGATTATGAAGCCAATATAATAAATATTTAGGACATAATATGACTCCCCTGACCTTATTAGGTCTTCTTTCGACTATACCTGATATCATACATTCTCATCTCCTCGAAGTACCTACAACTACTTACTTCAGTTTCTTAAGACTACTAAAACTTATCATCAAACCTTAACCTTTGAGATTTCCTTCTCTTGATCCTTGTTAGGAGTTCTTAGAGTAGATTCCTCTGTTTTAGAGACTTCTTCACATACCCGTACACTATCATTTTTACATCAATTTCAACTCTGCCATATAACTCTTCTCTTCTCTCACACAAGACACCTTTAAGGCAACTCATATCTCTTAAGAATCATTCAATCCTTGTTTTGAGGAAATATTCTCTATTCTAGGAAGTATACTCACCTGTAGCATAGCATTTTAGTGAAAATAAACCAATTTTCTTGTCTCGTGCACCAAATAAAGAGAAATAGTCTTACTTGTAACTTGTATCAACTTCTTTGATGAAGATACATGAATCAACTTCCATGACTTTTGCAACATTGAGGTCTTCCAACTTGAGATAATCTTAATAATTTCACACAAAACCTTTTTCATTGAGCTTGTCACCCTTGTCTCGCACCTTTGCAAGATGACATTCCTTGAAGAGACATAAACTTGACAACCATAAGCACTCATCCGACATAGGTTATGAAGATAAAAATACTTATACTGAGCATAGATCATTAAGATCCCATCTTCAATGCAAATTTCTCAAAATTTTCCACCATTTTGTCTTGTATTTAAGAAGCTATTAATATTTTCATTAGCTCTACAGAGTGAGTATAATTTCATTCATTCTGAGATCATTTGTTTAAGGAAAATTCCATTACAACTACTGAGATCACACACATATATTTGAGACCATACATCCTCATGGGGAACATGCCATCTAGCCTTTTATATATTTGTCGTGTCAATTCCTTCAAGAACTAATATCATCTTTATGTTATAGCCTTCATATATTCTTCTTGTACTTTTATAGACCCTTGACCAACTTAAATTGACCATCTTGCACCTGATGCCTTACACTCCTTCATGTTAACACATAATGTATATTTATTTCATACACATCTTCCCATCTTTTTCATGTCTTCATCATTATTTTTACTTAAATGAGTCCTTTTTTCTCATAGTATCAAAGGTTCATGTCATTCTAGTCCACTTTGACAACATAGTCTTTGAATGAATAAGATCATTAATCCTGCAACATCTTCATTTTCATATTAGACTTTACCTTTTTAGAGATTCTTTTACGCATAAACATGTGAATACATCTTCATACACCTAATGCATCAAAGTAGCACCACACATGTTCACTATGGATTCAAAAACATCACTATGTGCACTTTCACTTTTAATTTACTTGTGCCTAATCTTTTAGCTCTCTAAAAACTTCAAGAGTTCATCATTATCACCTTTATGACTGTAGCTTACATTTGCAATTTTGGACACTTGTTCTTGATTTGAGGACATTTTGAGATCTTGAAATAACCAACAATCACAAAAACATTTTTTTACCATATGTCAATTACAAGTATTTTTCTTCTTTATAACTTTTAAGGAGTGATCACAAAATGGACATCTTTTTTTCTTTTTCATAAAGTTCCTAAGTCTTCCTTAGACCCTTTATACTCCTTATGAGTATTGTAATTTTTCTCCTGCAACATGAATCCCTTATATATCTTGGATACCCTTCATATTCCTTGATGGTATGCCTTCTAGTGTCTGCAATTTGTATAATTCTGTAATCTTTCTTCATGAACAATTTTCTAGGTGCAAAATTTCACATTTTATGTCACATAGGGAAACCACACTAATGAATTGAATGAAGTTCTAGGAACCTTATCATATTTTGTTATTATGAATACAAATTTCCCTCAAATAGGATGAAGCTTTCTCTATCAATTCATACTGACTTATGACCTCTTGATGGACTAATTATACTTAAAACTTAGACCAAATCACTTTAAACCATACTAAAGACCTTTGAAGAGACTATGATGAAATACATAACTTGATAGACCAAAAATTTCTACAAGAACATCCTTTAGTGTTTGAGGAATCATCATAGACTCAAAAATATAGAGATATCATACACATCATGGATGATCAAGACTCAATCAACTAACATCTAGAAATTTATATGTAATATAGATTCTCATGATCAAGTCATGAATAGTTTGGACTCATATACACTTCAAGAATACAACACACTCACATTTAAGAACACATCATGATATTGACACAAATTCATACTTACAAGACATAATATACTTTGACAGAATGTTATACTCAAACTTGTACAACCTAACATGACATATGACATTCCTTTGAAACACATTTGATACACTCGACAGAGCATATAGACATAAAGATACTCTCTTGACACCAAACTTATATGATTTGATTGGTTAAGAGTTTTCATCTTCAACTTGAGATGTCTCATACCATTGTACCCTCACAATCTTACATCTTCATGATTTCAACACCTTAAGGATTATCTCAAGAACATACCAATACTTTTTATGGTTGTAATATGCTCTTCATACACAAATTGTCTTCATGGAGTGACCACATACTTATTAGATGATTTCTCATTAACATTAGAACTCATAATTTTATTACTTAGTGATTCATCATATTGGCTGATACATTGCTCATAGATTTCAAGATATCTAGAATGTGACTCCTTATGAACTACTCATGACATAGAATATACTTAACAAGTTTTTCTAGTGTACTCAGACTACAAAAACATGATTAAGACCCTTAATAAGGAATCCTATCAGAGTCACATACCTTTAATGCATTGGGAAGGATTTGACACACTTTGATGACATATATTGAGTGCTAGACAGTCCTTATAATCCTCCAAAATTTGTAGACATAGTTCAAAGCATAATGTTACCATAGATAGATTCATCAAGATGACAAAGACCAAGACAAATTTTCTTATCATGACACCTTCTTATCAACCCTTTTAATAGACAACCACATACCTCATAATTTTCATAACTTAGACCTTAACACTTTCAACTGGCAACAAACTATTTTCATGATGTAAAACATGAATCGACAACTTATTATAAGAGACACATACAAAGACTCATATTGAATAAAAACAAGATAAATTGACTCATAAAATCGTACACTTATTAATGATAAGGACTCAAAGTTTCATGGAAAGAGTCACATTCCATACCTTACAAATTTTGTGGTGTCCCATATTCCTAATCTTCTCAACTTATCAAACACAAGTGATTGCTTCACTTCAAATTTTGACTCTAGTTTCTTGACCTCATTAGCATGAATAGGCATCGTGTCATCTGTGTTTGGACTTGATGTCTTATTGGATACCTTTTGAACATTGAATTTAACTGAAACTAGTTCTCATTTGACTGATTTTTGCATCCACACTTCCTTCAATTTTGTAAACTCAACATTATTCACTTGTCTAGATGAGTCATGAGAACAAAACCTTACAATATGACCCTTTTGATGACACTTGTGACACATAAATTCTTTCCTTTCCCTAAACTGATCACTTTTATGGTATTTTCCATTACTCCAAGGGTACATACAACTAAAAACTTCCTACAATCCATTTCTCTATGACCATAACCATTGCAAGCATAAAAATAACCATGAAATTTTACATACCTCATTACATATGACTTTCTAATAGGATTAAAACTTGAATATACCTTCTTGTCATCTTTGGAACTAGGACTAGCTTCTAGATTTGCAATAATAGGATTCTCAACTTCCTTGATCTTTAGGGTTCGAATCTCTTATCTAAGCTTGATAGACTCTTCTTATTTTGAATTGAGTGAAACAAACATATATTTGACTTCAACCTTCAATATGATGTTGTCCATTGTCCTGGAATGCTAAATATTCTTGTAAATCAAACAAAATCTCTTTGAGATCATTTTTTCCATGCACACACACATCACAGGGCTTGTTATTCAATATTCACACCCCTCTTCCTTTGTGCTAAAATATTAAATGATATTTTCCAACTGAATCTTGAGGCTTTTGATGGTTTCTTCATCCTTCTTGGCCATGCATCTAAACTCATGGTTCTCTTTTTTGATCTTCTTAGCCATCTTGTGCTTCTAAGACCTCCTTTAAGATGTTATACTTACTTCATAAGGACATGCTATGATACTAATTGTTGGTTTCATAATGGAATAAGAGGGGGTTGAATCAGTCCTACAAATTCCTTATTTCATTTATCATTAGTTTTAGTAGTCAATAGCATTCATCCATTCACATACATTCAACCATATCATATTAAGTGTGCACAATGCATTCAAAGAACCATAACACATGCAAGAGAGCTCATAAACACAATATTTAAGTGGGAAACCCTCATGGGAAAGAAAACCCACTGAAACATAAACATTATATTTCCATGCTTCAAATTTAGTGAGGCACCAACCCCACAAGGAGCACCAACCCCTAGTTTAGTAGAGCACCAACCTTACAAGGAGCACCAACTCCACAAGGAGGCTATAACCCCAGGATGAACATGCACCAACTTAGCCACATTAGATGTTTGATCTCTAATATTTTTTTTTCCACAAGTGATAGAGATCACTTATTTATGTAATGCCAATCTTATGTTAATATATGTACTTTCTTCTTTGACTAAAGATTTGACATTTGAATTAATATGCTCTTTTGAACTATATGGTCATGTTTTCTTGAATGATATCAGTTGTATGTTAAAAATATGACCTTGATCATGTTTTAGGAAATGATGTACTTACGTTGAATTATCATTAAGTATTCACTTAACTGGTTTTTGAAGTTCACTAGGTGATCTCATCCTGTTGGGACATTGGAATAATCAAGTAACTTGGTAAGCTATCTAAGTTTATTATTATTTTTTGTTCCTTTGATTATAATGTGAAAGGTATATGAAGAAAATACCTTGGATCAATTTTAGTGATCCAAGGAATTATCCTTGATCATTTTGCTATTTTGATCATGATTGGATAAATCTGAATTTGGGCTCTTAATGCTTTTTGACTTATTGTACATTCAAACTTATCAATTTTAAAGATTTCATTGGTGTTACCTAAATGACTTATAACTTGCAGTTATACTATTACCTGATTTAATCATGATTTGATTTAAAAGTTAGGCTATCTTGGTATTGGAAGCCTAAACTAAGCTACCCTAAAGTGTTGTAGGGACCTAAAATGATCTATCCTAATCTAATGTTATACACTAAACTATCCTAGTGTATTTGATTAAATCTAACCTAAGCTAAGGTTATCATCTTATATTAAGGGGTCTAAACCTAACTAAGAACCTATACCTAACCTAAGACTCAACAATGGTGACAACCTAAGTAAGGGTCTAAGCATGTTAGTTGGGTGCCAACCCATGTTGTACTAAAAATTAAATGAGAATTAAGTGGGGCATTACCACCACTTTTGGAAAAAGAAAGTTTAAACTTGGCATGTACATTCAACAAGGTAACTAAGTGTTTAATTGAATGGAAATTTAAGCATGTAGTTGCATGCTAAATTTGGAAGTAGTTGGCGGACTAGGTGGGAAGACTGAAGTCCTACCATGGCATTAATGACATCGAGTTTTGAGGAAAACCACCTTGGGGAAAATATGGCAGTTTTTGGCAAGGAAATAGGCATAGTGTTTCATTTTGCATGTGGTTTCTCGAGCACTTTGGATCTGCATGTTGATGTTTTGATTTTTCATCTAGTTGTTCGATTCTCCTTCATTTATGAACTTGTTGTTGCATGGAGGGTATAGAGGAGAAAATTTTGAGATTTTGGTTATAAAATTTAATGAGGAAAATGGAGATTGTTCCTCTGTGCATTTCATTCAAAATTCTAGTGAAATCTTATGAGAGAAACTTGGAAGGAAAGTTGGAAATATTGGGAAGGAGTTTCAAGAGCACTACTAGGCATGATAGGCTCTAAATCATTATAATATTTTGCTCTATTTAACTGTTTCATGAAAGAACTCTTCTCTTTATGTGGAATGGTTTTTGTGTTCGGGCTTAATGGGTTTTACATTATGTTTTGCTATTTGGTGTTTTTATTCTGAAGAATGATGATTCTATTCTCTCGAATCGATTAAATAAACCTATGTCAATATCCATGTTTGTGAATAATTAATGGAATAAACCATGGATGATTTGGTTATTGGGTTTGTATTATTGTTTGAAACTTGACTGTCTTCTTACTTGTGATTTAGTAGAAGTTACTGGGTTGATACCCATAAAGAGATATTGTTTGGGGGTTTAATGGAAGCATTGTTTATCTATTTCAAACCCATCTTTACTAGATTAAATCTTATGAAGGATTTTTGGCATTTTTTCTTGTCGATTGGGTTTGCAAAAAATGGGTGTGTTTGTTTTCATTGCATAATTATTTGACACTGTACAGGCTTGTTGTTTTGGTCTTGTTGACCATACTCTGTGATTTTGGTGTTACATATACTTTGAAAGACTCAAATAGGATTCATTACCTTTTCTGGGTCTTACTGTTTTCAAGTTATAAACTCCTCTCCTTTAAGGGAGATGGTGAATGGATTTTAGGTTTGGTTTTGAGTCCATTTTGGATGATCTCAATACCTTGATTGGGTTATATCTAAAGCTCTTTTGTATCTTAAACTGTGTCGTGGAATTGATGTTACAGATCCGTTTAGGATCTTGGAACCTTGTGGTCATAGAAGTGTTGAACTTGTCTCCTTTAAGGGGGTACTTTTGTATCTTAATGTATGAGCTATACTAGTTGGAGGTATTTGATTCGAGGGATCCATAAGCACTTGAATATGCTTAGCTTGGTTCATTGTTCATTCCACTTTGTGGATGTAAATTTTGTGTTGTAGGTTAAATGGATATCAAACACTGTAAGTTTGAACTAATCATTTAGATAATTGTAGGATGGATTAAGGAAGTCAACATGGATCGATTTCATAAGTCTTGATGATTGGACTAGTGTTTACAACTCTAGAGAGGATTAGTCTTTCATAGTAACCATTCTTTGAAATAAATTCATTAATAATTGTGTCTTCCTTAACTTGTTCTATTTGTTGAGTTAGATTATGGAGGGATGATTGATAACATCAATTGTTAAATCTTTACTCATTCATTTTTTGTGAAGTCAAAGACTTCCCTAGTTGGTTAGGTTGAATGAATAATTATTGATCAATTAAATTTTTTTGTCATTGCTTATAATGTATCAGGGATATTTGTAGGCTTAGTTATATTTATAAAATGACTTCTTGTTGAGTTGAGATGAAGTCATTTGAGACATCAATATCCCTTCTAATCTAGATTTGCATAGTGTTATAATTTGGTTTGATATGAACCAATCTTGATTGATAGTTGTATTATTATATAATGGTGACTTAGTAGATAGGACAAGAAAACAAAATGACTTGACTGTATATTGAGTTCTATTTATTTCTCTTATCTCTTCGTAATTCAAAACTAGTACTAAATACAAGTGAATGAAATATCTTGACTTATAACTATGTTATAATGTGATATATCTGTCTTGTTATTGGTTGTAAGGATTAACAATAAAGTTATATAAACTAGATGGATGATACATAAGTTCCAGTCATATAATTATGGGATTATAATACATAACTTATGGATATTAACCTTCTTTAGTTGACTATGATATTAATTGATTTCTATTGTTGACTGTGATACTTAGTTAAGTATGATTATTAAATTGTTGCGCAAGGTAAATGATTTTAGGCATGCAAGTATGGGATTGCATGACTGAAATCATGTTACTCTTGTACTTCTATTTTGTGATAAATATTGATCAAATGTACATGTTGTACCTTAAGTGACTGAAATTATTAGTGATAGAATAATTGTGATAAAGTGTATGACTAAAATTGACTTATTTTATGGTTTCATTTATCTTGATTGTTCTTAGCATGCTTAAGAAAGAGTTGTTTACTTTCTTGGAACCTTAATTTGATTTCATTAAAAATCGAGTGTCCTTTTATGAAATTATTAAGTTAGAGCATGTTGTTCTAAAGAGTTAGTACTTATCATGCTCAATTCATGTGAACTGACTCATGCTAACAATTTTTGAGATGGACTTCATGAAAGATGAAAGAAGAAATACTTATAAGAAGTTGCATTTATTTCATTGATGAAGTTAATTATTATTATTAAATGATTATTATATAAGTTTCTTGAAGTGGTTTTGTTTGGGAACATGAAATGCCTAGATCCATATTATTGTAATCATTAGGAAACATGTTGATTTTTGGAGACTGAAATATGTTGATGGTATTTTAGTAGAAAGGAATAAAGATGAATTCCTAATTTATATTGTTCAATAGAAATGACTAAATGTTGAGAATAAGAAGTTAGTGTGATTCCTTCATTATAAATAATGTTTATTTAATCTTATCATTACCAAGTCCAACTAAAATATGACTTATTGGATACTATGTAACTTGTAAATATGTTAAGTTAAGGACTTGATAAATTATGATAGTTGAATGAACTATTATGATCACATTAAAATGATATTATGTTCTTTGTCTTGAATGAGTAGCATAGTAATATAATGTTCACATGGAAATGATATTTGTTGGCATGTGTGTCTAGTGCTCCCCGTGAGTTTCGTGACATGGACTAACCACCTCTCGTAGATCCTAACTCTGGTGATTGTAGTGAAGACTAACACCTATGGGTTTTGGTCTAATGACAATCGTGGTCCAACAAATGGTATCGAGTGACAGTGTCTCGAGTTTGAAACTCACTTGGGTAACATTGAGGGGGATATTGTTGGCATGTGTGTCCAGTGCTCCCCATGAGTTTTGTGACATGGAATAACCCCCTCTCGTAGATCCTAACTATGGCGATTGTAGTGGAGACTAACACCTATGAGTTTTGGTCTAACGGAAATCATGGTCCAATAATATTATGTCCTTAAATGGAAAGAAATGTAACACACCTATAAGGTTGAACTGGTCTTTAAGTGATGAATCTTAAATACATACTTACAATCTAAGTACTTATTGTAGATTGACAATAAATGACCTAATAAAAGTATGTACAAATGAATACTTTTAATTAGGTTGTAACTAAAGAAAAGTTGTATGCTTATGTTGAAGTGTTGACTTGCATTGATAGTATATGATACTTGATAAAAGTATGAAACATACCTAAACAATTAGCTATGTATAAATTCACCATCTCTATTAATGTGAAGTATAGAGGCATTTGTAATTGTGCTGCCCTATAATGATTATACTAAATTAGTGGTGGCATAGTACTTAATCGTATTAATGAAAAACATTTTCTTAGTTGCTTAAGCCTAAGGAAGAATTAAATATTTAATTCTAAATTTAAATAAAAGATCGTTTCAATCCCTACTTAAAGGATATTAATGGTATGATATTTAACAAGGTAATCATTAAATTTGGGAAATTAAATATCCTTAGATCAACTTGAGATAGGACCTTAGGTACAACTCATTTGAGGTGAAAGTGTCATGAGACCTAGGCTAACCTATCATGATTGAATTAATACTTTGAAACATTAAGATACAATGTTTCAATTTAGGACCTTAATGGGTTAACTCACTACAGATGCTACTCAATCATTTATCTATTTAATGACGGTAGTCATTATTTGGATACTACTTGATGCACCTAGAATTTATCGTGAATAACCTAGGCACACTAGAACATCACTAATCCCGAGCTAATTTCTCACTCGAAGCATGCAAAGGTACCAAGCCCTTATTTAGACATGGTTAAACAGAATTTAGCATGATGGTGTATATGGGTATCCATATTCATTACCGTAAGTAAACAAAGACACATAGTTCATAAACCAGATCTAGTTCTTAGAATATATATAAGATAAACTAAACGATAACTATAACAAGATTTACCATGCATGAACCAGATTCAGTCATGGTCAACACCATTATCCAAACAATATGAACCATTGTATTAAATATTGTAAAACACAAAATCTTCTTACAATACATAAGATCTCCATGAGTCATGTGCGCGACAAAACTAGCAACATAACTCTACAATTTGATACACACAAACACCAAAACCGTGCAAATCAATACATATATATGAGGGTGGGGACTTTCCTTTACCACCCATTAACTTCTCAAAATAGGTCACCCGCTAATAATATCCATGTTCATTTACAATAGGATGCTCAACATGCAAGTTCTTTAACAATAGACTTCCTATAGTCAACTCTGAGTAGAAATCCTATTATTAGCCTAAACTATGCATGACACTCAGCGTCACTTGTTCCCAAAATACCATTGCATGGAATGTAAGTATTCATGTCTTTATGTGCTTAGCACGCTAACTCCAAAAATAACCCTTATCCACAAAATGGCTAAGTCCTGATCCTGGGTGCTTCAACCCTATCATAGCGCCATGCACTCTTCCAGCACCCTACATTTGCGTGCCCAATACTTAGGCCATTTTTTCCTTTCAACATTACCCCACACTAGATTACATTGTTTCCTTGTGACAATGGGTAATCACCATATCACTCCAAAGAATAAAGGATAAATGAATGAAAGAATAAGGAATAAAGAATATGGTGAGTCATTTTATTATGTACCCTTTTCATCTTCCGACAAAATGAATTCTAGGATATTCACTTTGTATTTCTCCCTCAAACTCATACCATTCCTTAAGTGCTGCATTGGTCTTATCGGGATGTCCATAACGATGCCATCTAACTCATCCATAGTCATGTTTTTGCCCTCACTATTCAAAATTCTAAGGATGTTGACCATACCTAAGACCATCCCTTCCATGACATCCACCTTTGCGAAATGAGCTTCCCAATGCCCTTGATCCGATCCATATGTTGTTTCTTCACAACATCCAGTGTGTTGCGCTTTGTTTCTACCAAGGTAACTCATTTTGTGTGCCCGAGTGTTTCATCCTTTGCTTCTTGTAGAACTTCATTCTCCTCTGCCTTTTTCCTTTCCTGTATTAAGTTATCAAGTGCTGTACATATGGCCAATACTGTATCTTCCTTCTTCATTTCATCTTTTAAGGCTTGTAAAAATACCTCGTAGTTGGATATCTTTCTTACAATTGAATCCATGACCCTTGATGATTCTTCCACAACATCCTTTTTACTAAGGATGCACGTTGGTCCTTCCTCCACACATTGTATTATAACCATTCATGCAGCCTTGTTCTCCTATTTATGCTTCTTGCTCAAATGTTCATATAAGTCTAGGAACTCTTCATAGTTATGATTCTTTCCAAAAAAACAAGTAATGTTCTGAGGACATTCACGCCTGTAATGACCAGGGGATCCACACGTATAGCATGTTCCATGAGGGAACTCACTTTGTCCACCACCACAACCTCGACCTCTAAATCCACCATGGTATCCTCAACCTCTACCACGGCCTACATCAAATCTCCCTTCATTTTTATCATAGAACCCTTTAGTGTGATCATGATAATGTTTCTCACCTTTATGCTTAGAGTGATTTGAAACTCTTGTTTGTCATACACTAATATCAATGACATCACAGATTTGATCAATCAACCTACAATCTTTAGTATTGTTAGTGGTGGACCAAAAACTTTTACAGTAGTAGGACATGTTCTTTCTTATCGCATGTTGCAAAAATGGACATCGGCTATAGCAGCAAGGGTTCCCGTGGGAAAATATTCTTACCAAGTATAGATGTCCTTTGAGTTTGACAAGTGATAGGGGCACTCATTTCCTGAATGTGACAATCAGGATATTATTGGATGAATTTATGGTCGCAAACCACAAGAAAACACCCTATCACCCACAAGAAAATGGGGCTATTAAGTCCTTCAACAGATATTGAGCAGGACCTTGACAAACATTTGTGATGTTTGAAGGAAAGATTGGGATGATAAATTTTTTGTTGTACTTTAGGCATATAGAACAACCTACAAAATGTTGAATAAGGCCACACCATTTCAATTGGTGTTTTGCATAGAAATAGTTATTCCCATGGAATTCATGTTACCTTATTTGCGTATTGCATGTGTAGGAGGTCTAGCTGAAGAGAAATAATTGGAAGAAAGAATTGACAAGTTGATACAACTGTATGAGAGGTGCACCATAGTACATTGAGTCGAAGCAAGAAAATCTAGGTAAAAGGCATGGCACGAAAGGCACATCAAGGAAAAGAAGCTTGAGGTTTGGTAGATGGTACTTCTTTATGATTCAATTTTTTTGCCACCCAGAAAGCTTAAGGTGCATTGGTTGGGACCATATGTTATCACTCACATACTTGAATCAGGTGCTTTATAGTTAGAGGCACTTGATGGAACACGATTACCAGCTTACTTCAACAAGAGTAGGTGTAAGCCCTATTATAAATAAGCCTTCTTGGTTTTTGTAATAGGTCGGTATTTCCATTTATATTATATTTACCTTACTATATTTCTTCTAATGTGTTTCCTTCCTCGTTGCTATGTTTTGTCAATTTTGTTCAAAGTGTTATGTGTAATAAGGTTAGTCTGTACGAGAAAAATAAATAAACTCATGAGTGTCCATAAAGGAAACAGGTTTTCAAAAGTGATGAAAACTTCAAGAGGATTGCTCAAAGTTAAAGACCACGCGTAAGGTGGTGAGCACTCAGTATAACTCAAGGAGGATGCAACATTTGAGACTATGTATGTTTGGGTCACATTAGATAAATACTTTGGTGTAAGGAAGTGTAGGTAGAGGAGATCTATGATAGATAAGTAGTGGCACACCAGAAAGTTATGACTGAGGTGCCAAAGTTTGAGGTGCGAGAGATTGGGGCGTAGGGACAAAGAGGTGCAAAATGCACTCAAAGGGAATTAATACCATGTACGATGGTAGGTGGAGCAATTAATGAAGGGAATTTTTGAAACTTGGTTTAAAGTTGGTGCTTTTCAACGTCATTTGTTACCTTGTGAATTTTAAGAAAATTTTATAAGTGAGAAGAAGATCTGGAGACAAAGAGCACTCTATAGAGCGAGTAAACCTGTCACTTTTTGAAGTATGGTGTTGAGAATATTGGCAACAGAACCAATGATGCAGCCTAGAATTTACTGTGAATAACCTAGGTGCGCTGGCACATCACTCATCTTGAGTTGAGCGCTCACTCAAAGTGTGTAAAGGCACTAGGTCCCTCTTTAGAGTTGCTTGTACATAATGTTAGCATGATGGTGCATATAGGTATCTAGATTCATTACCAATAGTAAACAACACATAGTGCATAAACCAGATCTAGTTCTTAGAATATATATAAGATGAACTAAACAATGACTATAACAAGATTTACCATGCAAGAACCAGATTTAGTCATGTTCAACACCATTATCCAGCCAATATGAACCATTGTATTAAATCATAAACACAAAAGCTTCTTACATTACATAAGTATCTCCATGAGTCATGCGCATGAAAAAACCAACAACATAACTCTACAATTTGACACATACACACACACCAAAACTATGCAAATCAATATATATATATATATATATATATATATATATATATATATATATATATATATTATATAGGGGTGGGGACTTTCCCTTCACCACCCATGCACTTCTCAAAATAGGTCACATGCTAATAATAGTCATGCACCTTTACAATAGGATGCACAACATGCAAGTTCTCTAACAATAGACTTCCTATAGTTAACTCTAAGTAGAAATCCTATTATTAGCCTAAACTATGCATGGTGCTCAGTTGTCACTTGTTCCCAAAATACCATTACGTGGACCACAAGTCTTCATGTCTTTGTGTGCTTAGCACACTAACTCTAAAAATAACCCTTATCCAAAAAATGGCTAAGTCATGATCCTAGGCGCTTCAACCATGTCATAGTACCACACACTCTTCTAGCACCCTACATTCGCATGCCCAATACTTAGGAAATTTTTCCTTTTAACACTACTTCGCTTAGCAATGCACAAAGTTGTCTCATCAAGACCTTGAATTGTGACATGGTATTACATTAAGTACAAGATTTGTTAGAGTTACAAGGGTGGATTGAACCTCATGGATACACACCCGATGTCAACTTAGGATGGATACAAGAAGGGAAGTGGTATAGTAATGATGCAAATCATTATGGAGATACTTATTTTCCCATAGGAATCATAACATGACATAGAGGTACACATTCTTATAGGTTAATCTAGATTTGTACCTTGTACAAGACTTGTAGTTGTTTACAACACCATTGATTGCAAATCCATATAACTGAATAAGTGATTAAGGTGAGATGAAAATTTCCCAATGGCAAGTGTGTCGTCATGGAACCGAGCATGGCATACATGACTTTGAAACTTTGCACAAAGTAGTGTAAGTTGTTGATTACACTGTCGTGATTTCACCAAGATCTAAGTTGAGAGATGCTTGGTGGGATTCCTTGGTAGAACCCAGGTAGACACTTAGATATCTTCACTTAATTATCATATCCTGAAAAAGGGAAGACCAAAGGATACATTTGATGTATTGGCTTGTAAAGAGTGTTGAGGGGGATCGAGTAGGATTTGTATACTCTCATGCAGCTGCACATGGTTTATGATAGTTATTAGAAATGGATTACATTAAGGTTTATGTTGGATTTAAATATATGGGTATTTAAATCAAGAATCATAAAGAAATAAAAATAAATAAATAAATTCCTAGATGTGAAGTGACAAAAAAAGTGGATGTTACAATTCATCTCATAAACCCTAGCTCATACCCTAGGTCTTCAAACTTACTCTTTCTTCTTCTTTCTCAACTTCTCTTGCACACATGATGTCATACTATGATAAACCTGAAAAAATCTTATATTCCTTAAATTTATGCCTTCATACTTGTAAAACACTCTCCTCTAGGTAACACTTTCCCCCTTGCAAGACTAGCTCACCAAATGAGCTCAAACTTCACTTTTATATGCATTTTTCTCTCTAACCCAAACAATGTTGGTCCCTCATGATAAATTTGACCAATTTTTTTATTAAATTAAATTAACTTCATTCTGCAACATCACATATGACCCATATAGGTCGTCCTAGCCAAAACCCTTCATTCATGCACCAAAAATCCTCAAATCCCCATCATTGGGATGAAAAAAATCTCCTAATCCCAAAAATATTTTTATTCATGCTCTAAAATTCACCACACATGTTTAAAATAACATTTAAACATCATACATGGTTTCAATTATCATGAACCAATCAAATTATTTCATTTAATGGGCCCAGTGGTTCATTGCCTTCACCAAACACTTCTTTTCAAAAATGAGCTGATAAACACCCTTTATGATACTTTCAAAATCTCAAAATGCATGAAATAGGTTAAAAACTCAAGCATCAAATCATCCATTTTATGCCTAAAAACTCAATACCTCAAGTAAGAACAAGACTATCCTAAAAATGCATATACAAACATCTTCACAAAATGACCTCGAAAGACACATCAAATGACTGTACAAAAATCAAGCCATATATAATTGGAAATATATCTAAATTATCTTTCCATAACATATAATAACTCCTTCCAAATCTAAGTAGAAGGCTTCCAAACAAGTCCATCCCTCGTAAAGTGTTTTTTATCCTTCCTTGGACTCAAGAACTAATAGCTAGCTCAACATGCTCCATCACACAAAAATAACTTCCACACTTAACCAAAGCATAAAACACACTTCTAATTGATTTATAATCCATAACAACCTTCAAAAATCAAGAATAACTCAAAATTATCACTTCATCTCATGTAGCTATTTGCATGTTGCTAGAATGAGCATCCTCCAATATTGACCCTCAAATAATGAGTCATAAATTCTGTATACCATGTCCAATCCTCAATTTTTATACACCATTGGAAATTTATCTGAATCATCTTCACAACACAACTTGAATCAGCTCCTAAATCATCATGTAGATCCTAATATTCCACTTTTATTGAAAGTTACTCCAAACTTCCCCAAAAACTAGTCAACAAATATAGGGAAACTTTTTCACTTTTTTAGATAAACATGCCCTAAAACCTTCATTAACATATATATCAACTCTCGGGATATCATAAATGGCAAGTTAGTCACTACTTCATTTGGAAAATGTATCCTCAAATTGTAACTCTTCAAAACAAATCCTTTTCAATGTGGGGCCGACATATCACTATATTCTCTAACATACCTTTTTGGAAATATGAAATATTCCTCTACAATATAATATCATCACTTTTGAGTAACCAATAAAAAAAAATTGATACAAGCACTTTTCTCCAAGATTCTCCTAGATAGGGTTTCAAACCAACTTAAATTCTTAACAATCATCTATAAAAATGTGACAATTAAAAAACCTCATTATTTTTTTAAAATCTTAATAAATGACCTTAGAATCTATCCCAAAGAGATCAGGTCCCCATGCAAAGCACACATTTCACAACAAGCATCAACAGTTCCACGTTTTCTAGAAAAACACAATGTCACTTACCCGGTTTCACCAAAACTTTCATATATTCAAAAATATTCTTCACAATGACCTAAAATTTGGAATTAAGCAACATGAAAACCCTCTATAACTATCCATGTTCACTATCTAGTTTCGATATTTCTCAAAATCTCCATCCAATCTCATTTACATGTGCTTTCTTGCATGTTTCCCATTGTTTGCCTCCCAAGGACCCCAAATATGCATCATACCTCTAAGTTATGACCTTAAACTCATTATTCATCTCATGTACATTATCAAAACACTTTTCCCATAATTTAAAAACTCTCATCAACTCCAATTATCATACCTCATTACCATTCTACATGCTCCAAGGCTTGAAACAAGCTTAAAATGACCTGATTCAACACATACAACTCATGAGATGAAAATGTTGACTCAATGCAGACTCATGTACACCTGGAAGACACATCATGGATGACAAAATACCTCATGAAAACCTTATACCAACTCTAGAGAGATCAAATAGTGACTTAACTTAGTCAACCATGCACCATGACTACAATAAACCGCACTGCACCATATGAACTTCATACCTAACACCTAAACAACATCATAGGGAGACACACATGACATCATGACACCATTTTCCATCAATTATTTTGACATGAATGAAAACATAAGCATATAATGGCCAATACTTTTCCATATGATAAAACCGCATACTTTGACTCATAATAATCTCTTCTTCAATACCTATGTGAGTTTCTCCCACATATGCAACATCACATGCATCCTTCAATATTCTTAGTGGAAGCATGTCCTCCATATTAATTTCCTTGTATAATTACTTTGTGAATGAACTAAAACTTTCTAAACTTTGTGTTCCTCCATTTCAATTGGTATTTGTATCTTAGGATGGAGGATCAATACACAACATTCTCTATCTTTTGGGAGTCTTCTCTTACGCCTCTAATTGCTGCAAATGAATTCTTACTTGTATATACTCTTTGAAACAATCTTGTATCATCACTATCCTACTCTCTTGTATGGTCAACCAATAATGGTCTCAATAACTATTGATCCTAAGTATTCCATTTTACAAGGATATCGAGGAAATGATTAGGATACACACATGAACCGACACACAAAGTGGATAGATTTAAAGTGGCTACATCAAGTGCTATAATCACATATCTAGATGGTCCATAGTCAATATAGAGGAGAGTACCCTTCTAATATATTGATAGATGGGTGAGGAGATGTATAGATCAATGATAGATAAGACAAGCATGAATAATATAACTGAAATGAAAGTAATGGAAAGCTAAGGAGTTGATCATGAATAAGAGAACTATGCTAACTAGTATTAAAATACATGTAACACTAAGATAACATAGAGTAATGAGTTAGTGAAATGAACTAATCTATGAAAAATGAAAAAGATAGTTAGATCAATAACCCGTACTACTATAGGGTGGTCATTGATGCATCTATCTCTCTAGAGAAGTAACACACCGAGAGAGAATCACTATTAGGTGGAGAAGGGGAATAATTTTCTTGTCCTAGAATCAATATAAATGACCCAATAGTTCAAGCAATCTAGCCAAAAGAAGATTTCTCAATCCAATAAAATCTCAAAGTGCAAGATAAACAAAGAGTTGAACAAGTAGATGTGATTTTGGCACAAAAGTGAAGAGAAGATGGCAGCTCCTAAGATTCAGCTTCCTTCCTTCATGAATTTCACTATGTGGTAATCATATATACGATGTCATTTCCCATGGATGATTGCCTTAGCTAAGAAAACAATTACACCAACACCATCTCTCATGGGAAATGGCATCGGCCAACAATAGTAAATTTGGTGGTATGTTATGAAAAGTCAAAAAGATTGTCATATATCATTGAAATGGATGAACAAGGTGACAAATGGTGAAATACAAACAACATATTGGGAGTGCAATGTGTGTGAGACCTAAGGGGACAATTACAAATAGTATAAGGAAAACTATAGCTATCCACAAAGTGATACCCTCTTTGTGTAATGTCTCTAACCCATAATTACTATGTGAATAATCATTCCCCATTCCTAGTAGGCCCCTTAAGGAACCTACTCAAGAAATATATGCATTATTGACCCTTATCTGCATAAGAAATTTGTTAATAACATGTATGAAAGATAAAAAGTGAAAAATTAGGTGTATACATCTCTTACCTTCATTTTAATTTGAAGGAAATCCTCTTTTGCTTTCATTTGCTTACCAACCATCTCTTCAACCACTACTACAATATTATCTTCTTGTTCCACCTCTTCACTTTGTTTCTCATATATATGAACATATTTCACTGAACCAACTATTTTCCTTTTATTTTTCATCTTTTTATTATTGGAACTACACATTGAATAAACATAATAAGGGAATCAAGAGTTCCTAAAAATTGTTCTTCAACCAACATAACATGTCTCATAGACATGTCCAAATCTTCTCCATTCCTTGTATTCTTCTCACAAGTTTCAATCATATTATAGAATCTTAAAGGTCCATCCTCAACAAACTCTAGGGATGTCCTCTCATAAATCTTCATGTTATTCTATTCTCCTTATGTTCTTTAACTTACACTTCATCTACCTCTATTTTTCTTCTTCATAGAAACAAGAAACTCTTCTCGGCTTCTCTTTTCTTTCACCTCTCTTGCTTCCTTTAAGGAAACATGTATATTTCCTTGGTTTTCCTCAACCCTTATAATCTCCAAAAGAGAAAATAAAAATGCATTGCCTTCATTCACCAAGGATGATTCTTCCTTTTCCCACTTATGCGATACATTTTTTTCCCATCATCAAATAATGGGTCTCCCTCTTGTGGTTCAATAACTATCACATTCACATCTTGTTAAATGAGGATTCCTTCCTCTATGGATTGCTCAAAATATTCCACCTCCTTGATGTATTTGAAATAATATTTGGGATTCTCATATTGGCATCTCACTCTGTTATTATATCTTAAGACAATATTATTCTCTTCACCATCCAAAATGATATCTTTCACTTTTTCCTCTCTCTCGGTATTTTTCAAAATATCTTTGATTTTCTCACATAAAATCTTCTCTCTCTTATTTCCCCTCGAATTTTTTTTTCTCTTCTCTCTCAAGCCTCAATAATTGAATAATTTTCCACCACTCTTCTTACTTTTTGTGTGTGCACAACCTGTCACATCAATTTTGAAGCCATATTTTCCCAATTTCTAACCTTATTCTATTATTTCCCTAGTCTCCTCACTTGGAGATCTTTCCAATACTTGGATAAATTATTCCACATCCTCTTACATGTAACCATTACCTTAATGAGTTCTTGTACACAATTCTCTTAAAAAACATTTCTAATTCAACTATCCATTTTATAATATCCTCTAGGTTCTTTCTACCAAAAATAAAACAACATTGTAAGTGGGCTTACCTCTTTCCTTCACCTTGACCTTTTCTACTCTCTTTACTTTACTATTTTTTCATCTCGCTTGTTGAAATTCTTTCCAAAGAATCTAATTTGGACACCATTTCTTTTTCAAATCATATCCATTGCTATAATTTGTGAATCGAGTCACTTTTATTATCTTTCTATACTGTTTCTCTTAGCAATCTCTTCCACTCTTTTCTCTCCACCCATTGACCCATGACAGAGAACAAACTTCTCTTATTTTTCATGTGTGGGTTTCCTCACTTTTATAATTCTATTTGTACCTTCCTCTCCATATTTCTCATTGATAATAACAATTTTTTCATAGCTCCTCTACCTTTTGCAGTCTCCATAACATCCAATATTTCTTGGATTTCCTTCAACATCTCTATCAATTATTTTACCTCCAGCACTCTTCCATTTTTTGTGCCATATCTTCTCCCCAAATAAGCTCTCTTTCACAACCTATGGTTTTCTCAAGCAGGCTTCTCTTTCACACTCTACAATAGATTCAAATAAGAGTCTCTTTTATCTTCACACACCTACAACAAAACTCACTTTAACAACACCATATCTCTTGACACCTTCTACCCAAAACCTCTTCTCTGTTGGAAGATGTCTTCTCTTGTTTTCTACCCACAAAAATGTGGAAAAAAACTCTCAACATGATTCAAACGTGCTCTAATACCAATTGATGTAATCTATTTCAAGGACCAAATGAATGGAAACTCGAGTCCTGTAAGCTAAAATACAACTTCTCTATGTATTTTTCACATATTTTATGTTATCCAATAACTTTTGTTGGCCATCTGGTTAAATTTGGATTTTTCATCTTTCTAATGAGGATTTTAAATTAGCAAGTGAATGAATTTCACTAAGATTATAATTTTTGGGAATGATAAGGTACATATGGTGTATGAGTAATAAAAATGAATATGTCAACTTATTTAAACAAAATCACAACCTTGGTTGATCCTTTCACAAAATCAAACCATTATTTTAAGGAAAATACAGTTTTGGGCCTCTTTAAAGGAAACACACATATGCATAAACAACACAACAATCCATGGGATGAGGTTGAATTTCTTATTACTCATAATTCATATCAAAAGCAGCTTAAATGATCTTATCACATACTCAAAAACATTATTTTTGGGTTAAAACACTCTATTGGAGCTTATATGTGTTTGTATAAACACTTAGGCATATTTTCAATGCCTTAATACTCTTTACATAATAGGAATTTATTTTGGGCATATTTTGTTGTAACTTGTACATAAAAACCCATCACCAATGTGGTTTTATATAATCTCCTCATTTTATCAATCGCCCTAACCAATAACTCATGAAAATGTCTCTTTCCTCTCTTTCTTTCAATTGTTTTATTGATTTTTGTTGTATTTTCCCATAGCTTGGGCATCATGAAATTACCCCATCAAAAAATTGAACATCCATTTCAAAAATAATTGTTTTCCTCTCATGAGATATTTTTGGTTGATTTTCATAGATGTGTAACTCCCTATCTGGGCCTTCTTTTCCCAAACGGTTTAGTCTACACCATGTCCTTATTAAAAACAAAACCATATAATTTATTTTTAGTGAGGTGTCGTGAGAATATAAAATCAATAATATATGTATGCCAACTATTTGAAAAAATGCAAATAAGAGAAAGTGACCCAAATTTAATTTGTTTCATTCTTCTATATTTTTTTGGTCATGCAAGATCATGCGTGAAACTTTAGATGCTCTTGCATTGTTTGTTTAGGAGTTATGTATATTGACTTAATATGGTCTTATATATTGGGGATTTTAGACAAAATTATTTATATTTATAATAACATATTTATAGTACAGGATTTGTTAATTGTTATGGTATTAATATATTTGTGGTTATTGATTAATATTTTAAATTAGGTTTTTAGTCGTGTGTCTAATTTAACGATTCATGTGAATGGAATTTTTCCTACCATGGCACGCATGTTGTCACTATATTCCCATGTCATCCTATCATGCTAAGACATGAAACATTGACACACTTACCTAAGGCATGATAGATTATGGGATCCCATCTCATTTAACATGTCAATAACAAAGTACTTACTCAAATATGATATAATAAAAACATTAATTAGACACGCATATTCATGAAAACAATAAATCACATAAAAAATAATTCATATTCATCAAAAAAAGTCTCCATACATTTAATAAATTCTCTAAAACATATTAGTATCTCATCAAATCCTCAACAAAATTTATTTTAGTAATAAATATTAGCTAACTTGTTCTCCATCATTATTAGCCTCATCTATTACAATTCCCTCAAGGGGTAATTATACTAGTGGGGACTCACCCTTCACTAGATATAACAAGCTTATAATTATCCTCTTGAGTCTTAAAAATAGATTCTAAATATTACATGGAACGAAATTCATGCCACTAGTTTATGTTTCCTCATTTCGTGACTCGTATGAAAACTCCTCCGCTTTCCTTTCTACTTTTCATGCTCTAATTACCTCTTGGGGTTACTATTTTTATCCAACTGATTTTTCTTATGTATCTCCTATTTTTTCTATATTTATCTTATCTATTCCTAGGTAACTAACTTTCTTTCCCATGTACTTCTTCTTTCCTCTTTCTACTTTTTTCACCTAAATATAACTTCTTCTTTTTTAGACCTCCCACACAAATCCTCATTGATATTCTTGTGCATTCTCTTTCTCTCTTTTGTGAACTTTTTGCACACAACACTGCCAAAATTTTAGCATGCTCCTAAAGGATGAAAAGTATAAATATTGTGTCATAATGTGGAACTTAACCAATCAAAGAATATAAGAATCTTGGGGGCCAACATCACCCCACATTAACTTGGTTTCCCTCCCTTAGGTAAAACTTTTCCATACTCCTCAAATAACTTTGGAAAATCCTTCTTTAGAAAATATTCATACATCAGATTATTTTTTAATACTTTTCAAAATATTGGATTCGGTTGATCAATTTGTGTACCAAGATCAGTAAAATATTTGGCACCTTTTGTTGGATTCTAATTGTCAACACCTTACTAAGTTGGATGCACTGACATTTCAGTTAGACAAATGTCTAAGCACTCACTCAAAGTGCATGCAACCTATTGAGTTCCCTCTCTATCTCATTTGTAAAGATGTGGATCATGCACTTAACTATTATCATATATGAAAGATAATAACATAGTATAACAACATCAAAAACTAATAACAAATTTTATCATAATTTAAGATAAATAATTAACAATAGAATCTAGATTCCCATTACACCATTCTCATTTCTATTAACCTTATAAATCCATGCATAATTTTTCATTACAAGAACATGATAAAACATATTACATAATTTTAAACAAACTTACAACCCATGTATACATGATAGACTATACATGACTACTTAGAGCAAAAATCCATTCAGACTCTCACCCTAACACTTTGTCCATGTATGTACCTCTCTCTCTATATATTTCTCTTACAAAGGAATAAAATACCTATTTATACATGGTGGGAACTTGTCCTTCACCACTTATATGATTTAATCCTAATAATAAAAATCCTAAATATAGGTTACATGTTCTTTGACCCCTTTTAATCCTTAGCTCACACTATAAATAACTTGATCTCATTCATGTTTGTATCTTATATTTGTCTATGTCTATGCATATTTGTCACTATCTTGCATGATATTTTATCCTTGGTTTTTTTCTCTTTCCAAGTATATTTCTGATGTAGGAGCATCATCTAAAATCCATTCAAATGTAATTATTCCTAGATATGAGGACAAATCAAAATTGGAGCTTTTCCCTCAAAATGAAATTCAGTTGAAAATACATGTCAAAGAGAACTAAATGTTTGTAAGGTCTTGTATGTGTTTATTTAAGTCATAGGGTGTGTATTGAGTCTTCATGTTAGTATATAAGATCCATGAATGTGAAAAATATGGTTATAATATGTAATGGAGTCCAAAGGTAACTAAAGGTCAGTTATGAGTCATTATGAGACTTGTGGGTTAGGTAAGAAGTGTAAGTAGAGGTTACATGCATGTGAAAGTTTGAATATGGAGATATAGGAGTGAGTTAGTCAGTTTTGATTTCATTCCTCATCACGAGGATAAGGAAAACTATGTAGTAATGAGGAATTAAGCTTTTGTATAAATATTTGTAGTTGAGTATGCATATGTCTCTGTTTTAATGGGTTTATATTATCTCTTTCTAATTATTTATGTGGTTTTGAGTTAAGAGATAATGGTTATTTATTATGATGCTTAATGGAATCCTTTCTGTAATGTTGATAAGACTTGCATGCAGATTGCCTTAGCTTAGTATGGTAACAAATGCTTTGTTTTAAAGGATAACTCATTCAATTGACTTATATAAACAAAGGTGATGATTGTGATAATGTATGGAGAGGAAAGGGTGGGTTTCTTAGTTGATTTATAAGTAAGGGAAGGTAATACATTTCTTCATTAATAATCTTAAAGGTCCTTGTATGTACAGTATTGAAGCCTTCATGGTACTTTTCCATTTGTATGTTGCTAGTCATTAGACCGAACTATAACTCGTGAGAAGAGTATGAAATGTCTGAATACATTCTTATTTCCATTTCCTATAAAATGGAGGATTTATTGGTTGAGATGAAAATCCAATACTAATTTTATATTCATGTTTCAAAGAAGCAAGGCTTGATTGTTGTGATATAGCCAATCTATATTGTGGATCTGTGCATGAGAAAATGAATTTCTTAACTTTAGGGATTGAGGGATGGCACATGTATGAGTTGTAATTAATTTCCATCATAGAGAAGATAATGTAACTGGTTGTGTTCAGGATATAAGCCATTAGAAGAATTTAATTTGAGTTTTTGGAGAGAGAATGGTTGAAAATTTGTAGGATCGTGCATCTACATATCGGTTCAAGGGAAAGAGGATTCTTTCACACATGTAGGCTTATTATTCAAAGGAAATGGTAATATATTCATGTTGAGAACACTAATAAAGTCACTTGGATCAATTTTTAGGCATTTAACTTGATTTTTGATGTTTTTATGCCCATTTGAAGCTCCTCGGGTTTATAGGAGAGTTTCCTAGGAATAGTCTTTGGGTTTGCTTTTTGAAACCCCTATTCAACTCATCTTGCTCTGAATTTCTCAAGATATATTTCCAAAGATTCATATAAATATATTATGTAAAAATATTTAAGACCTAAGGGGTGAAACTCTATATTTTCGTGATATTCGGGAAGAAGTAGCTAGACACAATCAAAGGGCTAGTTTAGAGGGGTGGTTTATAAAGGAAGTGGTATTTATATTTTGAGATGGAACTTGAAAATTTTCATGCTTAAATAAATCCCTAATGGGTCCTCATAAATGTTTTTTTGTCTATAAATCAACTAAAAAAGGAAGTTATATGAATTCTAATATTGTCTTAGGCTAGTTAGTTCCTCAAGAGCAAAAAGTGAAATAGAGGACTATAAGGAGTTGTAAAAGGATTTGGGCTCTAATATTTTGTAGGAACATCATGAATGATTAAGGGAAACTAATGGAGTTTATAATATTCTTTGGGTAACTCTAGAATCCTATATGTATGAATGTTGTAAGGGTATCATGTCTCAAGAGGCATAAGGAGAATAATTTGATTGAAATAATAATAATGTTGTCTCAATTTCCTTGTATTAATTTACTTAGTGGTTATAACAATTTTTTGAAGTGTGTGTGATAATGGGAAGGAAATAAGAGCAGTGAAGTAGGCTCAAGGTCAAGATTTCATCCCGAGAAAAGGATCTAGAGAGATAGAAATGGGTCATGTGGTGAATTGAGATGAGAGGACTACATTTCTCATTATGAATCACTTAGAAGAGATTATTATATGTGAAGTGAGTTATGGAACCATGATTTTAAATTTAACTAAAGACCTTTGAGTTGGAAGTTATCAGTTTGTAACAATATTTAAACCTTTTCACACTTGGATTGATTCTCTTGGTAGATCTAGAGTGAAAATAGTTTTTTAAGACTTCTTAATCACTAAATATATGCATGTTTCTATATTTTATCTACATCATTTAGTATAAAAACATGGATAGTCAAGGTATTGATTTGATTTTTTATTGAAAGAAGTCAATGTTAGATTCAAAATTTGTATATATGTGAAGTTTTGAGTTGTTCAATGATTTGAAGAGATTGAGATTGAATAATTTCCTTCTATGAGAGTGTGTATGTGAAATTCATGACAGGTTGCTCCTTTAAAAAGTGAAGAAAAATAATAAATAGTGAATAAAGGAAGATAAGTCAAAATACTAGGTAAGAAAGCAAACCTAGGTGAGTCTTGGCAAGGTGAAAAAGACTTGTTAGCAAGAATATGGAGGTTGAGTTGGAAAAATATATGCTTAGGTTGATGAAGAATAGTGAGAAGAGAAAGAAAGAAGAGAGAATGAGAGAAGAAGAGAGGAAAAGAAATTTGTGGGAAGAACAAGAGATAAGAGAGATAAGAAGAAGCTTGGAGCAACTAGATGAGTTAGAGAGAAAGGTGAAAAATATGTAAAGAAAATGCATGAATACAAAGTGATGAAAATAATGTTGAGGAAGGGGGTAAAGTTTCCATTGAGGTCACTTGTGAAGAGAGAGAAGATATTATAGTTAAAGAGGAATATAAGAGAGGAATAAGGCAAGTTGAAAATGATGGAAGTGAGGGAAAACATGAAAGAGAGAGAAGAAATTAGAGTTATAATGAAAGATTAATGTATGAAAGAGGAAGAATTTGATGAAGAATATGAGGAAACTAATTCTTAGGTTGTGTATGTAAGTTAAGAGAAGCTAGAGGAATAAATAAATCACTTGAATGTGCTTTGAGAGGTGAAGAGGTGAAGTATGGTGAAGAATAAGTTGAAAAGATGGAAGATAATATTGAAAAGGAAGAAGGAATTGAAGAGAAAGTAGATGAAGAGACTCAAAAGTATCTTGTTTTTTAATCTAAGGTTTTGTGTGTTTTTGAATGTGCAGGTATGATCAAAAGCATTGAAAGAGAAGCTCATTTAAGATCTCAAATGAAGATAAAAGAGAATGAAGACCTCATTTTTGAGGGTAAAGAGAAGAAGAAGAAGATGAAGACAAAGATTGAAGATAAAATAAAGAGTGAAGTTGAGGAAAAGTCATGGGACCCAAGTGGATGTGAGAAAGTTAAGGAAATTGGGAGTAAAAAGAGAAGACAAAGATTCAGCAATAAAGATGAAGGCGTGAATAAGCAAGCAAAGTGTAGGAACACTTTTTCTCCACCATGGGAGTAAGATGTGGGAGCATCATCTAGAATCCATTTAAATTTAATTGTTCCTAGATATGAGGTTAAATAGGTGTGTAGAGTTGTGTGTGAGAGAGAGAGAGCTAAGAGTGATGGATTTGAAAATTAAAATTGGAGCTTTTCCTCCAAAATGCAACTCATTGAAAATACATGTCAAAGAGCATTACACATTTGTACATGTCTAGTTAAGTCATGGGGTGTGTAGTGAGTCTTCATGTTAGTGGATAAGAGTCAAGAATGTTAAAAATATGGTCATAATATGTAAAGAAGTCCAAAGGTCACTAAAGGTCGGTTATGAGTCATTATGAGACTTTTGGGCTAGGTAGGAATTGTAAGTAGAGGTTACATGCATGTGAATGTTTGAATATGTTAATATAGGAGTGATTTAGTTAGTTTTTGGAGTTCATTCCTCGTGAGGAGGATAAGGAAAATTATGTAGTAATGAGGAACTAAGATTTTATATAAAGATTTGCGAGTTGAGTATGTATGTATCTGTTTTAGTGTGTTTATATTATCTCTTTACAAGTATTTATATGGTTTTGAGTTAAGAGATAATGGTTCTTTATTACGATGCTTAATGGAATACTTGTGTGGTACTGATGATAAGACTTACATGTAGTTTCCTTAGCTTAGTATGGTAACCAATGCTCTATTTTGAAGGATAACCGATTCAATCGATGATGTAAACAAAGATGATGATTTTGATAACATATGGAGAGGCAAGGGAAGATTTGTTAGTTGATTTACAAGTCAAGGAAGGTAAGAAATTGCTTCATTAATAATATTAAAGGTCCTTGTATGTACAATATTAAATCCTTCATTGTACTTTTCCTTTTGTAAGTTGTTAGTCACTAGAAGGAATTGTAACTATGATAAGATTGTGAAATGTGTGAATGAATTCTTATTTGAATTGGTTATAATATGGAGGATTTATTGGTTTAGGTTAAAATCCCATAAATAATTTTATATTCATGTTTTAAAGAAGCAAGGTTTGATGATCTGTGATATAGCAAATCTATATTGTGATTGTGCATGAGAAAATGAGTTGCTTAGATTTAGGGATTGAGGGATGGAACATGTATGAGTTATAATTAATTTCCATTATAGAGAAGATAATGTAATTGGTTATGTTGAGGATATAATCCATCGAAGAATTTAATTTGGGTTGTTGGAGAGAGAATGGTTGAAAACTTGTAGGACTATGCATCTACGCAGACCGCCTTCAAGGGAAAGAGGATTCTTTCACACATGTAGGATTCTTATTCAAAGGAAATGGTAATATATTCATGTTGAGAACACTAATAAAGTCACTTGGATCAATTCTTAGGAATTGAGATTGAGTGTTTAAGTTTTACGCCCATTTGAAGCTCTCTAGGTTTCTAGGAGATTTTCTTAGGAACAATGCTAGACTTTTCTTTTTTTTTCAAACCCCTATTCAACTCATCTTGCTCTGAATTTATCAAAATATATTTCCAAGGATTGATAGAAAAATATTATGAAAAAAAATGAAGAACTAATGGGTGAAACTAGATATTTTCCCGATTACTAGGAAGAAGTAGCTAGATAGTCAAAGCACTAGTCTAAAGGGGTGGTTTATAAAGGAAGTGGTATTTATCTTTTGAGATGGAACTTAAAACATTTCATGCTTAAATAAATCCATAATGGGTCCTCATAAATTTTTTTGTTTGTGTCTAGAAGTCAACTATAAAGGAATTTACATGAATTCTACAACTTTCTTATGCTTGTTAGTTCCTCAATAAAGAAAAAGTGAAAAAGAGGGATATAAGGAGTTGGGCTTGTAGAATGATTTCTAAATTTTTTTGGGGTCCCTATAGTTTTGCTCCTTTTTCACCTAGCCCCTTTTGTATTTTTTTGGACTGAATTTTTCCTAAGTATGGAGCTAGACATGGAGGGTATCCACGTGTCCCTTTGGTGCATTTTGAGGAAGAAACAAGGCATCGAAAAAAATTCAAGTAGAGAGAATCCTCCACGTGGTCAAGCATGGCTAAGTAGCCCTAGGCATGCTAAAAATTCAAGGATAAAGTAGATGAACACACAAGCCTCAATGTGTCACTAAGGCGTAACTTTGAAAGGAAAAAGGAAAGGAGAATCCTTTGGGAAGCATCGAGTCTCCACGTGTCATACAAGGAAGCTTCCAATATCCAATGAACCAATTAAAGAAGCAAAGGACTCAAGGACCGGTGGAATGAATGTGATCTCGGGTCCCTAATCATGTAGTTGAGATATACTCAAAAATTTTAAGATCTCATAGGTAAGAACTAAATGCGGGAGGTGGAAACCTTAATGGAGGCATGTTGAAGTAAGAGCCAGAAGATCTATAAGATAATGTTCGTGTGCAAATACGGGGGAGGATAAAGAAAAAAATAGAATTTTAGAGCTCTAAAAGAGATTTAGGTTTAGTCTATTATGTTCATTGGCCTTAGCAAGGCTCTATTGTAAATAAATTACTATAATATGTGCCATCTTGGCCTTATGTATTGTTTTCTCTATAAATAAGAGTTCTTGTTCTATGCACTAAAAAGTTCACAATATTCTGTGTCCTCTATTTTCACTATTATTCAATTCTTTATGGATGTTTAAGTGTCTATCATGCTACATGCCCTTAGATCTTTTACATAAATCTTTTTATTGTGTTGTGATTATGTTTTAGTTTCATCTAATCCTTTGATGATTTGAGATATATTCAGAGTAGTTGATCATGCTTGATGCTCTTTGACTAATCTAGTAGTTATTTCAATATTAGTCTATGTGCTATTTTAGTAAAGTTTCGGCACATCACCTTAGTTAGGAATTTCATATCATTCATTTTTCTCTCTAACTCTTATCTCAAATGTTAATAAGAGAAGATCCAACTTCTATAAAATATGGAGGTTATCTTAGGGGCCAAGTCCCACATCTCTAAGATTTCCCATGACTTTGGTGATTCATCTGCAAAGATAATCATCAACAATTTTCCTAGCACGCCTAGTGGGACAAGTAGTGAAAGCTTAAACTTCAAATATTGCTAGGTTTGGTGTGTGACATAGCAATTTCTATCATTTGGAAGATTTGTAGCTACACATCTAGTGACTCTATTAAGAATATCTACCGGTTTTAGCAAGTATTGGTGGTTTAATCCTATCTAGTTCATGAGAAGGATTCAAAAAGGTCGAGAACAAGAGAAAAATGAACATTAGAATACCTACAGCTTATACCCAAGAAAAGGCATAAGAGGTAGGAAGATTCGAAGATCTCTATCTCCTCCAAACCAAACTCTTTCAACACCTCCACTTGGTAGGCCCTTCTTACAATCCACTAGAGTTCTCAAACCTATCATAATGGCTCATCAACCGCCTCCTCCTCTCGAGACAATTCGTCTCATAAAATCAAGGAAGTCCGCTCATCTTACCAGTGCATCCGGAAACATGGAATCCCATTCCAGCAAATGCAATCAAGGCACTTTTGCCCAAATTCAAAGTGGTGAAGACTTCAAGACCCCAGAGGAACATCTTCAAAACATTGTAGAGATATGCATAATACATTACATCATAGAGAAATATGTTTCCTTAATATTATTAGCTACCTCCTTTAAGGGAAAATCTCTCAACTGGTATAGATCCTTGAATCCTAACTCCATTGGTACCTAGTATAAATTGGGAAATGTATTTATTAGAATATTTAATAAAAAGGGAGATAGATCTTCTCTCTTACAATAACTTATCAACATCAAGAAATGTCTACAAGATCTTATGACTGATTTCAATACCAGATTCCATAAGACATGGAAAAGGATTCTAGTTCTAGCTAGACCACCTGTAGGTATGGCTATTGTATTTTATCTAAAGTCTCTAAACTCAGATATCTCTATCATGATTCAATCATTGGGAGGGTATTCTTTTCCAAAAGCATATGATCTTACAATCGAGATGAGAATAATTTGATAGATGTTGGGAAACTCCCCGAAGATCCCTTTGCTAGTGTATCCCGAGATAGCTCCCCTTCCTCAGGCACATGCCTCAAGATCTACCCAAGATCCTACGTCCATATACAATTACTCATCCTCTCAAGGATTCATTACCCCTATCATTGCATCATCATCTTCTTCTTTAGAGATGGAGGAAGTAAAAATATTCTTAGGAGTTTCTCTAATGAGATATTTAATCTTAAGAGGAGTCAAAGTGCATACCCTAGAAATAATTATCAAATCTACCAAGGAGTAGGCCCTCTTATTCTCCAAAATATGAAAATTCCCGAGACCATCACTAGCATAGCCATCTAACCAAATTGGTCTATTCCTCGACACCGATCTAAACACTCCCACCCAATAGTGGGAGAGAAATGATTCTAGGATAGAATAATTTGGTGGAAGATCCCAATGCTTGGTGCTTCCCTTGTAATACCCCTCATATGCTAAGATATTTCCCCCAAGGGAATATACAACAAAAATTAGTAGAGAAAAGAGTAATGTAATTCTATGAGGTTAATGCCGGTAGACCTTATCACCCTTAGGAATTCAAAATGCAACCTTTGTTACAAAAAATGAAAGGGATGTCCCTAGAACAAGAGACAGAGATTACGCCTAAACATGCACTTCTCTCTTGGATCAAAGGAGAAGAATTTGTATTCACAAACAATGCATCCACATCTAAGAATCTAGTACATTTAGATTACAGCCCTCACTCTAAGAGGCGGATGATATAATCCATGATCCCTGCTCCTAAAATAATGCATGAAGTAAGGAAACAACCTCGATGTTCACCATCCCTCCACCTGCAAAATTTCGGACAAGATACTTCAAAGAACCACCACTCGGAATCTAGGTAGCTTCCACCCGGTGGTTGAGAGGGTAAAATACCAAAATTAAGTCTGCAAAGTGCAACCACTCAAGCCAATGAATGTAGTTGAATAACTTAAAATGGGGCCAACTAATATATCCTTGTGGGATATCTTGGGTATTCCAAAAAAAGGAATTCTTTAAGAATCTCTAAAATCCAATGGCAGCTGACTAAGACCAAGAAGGGGAAAGAACAACTTAGAACGACTCAATATAGACATTATTTCACCCTTAACACTTCTTTCTAACCCCAAGCACACCGACCTATCACCCAACATACATTGGGCACTCACCCAAGGCATGTGTGGGTGTTGATCCCCCTCCTTTATGTGAGCTTTGCAAGATATTTCCACCATTAATGGAGGATTATTTTTAGAAACAGAAGTACATGCATCTACTCAAAAAGGTAGAAGATATAAGTAAGATCTACACATCAATGCATCAAAAAAGCTAAATAAACATTGTATGAAGCACAAGAAACTAGATATGAGTCATGACAAGCCAAATAACATGAGGGTTTACACCCATAAACAAGATGTACAGAATAGATGCACGTGTATTGATTTAAAAGAGTCTCTAGTAGCCATACTACATTCAAAAGGGTCATCTCAGACCATATACATCAAATGAAAAGATCCAACCCCTGTAAACTAATCTAATTAGAGATCCTAACTATGCTTTCCCCATTATAACCCTTGTTACTGACCCTAGTACCCATACTTATGCTTAATGTTATCTCTTATAACCCTCTAGTATCAAGAACTCTAAGCCCTAGCATCATGAGCTCCAAACCCTTAGCATTTCCTAACATTTATATAACACCTTGTTACCTTCCTTCTCTCAAAGACTCCCATACCTTCTAGGACCTTCACACTACCTTCTTCCTTCTCCCCTTTTCCCTTCTCCTATCTCTCTATCGTGTTCTTATCCCAAGCACTTCTTTAAATAGGATCAACATCCACTGCCATGACTTCTCTCCTAAGTAGATCACGTGTCAAGTGTCAATGTGGTCCTCCATTGGTGAATTTTTATCCTCTTTGCAAAACCTTCCACTAACTATAATGATTCCTCTGAGAATATTCCCTACATATAATATCCTTTTCTTGGCCTCTAAGGTTCTAGGATAACACCTTATCCACTTATCACACCTAGTCGGGTCCTCACATTTTTCCTCAAGTGACTCCATGATGCCAAATATGGATAAGTCCTTTAAACCCTTGTTTTACCTCCCACACATGTATGGGTTTCACTTAAACCGTTATTAAACCATTTTTCTTGTGTGCTTTTCCTAGGCACCCTTCTATTTAATAATCTTATGCGCACATGCCTCTTGGTACTTTGCCAATATTTAGGGTCCAACGTCACCCCATAGTACTCTTGTTCTCTATCCTCAGAACATTCTACTTCTTCAAAGAATAAAGAATAGTGGAATTGAAATAAATAAAGAATGGAAGAATATGTTATTATTGCATGAGGAGTGGGAACTCCTTCTTTATAGATTCCTCAATCTTCTCCCAAGAATCCACTTCTCCCTACACCTATTGAAGTAGGTCACCCACCAATGCGCTTACTTCATCAAAACTTGGTTCATCGCTATTAGCTTTGAAAGGTATCTATAATGCTTTCTAGTTGCTTTCTAAGATTGCCTAGCACATCCATCCTACAAGTTACTTGGGGTATAGTTCCTTTAGCCTATTCTTAATCAACCCCATAAGGTTTCAATTACTTCCAAATTCTTGTCAACTTAAGCCAAGATATTATCACACTCCACCCTCTTTCCTTTGTTTTTGTTCTTCTCCTAAAATTATTTCAGATCCACCTCATGTGTAGCAGCCAATATATTTTTTTATCCTATCATTGTCGGCATAGTTGTCATACATGGCTTTAACGATCTGCGTGAGGTATTTACTATGACAAGGATTTCGTAGTACCAAGTCACTGTCTCCCCAATATTCATATTTTCCTCCTCCCGATGGTGTGCCATCACCTCCTCTGTTGACTCTAATGCAAGTGCTATCTTTTACATGGTGAGGATATAACTCAAGTCTTCCAAGTAGTGCATGGTTGACTCGTATCTCTATTCGGTGGGGCCAGTCCAGGTATTTCAAGATAATAGCATCTAAAATGGCCTCTATCTTCTTATGGAATATGCGCACCTTCACCTTTTCATCCTAAAAGGAATGATAACCATATCGTGCCAAGCCAAGAACATAGATGCTAATCAAACATCATGATCAATAAGATGAAAGTAATTCACCAAAATAACTTTACATAAACATTTGCAAACAAATGAGCAACAATATCATATATTATTATGGAACTCAATGAAATATAATGAGAATGGACTTTGCTTATATAGGCAAGGAATAAAAATCTAAGAACCAATCAAGGTTGTAGATCAAGCCATAAATCATGGAAAGAACTAGTCATCAAATAACTAGTCAAGTCCATAGATTTATGAGAGAACTAGACATCAAGGATCTAGTCAATACCATAGATATAAATAACTATAACTAACAACTAGATAATATCTCCTAATATCTAAATAAATAAAAATAAATATCCACACACATAAGTGGGTGAGGATAAATACAATAAAGGTAAATAATTTACCTAGGTGAACATGAGCTAAGGTAAATACCTACTCTAACACCCCCTCAAGTGAAGGTAGGGGAAAAAATAGAAGTGACATGTCCACAATATGAGTCTCGGAAACTAGGCTTGATGAGGTACTCATGTACAATATATCCATGAAGAAATCTCAAACCAAAAGAAGGAAAGAATCCTTCTATAAGGAAAGAGAAAGAAGAATAAGAAGGAAGATGTTATCATGAACACCCCCAAGAACAAATTCTGAAACCCCAAGCATTCCACACAACTAAAGGTAGTGAGGTGATGCAAAAGGATTTGTAAAGATGTCTCAGAACTCTGCTTTTTGAGTCGGAAGGTACTCTAAGAAAATAACTCCATTCTTGAATGTGCTACTTGAATGAAGTGGATGTGTATCTCGATATGCTTGGTCTGTTGGTGCTCAACTGGGTTGCGAGAAATGTGAATTACACTTTGGTTGTCACACCAAAGTATAGTTGGTGAATCTTGTGGGAATCCAAACTCTATCAATAATTGGCGAAGCCAAAGAATCTATTGACTCACTATAACTACTGCCCTATACTCTACCTCTAAAGATGAAAGTGCAATAGCCTATTGCTTTTTACACGCCCAAGCAACTGGAGAAGAACCAAGATAGAAAAGATAGCCAGAAGTAGAATGCCTGTCATCAATAGAACCTACCCAATCTAAATCTGTATACCCAACCAACTGAGTAGAACCCCTAGTGTAGTGTAGGCCAAAGTGGGAAGTGCCCTGTAAATAGCACAAAATCCTTTTAGCATCCTTCCAATGACTACTATGAGGAGAATGTGCAAACCGAGATACAAGCCCTACTGTAAATGAAATATCAGGGTGAGTATGGGTCAAGTACATGAGACTCCCAACCAACTTCCTATACAATGTAGGATCACAAAGTGGTGTGGTACATGTGGATGTAAGAGTAACCCTAGACTAAAAGGAGATGGACTTGGCTTGCAATCAGCCAAATCAAAGCACTGAAGAAGATTATGGGTGTATTTTTCCGACTCAAATGAATCCTCAATCTGCCTAAGAAATCTACAAACCAAAGAAATAATGTAATAACCCAAGATCTATCATGTCAAACTTTGTAGAAAGATCCCTACTGAATACTCTAAATGTGGGAAGAAGAGCTACCAAGAAAGTAATAGATCATCAACATACAAGAAAAGTATCACAATATCCTCACCAACATGTTAGAGATACACTATATGATCGGAGTGGCAATGAACAAAACTAGTAGATAGAAGAAAATAATCCATCTTCTCATACCAAGCCCCAAGGATCTTGTTTGAGACCGTAGAGACCTTCTGAGCCTACAAACAAGAGAAGAATCCTGAACAAATCTAAGTGATGCTCCATGTATATTTCCTCTTATAGATATCCATGTAAGAAGGCACTCTTCACATCCATCTAGTATACGGGCCACCCCGTGATGTAGCAAAGAGAAACTACAAGGCATATAAAATCTATCTTGGCAACGAGTGCAAAAGTCTCGAGTAATCAATACCTTTAACTTGTGAAAAACCTTTACAACAATACGAACCTTATACTTTTCAATGGACCCATCACTATGTGTATTTGGTTCAAGATACCCACTTACACCTAACCATATTTTTTCCTTTAGGAAGAGATACCAAATCCCAAGTATGATTATTCATCAAAGAAGAATACTCAACTACCATCACATCATCCCACTCCTGTATCCCATGAACCTTTAAAAAGGAATGTGATCCTCAGAAACTTCCTGACACAAAAGTCCAGAACCAGTAGAATGTGCATGATGATGCCTAGTGGGTGGAAGATCCTCTATGAAAGGTGCTACCTCAGAAACTGTAGTACGAGCCCACTTAGGCATAGTGACTACATCAGTGGGAATAGGATCCTCAATGACATCTATATCCTCCTCATCAATCTCCTCAAAGAAAGAATCCTCAAGATGAGATGAAGAAGAAGAAGGAAGCATGGAAGAAGAAGAAGATTCATGAGGAGTGAAGTGCTCATCAAATTGAACATGTGTTCAAAAAGAACATCATGTGTATCAGGATCTAAAAGACGATAAGCTCTCATGTCCTCACAATACCCTACAAAGATCAAGGGTTTACTCTTCTTATCCAAATCTTTCCTTTTCTTCTTTGGCACAAAGGCCCAAGCATGGCTCCCAAAGACTCAAAAAATGAGACATTTGGCTTAGTGTTGGACCAAGCTTCCTCTAGAGTCAAATGCTTAAGTTCTCTGTGGGGTGTGTGATTCTAAATGTAGTTAGCACAATTAACTACTTCTGCCCAATAGATAGGAGGTATATCTCTAGAATGCATCATACAGTTAGCCATTTCCTTCAAAGTTCTATTCTTCCTTTATGCTAATCTATTATGTTGTGGAGTATGAGGAACAAAATATTGGTGAATAATTCCTTGAGTTGTCAAAAATTTAGAAAACTCATTGTTTAAGTACTCCCCCCCATTATCAATACGAAGGTTCTTTATACAACTAGAAGATTGTTTCTCAACCAAAGACTTGAAGACTTTGAAGTGTGAAAAAACATCACTTTTGTACTTGAAAAAGTAAACCCAAGTACGCCTCGAGAAATTATCAATAAATGTAAGTGCATACTTAGCTCCATTGAAAGATGGGGTAGGAAAAACCATCAAGTCACTATGCACAAGCTCAAGTGGTGAATAAGCTCTCTTAGAAAAATTCTTATGAAAAGGATCTTGATGTTGTTTCCTAATGCACAACTTTGAAAAAACTACCTCAAGACAAGAAACTCTAGGAAGACCATCTACCATACCATGAGTGCTCAACTCCTTCAAATATCTAAATGAGATGTCCAAATCTTTCATTCTAAAGCTTACTCTTTGAATCTGCATGAGAAACCAATCCTAACCCTATAGAAGAAGTGTCATCAAAACCCTCAAAGTGATATAGTCTAGAACTATGATCAACAATACCCTGAGCAACCAGTGAATGAGGCTCCAACAATTTTTGTACTTCTACTCCATGTGGTGTAAAAGTCATTGTTTTTCCTTTACCGTAATGACAAATTTGATATACGTAAAATAAAATTTGTAGTGATGTTAGGAACATATAGTGCATCTTGAATACTACCACCATCAATTTGTATATCACCTTTTCCCTCAACAGAAAGAAAGGAAGAATCTCCAACCTTAATTTTGGAAGTAGAACTCAAACCTAGAGAAACAAAAGACTCCTTGGAAGAAGTCATGTGATAAGAGGCACCCGAATCTATAATCCAATTTTCTCGCAAGTTGTGACTGAGATCTTCCAAAACATTAAGTGCTTTTCCATACTAATTAGAAGGAGTTGGAGTGGAGATAGAAATTTTGTGTTTCTTGACTGGATCCTCTAAGGCTTGCATTCACTTATAACACCTATGTTCTTCATGATTACTACCCCCACAAAAAGAGCATGAAAAGCTAGACTTATTCTTTGATTTAGAAGACTCCTTAGGTTTTGAGTTATTTTCTTTGGGTTTAGGAGCATTTTGAGATGGAGAAGGTTTGGATTTGGTTTTATTGTTTAGTTTTCCCTTGCCCTTAGGATTAGATGCAACTAATGCCTTTTGAGAGGTGGAAGACTCAAGGTGAGACAATTTGGATTCTTCCCTAGTAAGTCTTTCACAAAATGTTTCTAAGTTAGGAATTTTGAATGTGTCACCTAAGGCATCCATGCTAGAGAAAAAGGTAGAAGAAAAAAATTGGAATCGTCCTCTCAACTTGGATAGAATCAAGTAAACACACTCTTCATCTTTCTTATCTCTTCTACTCCCCTTCAACTCGTGTCAAAAATGCTTGAACTTGGTAAGATAGTCTATTATTTTTGGAAAATCTTCGGATCAAGAGAGGTAATATCAATTTCAAGTTGCATGGCTCTCATATGATCCACCTTACCAAATAAATCCTCTAATTTCTCCCATATTTTAAAAGGAGACTTACACTTTTCCAAATGAAACAAAAGACTGTCACTTCCATAAGTTCCTATCAAACCCATACACTCATCAAATTTTCATTGGTACTAAAATTTCTCATATTCTCTAGTGAACACTGATTGTTCTGAAGAAGTTAAAGCCCATAATCCTTCCCGCTTAATTATTATTTCCATTCTTGGTTTCCATGTGTGGTAATTATGTGTTGTTAATGGCTCAACATGATCTAATGTAGAAGTAGATAAATATGCCATCCTCAAAAATCACCAAAAGAAATGCAAGAACCAAGCAATGTTACAAGACCCCCAAACAATGTAACAAGAGCCCCCATATTTTGACACTTTATAATGAGTGCATGTTACAATATGGCACTTTATAATTATAGTGCGATTCTAAAAATAAATATTTCCAATGGAAAGAGCATAAAAACACATACTTTTGCAAAAAAAGGACACTCAAAATGGAGTTACCGATCAAAAGATACAAGTTTTTCAATAATATGCTCTACTATTTATTTTAGTTTCCACTAAAATAGAATAAAATGCTCTTGCCTTCACCACACAAATAAAATCAAAGGGGGATGGAGTTAAACACCTACTAGTAGGAATCAAAAGCTTTAAGCCCTCATATGACCATACCATATGACCAGGGGCTAAGGATTTCAATGGGTGCACAACACTCGTGGACCCCTACCAAAAAGGAAAGAAACATCTTTTCGAAAAATACCTCCTGCATGCAAACCAAAAATGCTATGCCACAACAAAAAAATACCCAAATCAGATCTCAAGAAACCCAGCAAAACCCAGAAAAAAATTCTAGATTTCCTTTTTGTATGGCACGAATCCCAAGGTGAATCCAATATGTTTCTCTGCACAACAAAAACCAAAAAAATGACTGCCTCCCGAAATGGTCGATTTTACAACTGATCTTAGGGTTTACTACCTTTCGGATCCAATGGAAGCCTCTGTTTTGCATAAAAATGCACACAACAACAAAATATGAGCAAATCCTGAATATATGAATATATAAAGAATTTATTTGCAAAATAAAACTTATAGATGAATGTCAATAGCAATCTCCTACTCTGATACCATAGAATGAATGATAACCATATCGTGCCAATCCAAGAACATAGATGCTAATCAAACATCATGATCAATAAGATGAAATTAATTCACCAGAATAATTTTACATAAACCTTTGCAAACAAATGAGCAACAATATCATATATTATTATGGAACTCAATAAAATACAATGAGAATGGACCTTGCTTATATAGGCAAGGAATAACAATCTAAGAACCAAACAAGGTTTTAGATCAAGCCATAAATCATTGAAAGAACTAGTCATCAAAGAACTAGTCAAGTCCATAGATTTATGAGAGAACTAGACATCAAGGATCTAGTCAATACCATAGATCAAGGAAATAAATATACCTAACAACTAGATAATATCTCCCTAATATCTAAATAAATAAAAATAAATATCTACACACATAAGTGGGTGAGGATAAATACAATAAAGGTAAATAATTTACCTAGGTGAACATGAGCTAAGGTAAATACCTACTCTAACACATCCCTCATCTCATGCCTCAACTACACACTGATCAATTCCTTCTATTTTATCTCCTTGTCCCGCTCAATGATCTCCTCATTCTTTTTCTCAAGCTCTTCCTCCAAGACCCTTATTCTATTGTTTCTTCCGAAGATTCTTGCTTCCACCTCCACCGATACTTTATTGAGTGCGTTGCAAACTTGCTCATCCGACAATTATTAGGAATTTACAAGAGGGTTTACTCCCTTGGCATCTGGTATCTTCATCAATTCATCACAATTTACCTCAAACTTGGGTTCATCAACATGGGACTCAAAAGCCTAGGATAGCATTTTCCTCATGTGTGGGTACGCACCCTCTTCATCAAAAGAAGACCAAGCGAGGATTTGATTAGTGGGAATGGTACTTTGGAATTTCACACAAGTTGCTTGTATCATTAATATAATTCATCTCATGTTCTGTGTTGTTACTATGAGTGCTACCATAGGGAAGCATATCTTGCTAAATGAGGGTATCCACCCATCCTCCCATACTCCTTTCCTACATTGTCTCTTTCCTCAGCTTCCTTCAGAAATTATTTAGTTCTTCACTCTACTTTGTGCTCCACCAACTGTTGGATAATACCTACAACCTCCCTCTCTATAGTTTTATCCATTTGCTCTTTGGCTGGGATCAGGGTCTTTTGATCTTCCAGGTTTACTTCCTCACTCCCCCCTTTGTCATGAGTGCCTTCCTCGTTCTCATCCCTATCTTCATTTCATTCTTCCTCTGACTCATGTACATCGTATGTAGGATGATTCTAAGCATTACTTGTGATCTTCATCATCTTCATCACCCTTGTTGGCCTTCATGCTTTCAATTTCTCCTAAGTTTGACCCTTTCGTCACCCTTTTATTCTTCCTTACTAGTGACTCCAATTCAGGGGAATTCTATCTTTCTTCTTTCTTGGGTGACTCTTCCTTCTGAAATGATTCTTCTCTAATGGGAGATATCTTCCAAAGGGACGTAAGTACTTATGCCCACACATGACTCCTGTGCCCCAACTATTTGTACTATCTACGCGCTTGGTGCCTTATTCTCAGGAGCCTCCCCTCTTTCTATTTTCCTAGGAACAACCTTTTTCCTCATGGTGGGGTCTTCAGGAATGGAGACATCATATTCAATATAAGCACCTTTTTCATACTTAGGCCTTAGGCACAAATACACCCTCACTTTGTTTTCCCTCCCGCAATAGGCAAGGTTACTAGTTTTAACATGTGCACATCATGGGAGACATAATTCTCCACATAGGCACACTTCTTGGGGCATATTAATTTCCTACACATCTCATGGTAATCTTGATCTACTACACTTAGATCAAACCTAAGTTTCTTCGCCTCTTTGAATTGATTGACCCTAGCCTAGAAGTACTATGTCATGAAGGAGAAAGGTAACTTACACCAAGGGCTCTTGGTGCCATCTATAAAAGTAAATATGTCGATACAAACATAATGGTATATGGTGTGTTGGTGCTCAAATTAGTCTCACCCCGTTTGTCATTGAAATTCCTCAGTTTGCAGCCTCTGTCATGTTTTCTATCTCCCCATGTTGGTGCTTGAAAAGACCCTGTCCTCCATTTGGTTTCCATGATCAGTCCCTTCCTGGGTCGAGGATCACTTAAAGGTCTAGAATTTGTTTTTCGTTTCTCTGTCCATCTGAAGGAGACTATCTCGACCTTAGACACATGGCACCTTCCACTAAACCTTCAAATTTTTGACAAACTCTACCGGATTGAGACACGTGTTGAACCTACACTTGTTTGGGGTCTCTAATTTTCAGGACCATCTCAAAATGTGCCATTGAGACACGTAGCAGGCGGGGAAATGGAGAAACAGAGCTTTGGGGTCATTTAAGGTTTTTGCCTTTTGTAAAAGAAGGGATAAAATTGTAAGTCGAAGCACAACCCCGACATAAAAGTAATGCTAGCGTCAAATATTCAAAAATGGAGGTGTGGACCCATGGGGAAAATGTGGAACTTTTTCCTTTTTGGAAAATAAGTATAAAGTGAAAAAATGAAGCGTAGGTCCGCTGGGACCCACATCGAAGCTAAAGGTAGAAGGGAAAAGCTACGGGAAAAATTTGGAAAATTTTCCTTTTTCAAAAATTTTATTAAATGTCGAAAGTGATCCTAGGCCCGTTTCTAATCACATTTTTCCATGTCGAGGGCTCATGTTGGGCCCCTTAAATATTGGCTAAATACAAAAAGGTGTATAGGTGCGTAAGGCCTAGTTGAAGCAATGCGCACAAGGATAAGGCGCGTAGGGCAGGATTTGAGGAAGGCTTTAAGGAAACCCGTGGCACATGCATGGACAGAACCACGGGTTTGGGACTTAGCCATTTTGGGTGTTTTGGAAGAACACATGAAAGACATGACCCGACTGTGCATGCAGAATGGATAAGGTGCCATCCTGGCGATAGGTTGGCCCAGAAAGGAGCATGCATGTAGTAGAAGCTTCTAGAAGCTCATCATGGTAAAAATTGGAAAGCTCAGGCCTAGAGGAGCATGCTTGCTTAGAGGACCACATTCAGACACTTAGCATCAAATCTGGAGGTGTTGGAGGATGAGTTGGAAGTCTAGAAAGGCTATATATATAAGTGCCTGTAGAAGTAAAAGAGAGATAGAAGCAGAGCTCTATAGAAATACTATAAGAACTATGTAGCTTGGGTAATTGTGTGTAGGAAAGATGTATCATGGGTATGGGGTTGTTATAATTTTTATTTTGATAGCCTAGCTACATTAGTCTAGTTTCAATGCATGAGTGCGGTATGATTCTCTGTGACATTCTGTAATGGCTCCATGGAGGTAATGAGGTTTCTAGTTTACATGAATATAAACATTGATGATTCTGATGCATACATATTTCTCTTAGTTCTCTTTCATTTATGTTAATGGCTAAGTATGGATGCTTGTATAACTTCTTTCTATTTGGTACTAGTTATATAATTTGTTAAGCACTTTCTTTCTAGAGTGACTGTAAGGCTCTAGAGGCCGTTCTAAGCTCTATGGTACTTGCATGTTTGAATTCCTTTCAAATTTCTTGAACACGGATCATAGATGATGTTTCCCATTAAAATCACATAAAAGAGAGACTCGACACCCACACATGCCTCGGGTGAGAGCCCAACATCCACTGGGTGATAGGCCGGTTCGCATGGGGTTCCTTTTTTTTGTGATAGGGGTAAAAATGACTACATCTTGGTTCCGTTGCTGGGAACTCTTTTCGAATTTGTAGTGGGAAATGACTTACATCATGATCTGTTTAGTGAGTAATGATAGAGTGGTTAACTTTGGAAAGTGTTGAATCATGGTTTAAGAGCATGGAAGATGAATTTTCTCGAGAGATTCAAAGACTTTGGACCTGAGTTTTATGCACATGGATGGGTAGAAGAGAACTTCTACCATGATTTGTATGAAACTTTTTTCTGCTACTTCCCAAAGAGAGTTGTATGAGTGGCTCTCAGCCTATGCATCTAGATCAAGCTAGTATTATAGATCACATGTGTGGACCCAAGAAGAATACCAGAGGCTGTAAGATGTTACGAAGTTTGAGTTTCACATATTCTTGGATGCCAGAGGATCATTTCTACGTGATATCCCTCTAGAAATGAATATCTTGATGGTTACCATGGGTTTAGAGGAATTTCCAATGGTCGGTTAAACCGTTCTAAGCGTTGGGAAAGGAGCTAGGGTGAAGGAAGATGGTAGATGGTGCGATGGAGAAGGAAAGGGAGGAGAGACAACTCGTATAGTGAATCATGTGAAATTGATATTTCTAGGCAATGTGAGATTACATGTGTGATGGATGTATGGTGGTAGACGTTGTGTGAAGGATTTAAGGTTCACGTAGAGGACGTGGAACCCGATCAACTGCATGTAACCCCATCTTAGCAAGCACGTAAGAGAGACCCCTTCATCTTCTGATGAGAGTTCATCATGTGGAGAGAGAAGAACCATTGGCATGCATCTGAGCCCACCTAGTGACCGAACCATAGTGCTTGGTTTTCTAGATCAAGGGGAAAATATTGTTAGTCTAGTTGGTTATATTTGAAGTTATCGATCTACACCCGTGAGATATAATTTCCCATGTGGGACTTTTATGGTCGCAAACACCATTCCGGTGTTAGGAGGAATTTTTAGGAAAGGAATAGACACACAAGCTTTTTTTTCTTGCGTTTGGGAGTGGCATGGGGTATACTATTGGTAGTGGGGCATTATCACAGACCATCGGTGCACTTCACTTCAGGAACTGTGGGGCCCTTGTCACACAACCATTATAGGATTTGGTGGGTCTGGTGGATCTAGTGGTTCAGGAGGCATAGGACCTGGTGGACTTGGTGGGTTAGGCAACGGAGGAAACATAGGAGGAAACCAAGGCTCTAGCTTAGGAGGACATGGGCCCTAGCCACCCCCTCAAGTCTTCTTTGAAATGTCTTTACATTTGCCTGATTACAGAGGTATTGAGGATGTTGTAGAACATGTTCACAAGTGTGAATTGCTATGGCGCGCAAAGGGTATCACAACCCTAGAGCGGAAGGCTAGTCCAGAACCACATCTGCAAGGGTGCATGCATAATCGGTATAGGAAATATGACCCTCATCAAACAAAGGGTGGATTATACTACTTTAAAGAACGCATTCTTGGCAGAATTCCACATCCCTAAATTTGAATAGAAGAGCATCAGTGCCCTGAAGGAGATTCAACAAGGAATGACAGAGAGTGTGCGAGAGTATGATGCGTGCTTTACAAATCTCTTGTCTAGGTTATCGTATGATATTCACCCTTCACAAAGATGCTCAAAGGGTTTTTTAGAGGATTGATCACCCCTTTTAGAAGGGCCTTATCTCATAAAACTTTCACTGCACTGCGTGAGGCATTAGAAGTTGCTCTGCGCGCCGAGGCTATTAGTAGTGTTGATATTGGAGTTAGCCCATTCCTCGAGGGTCAAATTGCTAATATGGATAAGCAAATGGAGAAGTTTTCCACGAACTCATCCTAAGAGACTCATAGTGGTTTATGGTGCATAAATTGTGAAGTAGAGGGGCATGTCAAGGGTAGTTTTCCCCGGAGGGCAGTACGCTGCGGTCGTGACAGTAGACTATGAAATTTGTCATGGGGACCATGATGTAAGTAGATGCCCTTTGTTACAGTGTGCAATCTGGAAGAATGTGTCTTGCTACTATAATATTTACACCTCTACAACCAATGATACTAAGGACTGTATGCTCATTGATCAGATCCATGAGGCCATTGATCATGGGGTGTGTCAAACCAACATTGTCATTAGTTCTAAAGGAGATGATCACCACTATGAGGAGCATACAAATGGTGGCACACGTGGAAGGGGATTTCATAGAGGATTCCATGGTCATGGTAACCATGGAGGAGGAAGGAGTGAGTTCCCACATGGAACCTATTTTAATTGTGGATCTACAAAGCATTACAAACAAGAGTGCCTAGACCTGTTGTAGTGCTCATGGTGCGGAAAGAAGCACAAGTATGAGGAATGCCCAGAGTTTTTGAACACATGAATCAATAGCACTAGAAAGAAAAGGGCACTACAATGGTTAACATTAAGAAGGCGAGACACATAGTGGACGTCATGAGTAACATGGGATATAGGTTTGGAGTTGGTTTTGGTAACAATAAGAGAAAAGGCTATGTGTGCATAGGAAATACCAAGACAGAGGACCCTGGTTTCAAGAGAGGAAGTAGTTCATGGGAAGTACCTAGACCCTACACATCAAAAGGAAGTATATCAAGATACCATGGATGTCATTCGAAGTTTACAAGGAGAAATACAAGTGCCTAAAGGAGAATTCCAGGAGGAAGGTTGAGGCGCACAAAGGATGACCTAGATGAGGTCAAGGAAGTATGTAAAATTCTAAGGATAGAGAATATTATGCCCTTGCTAAGAACATGGTTGAGGGATAAGGTTCCATGCACCGGGAAGAACGCGAGAGACGATCCTATATGTAAACCTTCCCATCACAACCTTGACTACAACAAAGAAATCACATTGATGCAATCGTAGATGGATGGATCCCTAGTAATATCCTCATTGATATAGGTGCGAAGTTCAATGTTCTCACATTGGATGCTTGACATCAAATGGGAAGGCATGCATTATAGCCATCTTTGAATGTGTTGTATATGAAAAAAACAAAAGGCAATGCCCATTGGTGTCTTAAAGGATGCAACTATCACTATCCAGGGAGCTAAGTTTACTGGGGACTTCAAATTCTTGGCACTCACCGAGGTAGACAATTTCCTAGCACTACTTGGGCACCCATGGTGTTACAAGAACAATGTGGACCTTCGGTTCAAAAAAGGTTACACCAGCTTTGAAAATAAGGAGTGGTTCATTATACCCCTAGCTGATGGGAATTCAACACCCTATACTGAACCTTTGGGAGAAGAAGTCCTAGATAGGATATATGTGTGCTCAATCAGGGATCCAGAGATAATCCATGCTACCGATTGAGTTATCCAATTTGAGGATGATCAGTCAGTAAGTAACACCACCATCCTAGCATGTGATAATTGCACGCATAGGACTTATGAATTGATCAGACGACAGATGAGATAATTGGTAACAAAAGTAACAAAGGCACATATAGTTCGATGCCTATGAGGAAAAAAACTACCTACGTATTCGTGAGGGGCCTTCCTTGAGATATTTTTATTGGAGATGGAAGCTCAAAGGAAAGGGGAGAAGGAATAAAGAGGGATGTTAATTTATGTCCTACTCAAAGACAAATGAATGGTGGTGGGCTACACATAAGGATAGCTTTTTGGAATGGCACAAGGTGAGAATTTCTTTCTTTGTCAGTTTTCTAGAAGCAACATGCCCATCGCCATCAAGGACTACCATGGTAAGGAACCCGCATCTTTTCACATCCAAGCTTGTGAGAAGGTCTAGAGATAAGGTGTGGAAGCTTTACCACCATCCATTTGGGTGCACAAATTGTATTCTATGTTGTAGGCTTACACGTGCACATGGTACATACATTTTGAGACACGCCATCAAATAGGAAACTAGTAAGAGCTAGCTAAGAATGACCTTGTTTAAATGTTTGAGTACCAAAATACCAAGCCATCAGTTGATAAGGCATTACAAGTTATTAAGCACCTTACCATGGGGGATAGTGCCATGGTAGAAGATAGGCTATTGGAATTGCTAGGTGGACTAGGTTTGGAGGCATGCTTTGAAGAAGAGGTAGAAGAAGTAGAAGAGATCTAGCTTGAGTATGTGTGCTTGGAAAAGGAGAAAGGGAAATTAGTATATGTTATTGATGGAGAGGAAGTAGAGAGCTTGGATGTTAACCATTCTGTAGGGACATGCGAGGTAGTGGATAATGGTGATTCTTGCACGCACACCTACTATGAGCCTTTAAAGATAAAGAAGGTTAAAATTGGCTCAAGAGGAACCTAAGGAAGCTATCATTGGAGATTACTAGTTGGAGAAGGAAATCTCTAAGATCATTGATCTTTTGTGCAAATTTGAGGATTTATTCCCACACGGGTACAATGAGCTCAAAGGCATCCACCATTCCTTGGGTGAAATGAGGATAAAATTGAAGGACGGTGTGCACCCGATCGGAAGATACCCTACCGATGAATCCCAACTTACGCGTAAAGGTAAAGGAAGAGATAGACAAAATGATAGCTTCTGGAATCATTGAAGTTGTGAAATAATCAGAATGGATAAAATCTTATGGTGATAAGCATCAAGAAGGATGGGAGGATTAGGATATACGTGTATTATAGGGAGCTAAATGTAGTTTTTTTCATCGATCCTTTTCCAACCCCCTTCACCAAGAAATATGAGAGGGAGTTTCGGGTGAAAATCTATTCCTTTATAGATGGATGGGGTACCACCAAGTCTAGATTAAAAAGGAGGACCAGGAGAAGACAACTTTCACCACTTAATGGGGAATTTTTTCATACATGGTCATGCCCTTTTTCTTGAGGAATGCACCTACTATTTTTTTGTGCATAGTGGTTCAAAGCGCTCCAGGACTTCATCCAAAAATTTCTTTAGGTTTATCTGGATGATTGGATAGTGTATAGGCTAGTGAAAGACAACTATGATAATTTGAGGCTGATGTTTGAGAGGTGTCAGTAGTTAAGGATATCCCTCAACATTAAAAAGCGTGTCTTTTCTACACTCTTTGGGACTTTATTGGGGCATGTCATATGTAAGGAGGGATTGCTAGTAGATCCTACCAAATTTGTAGTTATTATGGGATTGGGGGAGCCAACTAGCTAGAGTGCAAGACGTATATTTCCCGGGCATATGGGTTATTACGGAAATTCATCAAGGGGTATGCCAAAATATCCATGCCTCTAGAAGAATTTCTCAGACATAAAAGTGCCTTCCATTGGGGAGAGGTGCAGTAGAAGTCATTTGACACATTAAAGGATAATCTTGTCACCGTGCCTATATTACATTTTCCTTCTTGGGACAAGCCCTTCCATGTTCATGTAGATGCCACGTAACCACCATTGGAGCAAAGTGTTTGCAGCTAGGTGAAGGAATTGATGATCATCCTCTATGTTTTGCAAGCAGGAAGTTGACCCTAGTAGAGAAGAATTACACCACGACTAAGCGTGAATCATTTTCAATGATCTACGTGCTTTTGAAGTTCGTGACAAGATTCGCTAGCAACACCATTTGTATTCTACACTCGACCACATGGCGTTAAAGTACTTAGTGAACAAGCCCATTCTATAAATGCACATATGTTGGTGGGTGATATTATTTCAATAATTTGAGTTTACTTTAGTTGTGAATCCTAGAAAAGTAATTATGGACCTGATCATCTATCAAGGATTAATTCAGGGAGGATGCACAAAGTATTGAAGAGGCCATGCCAAACATGTAAATTTTTAGGTTGTGGTGTGCGCCCGAGATTTGGAGGAAATTACGTATTCTAAAGCAAGGTGAGGCACCTAAGGGATGAAGGCATTAGAAAGAAAGGAACTAGCTATACACGTTGCACCCTATATGTTGATCAGTGGGGACTTATACAAGTTAGGGCATGATGAAGTTTTACGTAGGTGTGTACTAGAGCATGAGTGCCTTGCCATCATAGAGGAAGCACATGGACGAAGTGCGGGTGGACATTATGCAAGTGACGCCACCGCGCATAGAATTTTAATGGCGATATGGTGGGAAACTCTGTATAAGGATTGCAAAGACTATTGTAAAGTATGTGACCATTTTCAGTGCATTGGTAAGCCAGGAAAGAGAGATGAAATGCCTTTGTACCCTATCCCTAAGCATCGAACCCTTTGAAAAATGGGAAATAGACTTTTTCGGCCCTATTGCACCAAAGCAAAGTGTGTAGGACCACATCACACTATGTAATCACTTGCATGGATTATTTGACAAGGTGGGTAGAGGCAGCCCTAACTAAAGACTACATAATAGCCACAATGGTAAGATTTTTGTGGGAAAACATTATCACAAGGTATGGATGTCCTTTAAGTTTAACCAGCGATAGGGGTACACATTTCTTAAATGAGACCGTGAGGATCCTGTTAGCAGAGTTCATGGTATCTCATCACAAGACTACCCCTTATCACCCACAAGCAAATGGAACCGTGGAAGCATTTAAAAAATACTGAGTCATACCCTAACCAAAATTTGTGATGTCGGAAGAAAATATTGGGATGATAAGGTATCAGCCGTATTATGGGCTTACAGGACAACTTATAAAAGGTCTGAACAAAGCCACACCATTTCAATTAGTGTTTGGAAGGGAAGCCATTCTTCTCGGTTGAATTCATGTTACCTTCTCTATGAATAGTCCATGCAGGAGAGTTGGTTGATGAGAAAGCACTGGAAGAAAGAATTGATGAACTAATAATTCTGGATGAAAGATGATCACTCGCCAAGTGGAGACAAACAACAAAAAAGCCAAGAAAAAGCATGGCACGATCGCCACATTAGAAACAAGAAGTTTGAGGTTGGACAGATGGTCTTACTATATGATTCTAAGTTTCTGCACCATCCTAGGAAGTTGAAGGTCCATTGGTTAGGTCCCTATAAAATCTTGTACATCCTTGACTCAGTGCATGCCAATTACAAGCGCTAGATGGAACGAAATTTCCTAGACACTTCAATGGGAGTAGGCTAAAGCCCTACTATAAATAAGTCTTCTTGGTGTTTGTAAATAAGGAAATTTTGCTAGTTAGTTTAGAATTTCCTTTTTGCATTTCTTTTCTTGTGTTTTCCTTTCGTGTTATTGGTTGTTTTGTGCCTTGGGTACTGATAACCTTATTACTATTTGAATATTTTAAAGTGTGCATAGGACTACACATCATTTTAGTGTGGGGTGGAGTAAGGAGTAATGTGTTGAGAGCATGGGTAAAGTACTAAGGAAGTTTGTGTTGAAAATCCCGATTGTATGGCTTTGTCGAAAAGAGGTGCATGGAAATAAAAGATGAAAAAGGATGGTTGGTGTCAAGATAAGGCTACTTTTAGATCCCACGTACAAAGGAGGAAAAAGTGCATAAGGAACATGAGGTAGGTGAGAGAAAAATTAGGATAGAAGAAGTGCCTTCGGCACCAGTGACACATACGTAAGAGTCTCCTATCTAGATGGATTGGTTGCATGCCAGAAGGTTGGAAGATTATCCACGCAGGGTCGGGCATGTGAGTTAAAGTGCTAAAGTCAGAATTTGTTTGAAAAATCCACATTAAATGTGAAAAGTATGGTGGTAGGTGAAGTAGCATTTAATGCTTAAAAAGGGAAAACTATAAATAGAGGGTCGAGGCATTTCATTATTCACTTTGTGTACAAGGAGAAAGAAGCACTTTTTGCATTTTTGCAAACTAGGGCTTCCAAAAACTGATCTGTGTGAAGAAAAATTTAAAGAGATTGAGCATAAGTGACTAGTTTGGATCTACGAACCAAAGAAAGGGATTTCACGGGCATAAGAAGAGTTGTGAGAAGGCATCGTCTTGTGAAGGGATTATCTCAGCTAGGGTTTGAAGAACTAGGGCATGGGTTTAAGGAATTTTCTTCACAAATTCGAGATCTAAGGTGGGAAAGAGTGGAAGAATAGAGTTACAAGAAGTGATTAAAGTAAGAAGAAAACCTAGATAATGGCACCCAAGAAACTAGTTAGCACACCCAAGAAGGGAAAGGGAAAGGCAAAGGGCAAGGGCAAACAACAAGAAACCGATGCACATATAAATGAAGAGTGGTATGCAAAAATGTAGTACCCAGATGGAGTAGTGCTAGGGAAGGAGTGGGAGTCCCATCTAAGGAACATGTCTCAGTAAATGATTACAATCATTGCATGAGTACAATTGAGAAGGAGATGGCACTTAAGAGTTAGTACACCCAATAGATAGAAGAACACCATAGGGTTTTCCCATTTATAATGATGACATGAAGGTCAAGTTGGAAAAGGTAGGGTTACTGCAACTCTTTGAGTTGCCTTACTTCGGGAAGCCTGAGTGCCTCTATCAATGGCTAATGTCACGTGTACATGAGGACTACTTCAATTTCACGGGGTACAAGATACACATTATCCCTCAGCTTATCTCTCATTTCATAGGCCTCATCTGTGAAGGAGATAGTTTAGAAGATGACCTAGGTGATAAAGAGGCAATCAAGGAGACTATCACCACCTACACATACAACAAATGGTTAAGGTATTATGATATCATAGACATCGAGGACCCGGTAATGAAAATGGCCGTGCATCTGGTGACCAAGATAAATGTCCAAGAGAGATGGACCCAAGTCAATAATCCATGGCTACATGTTTGCAAGAAAATCGCATAAGGCACCATCTACAACTTCTTTGCATTCATCGCAGATGAAATTTTAAGTCACTTGCAAGGAAGGTGATAGGATCCATTTTGGTAATGTTTTACTGACAATTGTTTTTTCAAAGATTGGAGTACCTGATGCATTAGAAAAATTTGTATGGGAGTACCCCATTGAGGACCCTTCACCCGTAAAAAGATTTGAAAAATATGCATGTGACTCTATGACAATTGTGCACAAGGAACGCCTGGAGAAATGGTATACGTGCCTAAGGAACGCGTTTGGGGTAGAATGGAGGATTCCCAAACAACTGCTAGTAGCCACCAAAGGAGAAGTTGAATTTGTTGTGTACCAGCATTTTTACTTGGGAAAGTTTAAATTGATGGATGAGACATGGAGCCCATGGTGTAAGCTCCCCTTCGCCTTCACAGCTCAATACTTCCAAGTGGGAGTAAATAGGTTTAAAGAGTCCAAGAAGCTGAAATTGGACCTTGGTAATCTAGATCGGGAGCATAGGGAAATGTGCAAAGGGTTGGTCTACCTCGGAAGTGTGCATACATGGAGAGGTACGTGTCGCATGAAGGATAGATGACAAGGCCCATGACTCTTCCCATTACAGGAGGATCCGCATTGTGCGTGTACCTTTACATAAGACCCAAATCAAAGAAGGGAACATATTTGGAAAACAAGGTGTCTATACATGAGGATCCAATCGGTAAGAATAGACCCACACCCAAGGATGGAAAAGAAGCTAGAGAAGAAAATACCAAGTGTTGTGGAAATACAGGTAATAGGCTCCCGGGACAAGCACTAGAAAAAGCATGTATTCAAGTAAGAAGAAGCCCTTAGTCATGGAAAAGAACCTGAACTGTAAAAATCCATTAGACAAGGATTCCTTAGGAGAACAAGAAACAAATTCACCTACACCGGAATCCCCAAGTTAAGAAGAAGCATAGGCTAGAAGAGGAGATCGCCTCGGAAGAAACTCGAAAGTTTGACAAGCACATAGGTGAAGAAGAATATAGTAAAGAAGATGTTAGTGGGGAGGAAAAGCCTAGAAAAGAAAAAGGGCCTCCTATTTTCAATGTACATGATTCAGATGAAGAAGGAGAAGAAGAGGAGCAGGGGTTCCTCTTTGTGCGGACAAGAATATCCATGAAGGAAGAGGCACCCATAGCATGAGAAGTGAGGAGGATGGCGTGCGGATGCGTAAGGATCCAAGCCTAACATTGGAACAGAAAACCAAGGTGGTAGGAAGAGAAGAAACAAATGTCGTTGAAACCTTGGTGGAGGAAAGGTTGGAGCGCAGCGCCGAGATGGTGTTGGATGAAGAGAAGGAGAAGAGCGCGAAAAGGACCACCATAGCACTTTGGAGGCCTAGTTTTAACTCGTAAGTATTCCTAAGGGCATTTACAAGGGAGGAAGGCATGCGGGGAGGAGAGGCAAGGGATGAGTTATATATATGACCCCACCAAAGTGTTTTGCATGTGGTTCTAAAGCATGATTATGATAGAAAAGCTCGTAGCCATGTAATCTTTTGACAAGGAGGCTGCATACCCATGAATGAGGAAGATGCTCTCATGGGAAATTGAGTCCCATCCTGATGAGCCAGAATTTGAGGTAAGCCATGGGGTAATAATAACATTTCCAGGACCAAAAGAAGACAACCCCGTGGTGAATGCTTAGTAGCTCTCGGATGAACAACTATGCAACGTGCTCAACAAGGTCTCCATTGAAATCAAGCTAGACTCTTTGGGTGGAATGATAGAATCAAAGATCTAGAGGAGGACCTAAAGAAGAAAGAGGAAGAACTAGCTGCAAGGGCTAAGGAGCTTAGTCAAGAGAAACTAATCAGCACCTAGTTACAGCATGAGCTAAAATATGAGAAGGCCAAGGTGGGTGCAATATATAAAAAGGTGGAGGCTATTAATAATGCTATAGTATTAAAGCATCTAGACCTAACACCTCCCGCACAGAAGTATGGATCTGCCTTGGGATGCCTGGAGGATTTAACAAGGGTCCTCACCATGGAGAGGTAGTTGTTAGAATTGGATTCGGTAGAAGAAGTGCTCACATGCTTAGAGAAAGAAGATAAATTAAAGGTCATGTCATTCAGAGCAAAGTAAAGCAAGGTTCTTGCTTTGTGATAAAAATTTCTTCCCAAACTACCGAGGCTGCATATGACAATTGTGCAAATAGAGACAAAGTGGCAGGAATCTTGGTTGACACTCATGAAGCAAAACTTAAGGAGTTCCAGGAGAAGAATAAGGGAAATAGGGTGGAAAGGGACAAAATCCTTGTCAAGGTCAGAAGAAAATCTAAAGCCATTGAAGCCTTAAGGGGTTTAATTAAAAACTGGTTGAAGGAACTGTACCCACAAATTACGTAGAGAATGGATGCGCTGGATGATGTAGGCAAAGAATTAGAGAAAATTGATAACACCATAAACACACAAGTAAATGGACTACGTTTTGATGAGGTGAGAACCCTGGTCAGTGACCTCTGTTAGAAAGCACGGAATGAAGTCGATGCCTAGAACAAGCTAGAGGCCGACTTGAAAAAGGATTTTCCTAGCCTTTTGTAATGATTCCATCACTTCCCATTCCTTCTTCTTCCCATATTCTTCCATCCCCTTATTCTTTTCCCATGGTGTGAATCCACCTATTCTTTCTTTTCAATAGAGAAGTGTTCCTGTGGACAGAGAACAAGTGTAGTGTGGGGTAAAGTTGGGGCCCTTAAATATTGGCTAAGTATAAAAGGGTGCATAGGTGTGTAAGGCCTAGTTGAAGCAACATGCATAAGGATAAGGTGCGCAGCGTAGGTTTTGAGGAAGGCTTTAAGAAACCCATGGCGCATGCGCCGATAGAACCAAGGGTTCAGGACTTAGCCATTTTGGGAATTTTGGTAGAACACATGAAAAGCATGACCCAACTATGCATGTGAAATGGATAAGGTGCCATTCTAGCAACAAAGTTGGCCTAGAAGGAGCATGCTCATGTAGAAGCTTCTAAGCTCATCATGGTAAAAAGTGGAAAGCTCATGCATGGAGGAGCATTCCCACATAGACGACTCACATTGAGACACTTGGAATCAAATCTAAGGGCACTTTGGAGGATGAGTTGGTAGTCCATAAAGGAAATATATACAAGTGTCTGCAGTAAGTAAAAGAGAGAGATAGATAAAAGCAAACCTTTGCAAAAATACTAAATGAACTCTGTAGCTTAGGGTAATTGTGCATAGGAAAGATGTATCATGGGTATGGGGTTGTTATAAATTTTATTTTGATAGCCTAACTACATTATTCTAGTTTTAATACATGACTACGGTATGCTTCCCTGTGACATTTTGTAATGGCTCCATGGATGTAATGAGGTTACCAGTTTACATGAATATGAACATTGATGATTTAGATGCATACATCTTTCTCATAGTTCTCTTTCATTTATGTTTATGGCTAAGTATGGATGCTTGTAAAACTTTTTTCTAGTTTGGTACTAGTTATATAATCTATTAAGCACTTTCTATTTGGAGTGATCAAAGGATCTAGAGGTCAGTTTCGAGCTCTATGGTACTCACATGTTTGACTTCCTTTCAAATTTCTTGAACACGGATCATAGATGATGTTTCCAATTAAACTCACATAAAGAGAGACTCGGCACCCACGTGTGCCTTGGGTGAGCACCCAACATCTACCGGGTGACAGTCGTTATGCATGGGGTTCCTTTCTTTTATGATAGGGGTAAAAATGACTACAGATCGATTAAAAGTTAAAAGGTAAAATCAGTGGTAGTTGTGCATTTCATTTGATTTGCCACCATCAAGCTCCAGGATGTCCGAGATGCATTTTTGTATCATTCTTCATCAAATTTTTGGCAAATTTGTGTCGTTTTGGTCTACAAAGTTTAATTAATCAATTTGGGAGCTCAATTTGTAAATCTGAAGTACTCTTGAAGTGGATTTTTACTTGGGCTCATGTAAAAACAAAAATGCTAGATCCAAAAGTTACAGAGTAAAATTTTAGAGGAAAAGGAGGGAAAAAGGATGAAATGATGAAAGTATAGGTGCAAAAGGTGAAAAAGGCATTGCCTTGAGAGCAAAAAGGGATGACCTATTAAGTCTAGCTATGCAGAGGCTTCGAAAAATGATTAAAAGGGGATTTCTCACATGACATAATCAAAATGATTAAAGGGACTCTTGAAAAGTTGTGGCATGGCATCCTAGTCATTAGTCGAAGGCCCAAGAAACGTGATCGACCATAATTGGTCGACCGGCAGATTTTGATCCGAATTTGTTAAGTATCAATGTCTCAAACAAATTAGAAACAATCAAAGGTCCCTTGAATATTATTCTCTTTTGGGGGACAATTGAGAGGGTAAAAATGTATAAATGCAATGAGAATACTCTTGCAAATGGTTGGAGTATGAATTCTTGAGAAAAAATTTGAGAAAGTTGTCTTCCTAAGAGACCAAAGCTAAGATTACCTGTTATTTTCTTCTGTGTTAGATTTTTTGTCGTGTCAAGTTGGTTGCAGATGTATAGCCATTGACAAGCACTGAGATTACTCTGAAGCTTTCCCGATGATGAATCTAAGCAATTTTGGAATTAATTTGTGTCTAATCTCTAGCAATTTTGTGTCTTCTTTATTTTCATAATGTCTGCAAATAGTTTCTTTCATTCCTATTGCAATCTTACACTGAATTTTTTGTGAAATCACATAGGATCTCATCCCTGTGATAGTTTAATGGTATTTGCAATTTCATTTTAAGAAGATCTTTCATCTTGGATGAGAGAAACAAATTTAAAATCAATTCACTATCATTTTTGATAAAGATTGTCTCAGAATCTCTTCGGGTGTACCTTAGGCATGATTAATCGTAAACTTTAGTGTTTAATTGAGTCTTCCAATTCGATTTTTCATGTTGGAGTCTCAAAGATTATGTGAAAACATGTTCATCTGGCCTCCATTAAAGCACACCTTTTGGTTGAAGGAACATCTTGAATGTTTTAATGATTTCCATTGTGAAGTTGTTCATTTTTGTGAAGTCCCTCCAAAGATCCAAAGATAATAAACTTTTTCATGCTTTATCTCCCACCAAAATTACTCAAAACCATGAATCCACCCTGAACTACCCCCTGTTTTCCCCGTGTATCAACAAAGGAATAAAATCTACTTGCAAAAATATGCAGAACAATCGGGATTCCATAATGTTTTTAGTAACCTTAGCCTTGTGTTGAAAATATCTCCATCTTCTAGAAGTGACAACTCGTGAGAGTCAAATTTGGTGTGTTGATCATATTTTCCCAAGGTTTTCTTTATAAAATTTGTGTAAAAGAAAGGTATATGCATCTCCTTTAATAAAAAAGGTTACAAAATAGGTTCTCTTACCTTGGTTGAAAGGCACAACCTAAAATAGTTAGGATAAGATCAAATCCTTTTAAGGTACTACCCACTTCTTCAAGGCCTAAGTGCTAAAAATTTAGATAAATTGCTTCCTCGACTACAAAACGACATACATAATAATTTATTTGATTTTTGAGTGTCCTCTCAAATCCATGATGTCTTTCTTTCGGTTTGTGAAGAAGATTAAATCCAAGTACCAACACCAAATGGCATCATTTTGGGGGGAACTGATTTGTTGATTTGTTTTCGCTTCACATCCATTTGACCTATTAACAACACACTTCTAAAGACCATTTCTGGGACTTGTTAAAAATATTTGAAATATTTGGATACATATCAAACCCTGGTAATTTTTCTTACAAAAGTTGTGTGTAAATACATTGTTAAGAAGTCATTTTATATGTAGTTTTATGAGATTTGTTCGAAGTTATATGCTTTGTCTATAATTTTCCCGGGCTTTAACAGCTTTGCAGCTTGCTTGCATTGTGATTGTTAAATTTGGGTAAAAGAAGATCGATCTCGATAAGTTTTATAAGATTCCAGATCGACAAACATTTGATAGACTATTTTTAGTGCATTTTTGCACATTTGAGGTGAAAATATTTAGTGGCGACTCCATGTTTATTTATTTTGGACAAATGTTAGTGTTTTAAGCTCTATCAATGTGAATTTGTTACTAATATTTACAAAGTCGGAAGGAATAAGATATTTCTTCGCGCGACCGTAGTAAAAGGTTGTTTCTAGAGTTTGAAAAGTTTAATTTAGAAGGAGGAAGAATTTGGATGGTTGTTGGAGATTAAGCATCAAGAAAAGAGATCTGCATTGGTGAAACTGATCGACACGTGATCAAGATTGCAATACTTCCTCAACTACTTCTAAATTAAGTATCCTCTTTGTAAATCTGAATTCTCCATCTCGTAGAGGGACCTTCTTTTGATTTGAAAGATTTACATCTCATTCTACCCCCGTATTTTCCAAATCTAATAGTGTCTTCCATGAAAAAAATCCATTAGGGGATAGTCATTCTGAAAATTATATCCATGTACCACAAAGACCCCTCACTCCTCATCATTATGTTTCTCTTGTAAGATCACCTCCTCGAATAATATGGCCCACCTTCCCACCCGTAACTTAATTTTTCATTAATACTTTTGGTCCCATCAGGTTTTAGAGGTATGGCTTGCTATCCGAATGCTATTCCACGGATGTAAGAAATGAGATTGCCTAAGTTTTAAGGAAATAATCCAATAACCGGTGATCAACACTTGAAATTCTTTGTCAATACGATGGAGGATTTTGAAACAGAGTTTGAAGATGTATATATTAAATTATCTATTCATACATTATAAGAGGATGCAAGGGACTGGTATAAATCTCTGCCTGATAACTCTATTGATTCTTGGACTAAAATGAAGAATGCATTTAGATTGCAGTATGGTGACAAAATAGACCCTAGGTTTCTTTTGTCAGAATTTGAGAATATTAAAAAGAATCCTAATGAGTCATTGCATGACTTTAATACGAGATTCAATAATAAATTGAGAAGATTGCATGTGAATTTGAGGCCATGTGATGAATCTTGTCTTATAAATTATGCTGATGCATTTGACAAGAAGGTTGCATACTATTTGAGGGATAAAAACCCTGGCACTTTGAGGCAGGCCTTTACTATGGCTCTGCAAATTGAGAACAACCTTAAGGTCATTGGAAAACATACTAAAAGGGAGGGTGTTAAATTGATAAACCCAAATAAACCTCAAGCAATGAAGAGTGTGGATCTTGAGGAGTTTGATAAAACTTTGGTAGGGGCTATCAAAGAAATATCCTACAAACTAGCCTGGCAAAGAAAGGAATTGGGCGTAGTTCACAAGGTCAATAAAAGGTAAAAATCATGACATATTTGGCAATCATCCTAGGGGTGATAAGAGGTTAGATGAAAGAGGTAAAGGACCCATGGGATCTACAAATATACATCCCTAAGCATGTGAAAGTAGAATGGTTTCTGATCCTCTAACTACCCGAGTTGTTTTGTTATTGATGAAGCCAATGTGATTGATTGGTGTGATAGATGCTTTCTGCCCCATCCTCCATGTGAAGTAAATCAAAGAAGAAGAAGTTGATAATGATGATGGTACTGATGATGATGTTTGCATGATGGGTTGCTCTTCAAGCTCACAATAAGGAGAAACTTCAACCGAAGTGATAAGTTCTCGAACTACTGCAACTTTTTGGGATTGCATTCACCAGGTACCACTTCTTCCTCCTCATACTTTTGAATTAGATGTAGTGCAAGATTTTGAAATACGTAATAATGACTTTGAGTATTTAAGAGCTTTAATGATAAAGAAGTGTGATGGAGGAATCCCTTTGGAGGGAGATAGGTAATTATTGATGAACGTTGTTATTGCTCAAGAAAAGGGTTATAATACTAGGAGTAGAGTTTTCAAAGGAGCATGGCCTCAAGCCAAACCTAAAACTCCATTGCTTACTAGTATTCCTAAAGAGGATCTTAAGAAAGATACACCTTCCAAAGGCTTTGCTATCCTAAACAAGATTCATACTTCTCCTCATGCCCAAATTGTTAAGAATCCCATGCCATCCGAGGAGTTTGCTAATCTCCTTTCCAATGCTACCTTGCCAAAGAATGTTCCATATGAAATTTCCTAAGTGTTGAGTCAAATCAAAGTTATTGTTCCAATTGTTGAGTTGCTTAGTATTCCCGAGCACAAGAAGAGAGCATTTGAGTACTTGGGATTGAAAGAAGAAAAGAGTACCCCAGAAGAAATGTAAACATTGTAGAAACTCCTCCTCTAACCATTCCGGACCTTTAAACATGACCAACATTATAAGAGCTTGGAGAAGTAATTGAGGTTTACTTGGGGACATCTTTGGTTGAATCCCAATTAAATGTTGATCCATTTTTACAACTTTGATCATTAAGGACATGATTGCTGCACAATTATATGTTTGATTCCAAAGCACCATGCAATGTCATGCCTCTTGAGGTAATGAATGAGATGGATATCAAAGTGACAACAACATATGGAAGATTCACTATCATGGAAGCTAGAGAGGTGCCTATTGTTGGATGTGTGAAAGGATTGGTGGTATAACTTACACCTTATCTAGGGAAGAACCTAAACTTGATGTTGTCATTATTGATTGCCCGCCAAATGGGGCATGTTGTTATCAAGAAAGTGGGCTGCAAGTGTTGGTGGAAGTGTTCAGATGGATATGTATTTTTCCACCATTCCAATTGAAGGTAGCCTTGTAAAGCTGTATGGAGAGAAGAAAATGTTTCACCTCATTGAGGATCCAGATAATGCTTCTTATGAAGTGTTATATGTTGATGTGGATGTAGATAACTTTGTGGGGTTTGCTAATGATAGGGACCACAAGATTGATCGAGTGTGAATGTCTTTAACAATATGGTTTACCTTAGACATTGTTATTTGATGGATCCTACTTCAATTTTGGAAATGGTGTCGACATTGTTCGATCTCCCAAGCCAAGAAGAGTTTGTATTTTCTTTCAAACTTAACTTTGAATGCTCTAATAACATTGATGAGTATGAAGAATTATTATAGGTTTGAGAATTTCTTGGAAGTATCATATTAGAGATATCATTGTCAAAGGACTTAATTGATTGTCAAATAAATTAGAAAATTGTATGCTACTAAAAATTAGAGAATGAAACAATACAAGCATACAATTTGGGATTTGATTGAAATGTTTGACTCATTTAATATTGTGCATCATGATAGAAAGTTTAATGTTGTTTCATACTAGCTTACATCTTGGGATCTCGATTTGATGTTTTCTCAATGTCCCCCAATTGTGAATATAATGTTGAAGTACTAATAAGGCCATCTCGTCCCTGACAACTTAAAACATTGACAAGTATTTGATGATGATGCCCAAGTGAAATGGTTTCTGTAGAACAAAGGGGAGTTTGTTGATCAGTGTATTGATTGGGAGCCAATGGTGTGTGCATCAAGGAAAAGAAACTTTGTTTGGAAAAGACATCATCTAATTGAAAACTAATACCATTCCTAGAGGGATGGTTGCTCTCAAATCAAAATTTGATAATTTTGATTGCATTATTAAAAGACATGTAATAGCCTCAAGGGATGTTGAAGATCATGACCTTGGCACAAAGGAAAAACCAAGGAAGATTTGGTTGGGAAGTAATCTGAACAAAGAAGAGAAACAGTCCTATGTCCAATTATTAAAGAAATATCAAGACTACCTTGCTTGGTCCTATTTTGAACTGAAAGCATACAGAGAGGACTTGTTTCAACATGAGATTCCTTTGGAATCTAATGTAAAAGCATTCAAAACAAATTAAAGGCTGATTAATCCACTCCTCTTCATGAAAATGCAGGATGAATTGAAGAAGCTAAGAGATGAAGGGATCATTCAGCCAACAAGGTATTCTTCTTGGGTTGCAAACTTAGTGCCAGTAAGAAAAAAGAATGGTGATATCAGGTTGTGCATAGATTTTAGAAATCTAAACAGAGCACCAATGAAGGATAATTATCCATCTGCCAAACATGGAAAATATGCTGCAATTAGTGACTGGATCTAAGTTTCTTTCTACTTTGGATGGTTTCTCTGGATATAATCAAGTTGTTGTGAAGGAGTAAAAAATAATAAAGATTGCCTTTACCACTCCATGGGGCACATATGTTTATGTCAGGATGTCATTCGGTCTCGATGAATTTTAGAGGTACCTTCCAAATAACAATGGATGTTGCTTTTGTTGGTTACATTAATGATTTTATTGTTGTTTACCAATATGATGTGACTATGTTTTCCAGAAAGAGAAGTGATCACTTACAAAGACTTGGAAAAAATGATGATAAGATGCAAAGAGTATGGCATTTCACTTAATCCAAATAAGTGCTATTTTGAGTGCAAAAGGACAAGTTGCTTGGTCACATTGTGTCAAATGATGGTTTTATGATTTCTCCCGAGAGGGTAGAGCCATCAACAAGGTTCCTATTCTAACAACCAAGAAGGAAATCCAATCCTTCTTTGGGAAAATCAATTTCATTGGAAGATTTGTGTCTAACTTTGCTGAGTTAAATCTCCCCATCACTTGCATGTTGAAGAAAGACCAGATTATCAAGTGGGAAGAAGCAGCCATTCAGGATTTTGATGGGATCAAAGAAGCATTAAAGCATGCCCCTATTTTGGCAGCCCCAAATTACAAGAAATCTTTTCAAGTGTTTTATTTTGCTTTAGAAAACACCATTGCCTCTATTTTTTTACAAAAGGATGATGAAGGGGTTTGAGAGACGAATTGCATTTTTCAAGAAGGCATCGTGCAGGAGCTAAGTTAAAATACACCATCATGGAGAAGCAGATGTTTCCCTTAGTGAAAGCAACAAAGGTTTTTAGACCCTACATCTTGAGTTCTAAATTTGTTGCTTATGTTCCCCACACCATGGTGAAAGACATCTTATCAGAGATGGAGGTCTCAAGCAAAAGATGTAGATGGGTGAACAAGTTGTAGGAGTATGACATGGATATCCAAACCATGAAATTGGTAAGAGGTTTGGGTCTAGCTAATCTTATGGCTAAGAGAAACCTACAAAATATTAAGGAAAATGAAGTAAAAGGAGAAAGGGTGGATGCCCATGAAAATTTGGTAAGTTCTAATGGTACAAAGATATAATCGTTTATCTCAGACATTTATGATGCCCCTAAAATCTGAGTAAAATTAGAAAAGAGCTCTTAAGTTAGCCTCTCGAAATATATTCATTACTGATTTTGGGTTAGCTTGGAAGAAGCCCGAGGGAGTTCTCTTAAGATGCATTACTAAAAATGAGGCCCCAAAATAATTTTTGATCTCCATGGAGGGGTCTGTGGGGGAAATTTTGTTGGGAGTTACAACACATAAAATCTTTGAGGGTCAAGTTATTGGTGGCCAACTCTCTTCAAGGATAAAACTCTATTGGTGAGGAGATGTGAAAGCTCACAACAATTTTCTAGAAGAATGAAAGCTTCAGTGCTCCCTTCCTTTGCAAAGCCTATGTCAATTGAAGCCCTATTCAAATAATGGGGAATGGATTTCATAGGGGAAATTTCCGATCTTTCCAAAGTGTTGTTCATAAATGGATTCTTGTAGAACCACTAATTATTTCACTAAGTGGGTAGAAGCAATCCCCACCAAGAAGGAAACACACCAAGTGATCATGGACTTCATGTTGAATCAAATCATATGCAGATTTAGAGTGTTAGCTAAAATTTTCCCGATAATGCCATGAGTTTCAGAGCCAAATCTTTAGTGGAAATGTGTAAAGATTATGGGATTAATTTGACATATGCTTCTTACTACAATCCCCAAGGAAATGGAAAAGCTGAGTCCAGAATAAAAATCTTGGTGAAGATCATGAGAATAACCTTGGATCTAAACAAAAGGAAGTGGGGTGAGAAACTCAAGTTTCATTGCTTTGGGCTAATAGAATCACTATCAAAAGTGATCAGGGGATCATTTTTGAAAACGTTCCCTAAACATCCCTAAATGGTGTTAGTGTAGAAGATCATCTCGAGAGCTTTCCAACGACTGTGAGAACGCGAAAAACGGACATCGGGAGCTCTAGATATGTCCGGTCAAAGTTCGGTCAACAAAAAAGTCAACTCTAGTCAACTGGTCAATAATGGACCAATCGCACTGCGACACATGGCGAAAAGGCAAAAGGGAGTTGTTTGTTGGTTTTCGACCACCGGTCTTCGACGAGCGTAAAAATGGTGCACGGGAACAAGAGGCTCAACTTTTATTACGGAGGGGAGCCCGCCGCCGTGTGGACTAAGGTATTATCGCCGACGTGGTGGGTCCACAAGCCACCACGTGGCTTGCCACCACTCGTCGAATTCACTCGATTTGCCTATCGAGGGTCGACAAGTGGTATTTTATTGCCACATTTCATTTGGAATGTCATTATATTAATTGGGTCGAAATTATATGATCTTGATAAGACCACTTTTCATATTCTACGCCTTATTTCCAAATGCCACGCATATATCTAAACTTCCCACGCATTAGTTTGAACTGTCCACCATTTAAGGATATCCATGCATAGATCCTATGGATTGGGTGCTAAAACCAAACAATGCGCATCCCCCAAGTCAAGCGCCTATTACATAGGCTTAGGTGGCTACCTTGCCACTCAAAATGCGCGCCCACCTACTATTTTGAACCCATATCCTAGTTTCCATGCGCTAATGTGGGATTATAATCCCAAAAGGATAAACAAAAAGCTAAAGGAGGGGAATGGAACTCGGGTGGGCCGAGTAAAAGGATAGGCGCCCAGCCATCAGACCAGGAGGCGCACAAACAATATAAATAGGGTGATATTCTATTTGAATAGAAGGAGGTACAGGTCTGTGTAAAGAAGCCTAAGGACCAGATTGCAGAGAACTCCATTTTTGAAGGCCGTGCACTCAGATTGGGCATTCAGAGTAAAAAGATGAAATGTAGAGAATTCTGAGACGATTCCAACAATGTAAGGTTTGATATTTTTTGATGATTTTTAACCTATTTTTGGAAGCTTTGAATGCATATTTTAACAGGGATCTTCAAGACAGCCAGTTGGAAAACACGAATTTCAATGCACTTCTAGTCCGAATTGTGACTTGGTGTAAACATGAAAATTGTTCAGAATTCAGATCTGATCTCAGAAATATGATTTTTTTCATAGATTGTTTTTAAATCTCCATTTGTAGGTGTTTTTCTAACACAGTTGCAGGGAGATCACATTGTGAAAACACTGTAGGAGCCACGGATCGTTCTTGGGACAGTTTCTGCTATTTTTCAGAGTTCTTGGGACATTGATCAGCTCATTTGTAGGTTTTGATTCATTATTGATTGTTTGTAAGAGTTATTGTACTTGCATTTCAATATTATTAATGGATCGGTTCAATCTGAACCCGGGGACGTAGGAATTCCGAACCCCGTAAACAATCTCTTTTGTTATCTGAGTCTTTTCAGTTTTTCTGATTATTTATTTGCTACACAAGTTTTCCACACTTCTATGGATGCAAAATAATCAGAATTTAATCAATTTGTGGATTCAAGAATACTTAAAATTGGTTAAGAAAATCACGATCTTTGGAAACTTATAAAAGTGAAAAAAATACAACATCACGTTTTCGCATCAAAAAGAGCTACTGGTAAAATCCTGTTTGAATTAGTATATGGAACTCAAGCTCTGCTGCCCCTCCATTTGTAATTATCTTCATTTTAGTTTTTTCAACATATTGAAGACCAAGAATTTAGTTCATATGATGCTCGAATCAATCAAATTATTGAGTTGGATGAAGAGAGAAGGGCATCCCATCAGCGACATGTGAAGTTTAGAGAAAAGTTAAAGAGGTTATTTGACAAAAAGGTGACACCCAAAGCTTTCAGCATTGGGGATCTTGTGCTTTTATGGGATAGTAGACATGAAGATAAGGGAAAGCATGGTAAATTTTATGCATTGTGGATGGGCCCTTATTCAATTGATATTCAAATTGGTGAAAATACCTTCTTCCTAAAAGACCTAGATGGGGAACTACTTGAATTACCTATTAATGACAAGAAGTTGAAGCATTTCCTTGATTAATTTCCCAGAATCAAGGTATATTCTATTTGTACAGTGTATAGTTCTTTGTTCTCGTCTATTTTTGTGTTTTTCTCGGTCCTTGGTAACTTTGATTTTGCTAGTTTCTCGCTTCATTTTTTTGGAAGATGGTTGTCATTGTTCGCTCTACAAGCTTGTTCTTTGACTCCATTGCCCAATGGTCTATTTTTTTGGCACTTGGTCTACTTTTTGTTCTTATGGCACTCATAGGGAGTGCCCATCCCCGATTCGGAGCTGATGTTGGTGCTAAAATTAGTCTCGCCCCATTTGTCATTGAAATTCCTCGGTTGCCATGCCTCTGTCATGTTTTCTATCTCCCCGTGTTGGTGCTTGAAAAGACCCTGTCCTCCATTTGGTTGTTGTGATTAGTCCCTTCCTGGGTCGAGGATCACTTAAAGGTCCAAATTTTTTTTTTTCATTTCTCTATCCATCTCGAAGGAGACTGCCTGCACCTTAGACTCATGGCACCTTCTCATTTGAACCTTCAAATTTTTGACATAATATGCTTCCTGGAATGAGACATGAGTTGAGCCCATGCTTGTTTGGGGTCTCTACTTTTTGGGACCATGTCAAAAATGTGCCATTGAGACATGTAGCGAGCAGGGAAATGGAGAAACGGGGCTTTGGGGTCATTCAGGTGCTTTGCCTTTTGTAAAAAGGGATAAAATTGTAAGTTGAAGTGTGGCCCCGATAGGAAAGTAATGCCAACGTTGAATAGTCAAAAATAGAGGTGCGGGCCCATGGGGAAAATGTGGAACTTTTTCCTTTTTGGAAAATAAGTATAAAGTGAAAAATGAAGTGCAGGTCTATTGGGACCCACATCAGAAGCTAAAGGTGGAAGGGTAGAGTTGTGGGAAAAATTTAGAAAATTTTCCTTTTTCCAAAAGTTATAAAATGTCAAAAATTACTCCCATGCCCATTTCCAATCACATTTTTCCATGTGGAGGGCTCAAATTAAAATTTGAAAGGAAAGATCAATGATAGCTATGCATTTCATTTGATTTTTCCACCATTGAAGCTCCAGGATGTTTGGAGATACATTTTTGCATTATTCTTCATCAATTTTTGGCAAATTTGTGTCATTTTGGTCTATAAAGTTTAATTGAATCAATTTGGGAGCTCAATTTGTAAATCTGAAGTACTTTTGAAGTGGATTTTGCTCAAGATCATGTAAAAATGAAAAGGCCAGATCTTAAAGTCAGTAGAGTAAAATTTCAAAGGAAAAGGAGGGAAAAGGATGAAATGATGAAAGTGCAGTGTAAAAGGTGAAAAAGGCGTTGCCTCGAGAGCAAAAAGGGATGACTGTCAAGTCCAACTATGCAGAGGCTCAAAAATGATTAAAAAGGGGATTTATCACATGACAAAATTAGAATGATTAAAGGGACTCCCAAAAAGTTGTGTCATGGCATCCTAGTCATTAGTCGAGGGCCCAAGAAATGTGATCAGTTCATAATTGGTCGACTGGCAGATTTCGGATCTAAATTTGTTAAGTGTCACCGTCTCAAACAAATTAGAAACAATGAAAGGTCCCTCAATATTATTCTCTTTTGGGGGGGAAATTGAGTGGGAAAAAATGTATAAATGCAATGAGAATACTCTTACAAATGGTCAGAATATGAATTCTTGAGAAAAAAATTGAGAAAGTCATCTTCCCGAGAGACCAAAGCCGAGATTACTTATTATTTTCTTCTGTGTTAGATTTTTTGTCATGTCAAGTTGGTTGCAGATGTATAGCCATTGACAAGAACTGAGATTACTCTGGAAGCTTTCCCTTGCTGATGAATCTAAGTAATTTTGGAATTAATTTGTGTCTAATCTCTAGAAATTTTGTGTCTGCTTTATTTTCAGAATGTCTGCAAATAGTTTATTTCATTCCTATTGCAATCTTACACTAAATTTTTGTGAAATCACTTAGGATATAATCCGTATGACACTTTAATGGTATTTGTAATTTCATTTCAAGAAGATATTTCATCTTGGATGAGATAAACAAATTTAAAATCAATTCACTGTCATTTGTTGATAAATATTGTCTGTAAGTCTTTGGGTGTACCTTAGGCATGATTGATAAGAAATTTTAGTGTTTAATTGAGTCTTCCAATTCAATCCTTCATGTTGTAATCTCAAAGATTATGTGAAAAGGTACTGATCTAGGCCTCCATTAAAGAACACCTTCTAGTTGAAGGAACATCTTGACTGCTTACGAATATTTCCATTGTGAAGTTGTTCATTCTTGTGAAGTCCCTCCAAAGATCCGGTATAATCAACTTTATCATGCTTCATATCCCACCAAAATTATTCAAAACCATGAATCCACTTCCCCTGAACTACCCTTATTTTCACTATGTGTCAATAAAGGAACAAAATCTACTTGAAAAAATATGTAGAACATTCAAGATTCCATAATGTCTTTAGTAACCTTAGCCTTGTGTTGAAAATATCTCCATCTTCTAGAAGTGACAACTCATGAGAGTAAGATTTGGTGTGTTGATCATATTTTCCCTAGGCTTTCTTTATAAAATTTGTGCAAAAGAAAGGTATCTGTCTCTTTCAATAGCAGAGGTTACAAAATGGGTTCTCCTACCTTGGTTGAAAGGAACAACATAAAATATTTAGGATACGATCAAATCCTTTTAAGTTGTTACCCATTTCTTTAAAGCTTGAGATCCAAAAAGTCAGATAAATTAGTTCCCCGCTACAAAACAACATACATAATCATTTATTTGTTTTTTGAGTGTCTTGTCAAATCCATGATGCTACTCGATTTGTGAAGAAGAGTAAATCTAGGTACCAACACGGTGAACTCAACCTCTCCTTGTATTATTTAAGGCAACTACTTGGGTATTCTCCATTCAACCTCAAATGGTCACGCATCTACTTATACCACTTTTCCAGGTGCGCCTTATGATCAAACATCATGGTGTCACAAGTATATTGTTCAACCCTCTTGGCAAGGGAGGGATTCTCATCTAGGTATTCCCAAAAACTTATCTAGACCATCGGGAACTCCAATCTCTAAAAAGATAATGGTGAGGAGGACATTACCAAACATGATCTTCTCTTTGTCATGCACATAATTTATAATCTCCTCTACAATAAAAGCTGAGAGGTTATAGATGGTCTCCTCTCGAGATCTTGCGACATACATTCAACTAAGCCTTGTTGATTTGTTTCCATCTCTCTTGTCCATTCAGCTTTATGGCCAAGTGCGCAGCCATCCTCATCATCGGGTCAGTAATTACAGAAATATTGAAGTAGCGTGAACCCTTCTTGTATTCATAAGCCTCAATGGTCTTCTCAATGGCTTCCCTATCTCCCAAATCATCGTCTAATGATTATCCTTCATAGATAAGGCTGGTGAAATTAGAAATTATTTGGGGGGTTATGTGCATCCTCCAACCTGCAAAATAGAAGTGGTCTTCATGCACACACGACATCAACCATTGGTATAATCACTCAGATTTCCAATAGGAAAATTCGTAGAGCTGCAACAACCCAACCTTCTCCATTTTCACCTTCATTTCATATTCATAAATAGGAATTACATTTGGTGTCCTCTTCTCTATAGGGCAAACCATTTATAGGGTCGTCTTATTCTCTCGTTATTCTCATTCGATGGTTCTAATCACTTATGGTCATATTTCTGATATGAGACACCCATTCTTTACCAAGTAATACGCCATCTAGGTACTACATTTCCATGTACCATTCTTCATTGAAACTAGTAGAAATGGCTTGTTTTCCCTTTCCCTTTCCCTTCTTTAGTGAAATGTTTGCTACTTTCCTTAGTGTCATTCCTTCATCGATCTTTAAAACTTCTTCCTCTCTCTTGAACGCATCTCGCTCAACTTCGCGTCTCTACTCCTTTGTGAAAGTTACTTCAAACCCCATGCCCTAGTTATGTAAACCTAACTTGGAAAACCCTTTTTACACAAGATGTTGTAACACCTGAGGGATTCTTTCACACAACCATCTCTGCTTATGCCTGTGTACTCCTTTCCACTCTGGTTGGCTAATCAAACTAGTTATGCACGCAAATCTTCAAAAATATTCTCAAACCTTCTTTGCAAGGATGCCCTAGTTTGGGAGAGCTCTTTTATAACTTAAAACGCAAGGTAGGAAATAACGCATCCCCAATCTTATATTTATAATTTTTGGTTTTCTCACAATAAATTCCATGCCACCTACCAATGTACTTTTGTAATGAAGGTGGCTTTTTCCAATGCCAACCTTCAACACTTTTCCTCCACGCTCAATCCTCCATGAAAAACTTTAACAACCTTCAAGTGCGTAAACACCCCTTACTTACCACATATCCTTACGTGAGCACGTACGATGCCAAAGGCATTCTTCCTCTATGTCCTAATCCTAGTTCTTGATATCACCTACCTCATGTTGTTCCTACATTTTTCATTCTTGTATGTGGTTTCTATAAATCCTTTTGGCACCATCCTTCCCTTATGTTCACCTATTTTATGCATGATATTCTAATCCACGTGTTTTTATTTTTCAACCTGGGCCATCCACAACCATAGCTTCCAGAACTTGTCATATCACTCCACCCTACACAAAAATGGATGTGCAGTCCTCTGCGCATAGAAAATTTTTTTTAAAATAATAAGTGGCTACCAACACACAAACACATGAAAAATAAAACAACAAGAAAGGGAAACACAAAGAAAGGAAACTGCATCAAAGCAAATCCTAGGATAATTGGTAATAGTGCCTTATTTACAAACATGAAGAAGAATTATTTATAGTAGGGCTTTAGCCTACTCCCATTGAAATGGCATGGCAAGCATGTTCCATCTAGTGCTTGTAACTAGCAAACACTGAATAAAGTATATAGGATACAATGACGGGCCCAACTAATGGAGATCGAATTTCCCAAGATGGTGTAGAAACTTGGAATCATACAAGAGAACCATCTGACCAACCTCAAATTGCTTGTTCTTGATGTGTATATCATGTCATGCCTTATTCTTGGCTTTTTCTATTTTTTGACTCTAGTGAGCAATAGCCCACCTCTCATCCAACTACATCAACTTATCAATCCTCTCCGCAATTTCTTGTTCATCATCTAACCCTCCTACGTGCAATATACACAACAATGGTAACATGAATTCAATAGGTAACACAACTTCCACACCAAACACCAATTGAAAATGTGTGGCCTTGTTCAATCTCTTATAAGTGGTCTGATATGACCATAACACAACGTAAAAATTTTTCATCCCAATCCTTTCTTCCTATATCAAAAATATTGGTTAACATGTGATTTAAAAAATAATTAAATGCCTCAAGCCAGTCCCATTATCTTATGGGTGATAAGGTGGTATTCTTGTGATGGGCCACCATGGATTCTACCAAGAAGATTCTAATTGTCTCATTTAAAAATGAGTACCCCTATCACTTGTTAAGTTCAACAGGCATCCATATCTACTAATTATATTTTCCCACAAGAACCTAGATGTTGTTTCCACTATGTAATCCCTTGTAGGTGTCACTTTTTCCAACTATGTAAGATAATTTTTGCATGTAATGATATAGCATGAACCTTCCTTCGCACAACAAGAGAAATAGGTCTTACAAAGTCAATTACCCACTTCTCAAATGGTTCTATTACAATCAGTCTTAATGGAATTTCATATCTTTTCCTTGGTTTACCAAGGTGCTAGCAATAGTCATAGGCCTTACAATACTTGATATAATATTGGTAAATTATTTCCCACCAAATATCTCGCTAGTAAAATCTTCCACTTAATGGCATTTCAAGCATAGTTTCCTCCTGCATTCCACCATGTGTTTCCTCTATGATTACAACACACTCATGCTCTAAGATGCAATGGCACAAGATCTCATCACAACCTAGCTTCTCTAATTCTCCACAAATTAACATGTAGGGTACGACACATATGGATGGCTGCTTTCTTTCAAAATTCTTCATTCCCTCTAGCACCACACTTGTTTTGAGAAACACTGCAATATCTTCCAAGTCAAAGGGTGCACACTGCAATTTGAACAATTGTGCATCTAGCATTGTATCCACAATTCTCTATGTATCCTCTCCTAATTTTATCCTTGATAAATGGTCAGGTCCCAAATTACTCTTACCCAGTTTTACAACAACCATAAACTCAAACTCTTGAAATAATATGACCCACCTACATATGTGCCCTTGTAAAATGGGTTTGTTTACTAAGTAATTCAATTCCATGTGGTCCATGTAGAATATAAAGGGTGTTGTCAATAGATACTTCCTTAATTTTTGTAGTGCGTAGATCATCGAAAATGCTTCACGCTCGGTAAGAGGATAGTTCGATCTCCTGGTGTCAACCTCCTACTTGCAAAACAAATAGGATGATTAATAGTCCCCTCACTAGGTTGTGCCAACACTACTCCAATTTTCATCCCCGAGGCATCAACATGTATATGGAATGGCTTATCCCATGAAAGAAAGTGTAATATGGGTACAATGATAAGCCTATTATTTAATGTATCAAATGCCATCTGTTGCACTTCTCCCCAATGAAATTTGCTTATGTGCTTCAACAATCCCTTGAGTGGTGTGGCGATCTTGGCATATCCATTAATAATTTTTTGGTAGTACCCTATATGCCCAAGGAATCCACGCAAAGGCACTCTAGTTGGTAGGTTCCCTTAATCCCACAATAATGAAAACTTTGGAAGGATCCACCAATAAGCCTTCCTTATATATGATATGTCCTAATAAGGTTCCAAAAGGAGTAGTGAAAACACATTTCTTAATGTTGAGAGATATACTCAACTATCGGCATCTCTCAAACATCAACCGCATATTTTCACAATGGTCATTTACTACTCCATAAATTTTCCAATCATCAAGGTAGACTTGAAGAAACTTATAAATGTAGTCCTAAAACACCTAAACCATATTGCGTGAAAATACAACAAGTGCATTCTTTGGTCCAAAAGGCATGACCATATAGTAAAAACTTCCCCATTCAGTGGAAAAGTTATCTTTTCTTAGTCCTCCTTTGCAATTCTAACTTGGTGATATCCTGAGAATCCATCTGTAAAAGAACAGATCTCGCTCTCCCGCTACTCCTTCCAGATCTCCTTAGTGAAGGGGGTTGGAAAAGGGTCAATGACACACACCACATTCAAATCCCTATAATAAACATAAATCCTTATCCTTCTATCCTTCTTAATTCTATTAACCATCATACTTATCCACTCTAATTCCTTGACAGCCTCAATGATGCTTGATGTGATCATGTTGTCAATCTCCTCCTTGATTTTGACACATATATTTGGATTCATTCGATAAGGTATCTTCTCGAGTTGGGAATGTACCTTCCTTTAACTTGATATTAATTTCTCCTAAGGATTGGTGAACTCTTTTAAGCTCATGGTAACCACGCAAAAAAAAATCCTAAAATTCATGCAATAGATTGATGATCTTTGAAACCTCCTTTTCTATCCAGAAATCTCCAATAGTAGCCTCCTTAGGTTCTGCCTCCAAACCAATTTTTACCTTCTTGGTTTTTAGGGGTTCATGGAAGATGTGCGCTTGCTCATCAACACTATCCATAAGCTCATGAGTGCCTACAGTATGGTTAACATCAAATTTTTCCACCTCTTCACCATCTATCATGTAGACCAATTTTTCTTTCTCTTTTTCCATGCATGCATGCTCAAGTTGTACCTCCTCTGATTCTTCCTCATCAAAATTTCCTTCCAAGCAATGTTCACCCAAAAAATATAGTACTCTATCCTCCACCATGGCACTATCTCCCATAGGAATTTAACAGCCTATAACACCTCATTCACTAATGAATTAGTACTTCGATATTAGAAATCTTGAAGGAGATCAACCGCCAACTCCTTCTAGTTTCTTGTCTAACAATGTAGCTCTAAGTGAATTTACCATGCACACGCTCAACCTTATAAGGTGAAGTAAAGCTTATGCACCCATAAATATGGAGGCAATGCTTCCAAGTCTTTCATCCAAGCCTTTTCACATGCCTATATGTGAAATAAAGTGGGTTCCTTCCTATGATATTATTGTATAACAGTAGGTGCATTTCTTCAAGAAAATCTAATAGAGAATGTAATTCTCACCTCATACCACTCTAGAAGATTATCATGATGGGTCACCCACCAACGTGTTTCCATCCCGAGAAAGGTATAACTAAGCATGTTGTTGAGTTGTGGAGTTCAATTACTTTAGTTTAGCATGCAATGGAAACTTTCTGGAAAATACAAAGAACTGCCATCGGTTAGGTGGTAACCAGCATCGGTCACCCCGGAGAACTAGCATCGGTTAGGAAAGGAAAGAACTGATATCGGTTATGGATAACTAACATTGGTTACTGTGTGAGGATGTTTTAATTAACTCTCGGGAATTAGATCTATTTTTAGCATTAAAGTATATCTATTGATTGTAATTACATGGCTAAGTTCCCTAAGTCTATAAATGACTATATAAGCATAAAGCTAGGGTTTAGAAAAATATGATTAACAAGAATTAGAAAGAACTTGCAAAGTTGGTGAGAGAGAGAATTCTTGGTGATGAAGCAAAAGCTTGAAGAAAGAAAGTATTGTACATCTGAGAGGTGTGGAAGATTGTAAATCTTCATTGTATATCTTGTCAAAGCTTTGGATAATATATTAGCTTGTTTCTTGGTGGACGTAGCCCACACTGGGTGAACCACGTTAAATCTAGTGTTGATTTATGTCTCTTATTTTGTATATTTCTTCTGGTAGAATATCCACTTTTATTTGCATGTATGCTTAGATATGATATATTGTTTGTATAACCGGTGTGCTAACCCCAACACATACTTCTCCTTTCAACCCAACATCTTCACAAGGTCTCCATTGCTCACAAGAAAACATTAGGGTTGGCTCCCCCAATGTAACTTGAAAATTTTTCCCCAAGCACCTAACGAGCGTGGATTTTTACTCTCATCACAGAGCCTCTTAATTGCCTCCCGACTAAATCATATGTCTCGTGCACCTGTTGGTGCTCAAATTAGTCTCGCCCCATTTTTCATTGAAATTCCTCATTTTGTGCCTGGCTCTGTTATGTTTTTAGTCTCTCCGTATTGGTGCTTGAAGACCCCATCCTCCATTTGTTCTTTGTGATCAGTCCCTTCCCGGGTTGAGGATCACTTAAAGTTCCATAATTTGTTTTTTCATTTCTCTGTCCATCTGAAGGAGACTATCTCGGACCTTAGACACATGATGCCTTCTGCTGAAGCTTTAAATTTTTATAGACTCTACTAGATTGAGACACGTGTTGATCTTGCACTTATTTTTGGTCTATACTTTTCGGGACCATCTCAAAATGTGCCATTGAGACATGTAGCGGGGAAATGGAGAAATGGAGCTTCCTGGGTCATTTAGGTTTTTACCTTTTGTAAAAAAGAGATAAAATTATAAGTTGAAGCACGAACCTGACAGGAAAGTAATGCTAGCATTGAATAGTCAAAAATGGAGGTGTGGGCCCATGGGGAAAATGTGGAATTTTTCCTTTTTGCAAAATAAGTATAAAGTGAAAAATGAAGCGTAGGTCCACTGGGACCCACATCAGAAGCTAAAGGCGAGAAGGGTGGTGCTATGAGGAAAATTCGAAAAATTTTCCTTTCTCAAAAAAATGAGGTAAAATGGTAGAATCGAGCTGCGGTTCCTCTGGGACCCACATTGGGACATGTGTCAATCCTATTTTCTAAGGGTGGAGGGGTAGAGAAAATTTCAAAATTTTACTTTTTTCCAAAAGTTATAAATGTCAAAAAGTGCTCCCTAACCCATTTCCAATCACATTTTTCCATGTGGAAGGCTCAGATTAAAAGTTGAAAGGTAGGATCAATGGTAGCTATGCATTTAATCTGATTTTTCTGACATCGAGGCTCCAGGATGTTTTGAGATGCATTTTTGCATCATTCTTCATCAATTTTTTGACAAATTTGTGTCGTTTTGGTCTACAAATTTTAATTGAATCAATTTGTAAATCAAGTACTTTTGAAGTGTATTTTTGCTCGGGATTGTGAAAAAGAAAAATGCCGGATCCTAAAGTTGTAAAGTTTCAGAGGAAAAGGAGAGGAAAAGGTTGAAATGATGAAAGTGCAGAGTGCAAAAAGTGAAAAAAAACGTTGCCTCAAGAGAAAAATGGATGACCTGTCAAGTCCAACTATGTAGAGGCTCCAAAAAATGATTAAAAAGGGTATTTCTCACATGAAATAATTAGAATGATTAAAGGGACTCCTGAAAAGTTGTGGCATGACATCCTAGTCATTAGTCGAGGGCCCAAGAAATGTGATCTGTTCACAGTTGGTCCACCTGGAAGATTTTGGATCTGAATTTGTTAAACATCACTGTCTGAAACAAATTGGTAACAAGAAAAGGTCCCTCAAATATTCTTCTCTTTTGGGGGGAAAATTGAGTGAGCAAAAATGTATAAATGCAATGAGATTACTCTTGCAAATGGTCAAAGTATGAATTCTTGAGAAAAAATTTGAGAAATTCATCTTCCCGAGAGTCCAAAGTCGAGATTACTTATTATCTTATTCTGTGTTAGAGTTTATGTCATGTCAAGTTGGTTATAGATGTATAGCCATTGAAAAGCACTGAGATTTCTCTAGGAAGATTTCCCCTGCTGATGAATATAAGCAATTTTGGAATTAATTTGTGTCTAATCTCTAGCAATTTTGTGTCTGCTTTATTTTCAAAATGTCTGCAAATAGTTTCTTTTGTTCTATTGTAATATTATACTGAAATTTTTTTGAAATCACACAAGATCTCATCCCTTTGACATGATATAATGGTATTTGCAATTTCATTTCAAGAAGAGACTTCATCTTGGATGAGATAAACAAATTTAAAATCAATTCATTGTCATTTTTGATAAAGATTGTCTATAAGTCTTCGGGTGTACCTTAGGCGTGATTAATAAAAACTTTAGTGTTTAATTGAGGCTTCCAATTTGATCCTTTGTGTTGGAGTCTTGAATATTATGTGACAACATGCAAATCTGCCTCCATTGAAGCACACCTTTTAGTTTAAGGAATGTCTTCAACTGCTCAAGCTTTCCATTGTGAAGTTATTCATTATTGTGAAGTCACTCTAAATATATAGTATAATCAACTTTATCCTACTTCATCTCCCACCAAAATCATTTAAAAACCATTGATCCAAACCCGAAATACCACCATTTTCCTTGTGTATCAACAAACGAAAAAATCTACTCGTAAAAATATGTAGAACAATCAAGATTCCATAATGTCTTTAGTAACCTTAGCCTTGTGTTGAAAATATCTCCATCTTCTAGAAGTGACAACTCGTGAGAGTCAGATTTGGTGTGTTGATCATATTTTCCCAAGGTTTTCTTTATAAAATTTGTGCAAAATAAAGGTATCTATGTCTCTTTCAATAACAGAGGTTACAAAATAGGTTCTATTACCTTGGTTGAAAGGCACAACCTAAAATATTTAGGATAAGATAAAATCCTTTTAAGTTCTTACCCACTTCTTGAAGGCCTAAGATGTAAAAAGTCGGATAAATTACTTCCCGCCTACAACACAACATACATAATCATTTATCTACTTTTTGAGTGTCTGTCAAATCCATGATCTTTGCTTGGTTTGTGAAGAAGAGTAAATCTAGGTACCAACACACCAAATTGTCACACATGCCACACTAGTTGTATCACTTATAGTTTGAGTTTCTTCCCACATAATAATGTCTTATTTTGTTGGTTGTACAACCTTAGGGTCCCTAATAGTGTGCACATAGATTTTGTCTAGGTCTTCTTCTCCCAAGGGCTCAATATAGGGCATTGACTTCCCATCCATCAAAGGAATGATAACACATTCCTCATTTTTCTAAAAACTTATATACCCCTTATTGAAACATAAGCCAACATTGTTCTTATAGAACCAGGGGCACCTAAATGTAACGCCGGAAAGTTGTGCGCCTCAACAAGTGCCAAGACTTCAAAGTCTCAAGTGAATTCCACAACTTAGATAGTGGTAGCAGCATCCTTTAAAAAAGCAATGGGTATTGCTTTTTCTTATTAGCCATATACATCACATTTGAAGATGGTTGTAATGGGGTCCTTCCCATTTGATTGCATGAATCCGGGTGAGAACATTAACTTTCACACATGTGTCAATAAGAATTTTTTTCTTAATAGTCATCCATCAACAACTACCTTCAAGGTAATCTCCTTATCATATTCAAGGATGTGGGGAGGTAGATTAACATGAAAAACCTACCTCTCATGCTCTCCTACAATGCTTGGTACTTTATCTATCAACCATTATCCTAATAAAGGAATGATATTCTCTTAGCGCACCATCTTACACACTTCTTTAACATCATCTATATCTGATTGAGAGACCTCAGCGCTCTTCTTCTACTCTAACTTCCTAGATTGCTCTTTGAGACACTAAATTTCCCCTTAAATACTTTTGTTTACATCTGTGGTCTCTTAATAGACTTCCTTATAATGTGTAGGATCTAGATACTTCTCATGTACCACTTCTTCTTTTGTAGTTAGTGGCCTTTTCTTTGGTATCTCTTGGGCATGTACAACCTCATCTCGCTCTGTCACCCGGTCAGGTTCTAAATCGACTCACGTGTCATTCTTATAATCCAATGTTGATCAAAATACTTTATTTTCACCATCCTAGCACCCTTATCCTTCTAGTGATTCTAGATCATGTGTTCAAACAATTTCAAGCATTCCCCATACTTTTGTTTTTTTCCACACCAAGATCATGTAGCATATCAAGGCATTCACACTTATAGTGTTACGTAACCCAACATTTGTAACAAGTTCCATGTGGGAACTCACTTCTTTCACCTCCATCATTGCCACTATCTCTAAATACTCTTCAAAATCCTCTTCTGTGACTCCCTCCATCCACGTGCCCTTCATAATGATGGCCCTACTCCTTGTAACTACTTGCAATACTATTGTGGTGTACACTAGTATCAATGACATCATGTATTTGGTTAGTCAATTTACAATCCTTAGTGTCATGAGTAGTAGAGGTGATAAAAATTCACTAACAAGACATATTCTTACAGATTTGCACACTACAAGATGGCGGACACCTACTTACATCATGATCTTCATGGAAAATATCATAGTCTACCATTATCATGCGTACCAATCTCCATGGAAAAATTTCCTTTGTATGCCCTTATACCTCACAATTTTTACACCATAACCCTTTACAAGTCTCTTGAAATGAGTTCGTAAAAACATTCTCCAACTGATTTTCCATGTAGCAATTTGGGCTTCTAGGAATGGATTAAATCTTATATCAACACTTCTTATTACCTCCACACACAAGGTAGCCTCCAAGGCCTCGTGCGGATCTATGAAATTTTTCTATGAAATAACCCTCTTGAATGGTGTGATAAGTCCTTTGACAAAGCACTAATCATGTTATAATGGGTGAATGTCATAAGATAACTTGGATAGGAGAGTCTTGAAATGCGCATCATACTACCTCACACTCTTCATCATTCCTTGCTAAATCTCTTTCAACACGCTGATTCTTTTGTTTAAACTCGGGCATGTGGAACTCTGCTAATAATTCATTACACAACGCAATGTAATCCACCATTGTTTGGTGTGGGTCATACTTCTTGTATCAACTATGTGTGAATCCTTACAACACGGTTGTAAATTGACTTGATTTTCACTCTGGGGTAGTGATTCCTTTCATGCACCATAGTAATTCGCACTTGTGTACATTTTCTATGGCATCCTCAATGCCCTTATAATCAAGTAAGTGGAGTGACATCTCATAAAACACCTGTTGATGGTGTTGTGGACCTTGTCCACCAGATCTAGGACCTTGATTCCCTCCAATGTTACCTCTACCACTAGACCCACTAGATCCACTAGTTCTAACTCCTCCATATCCACCAGATCCTCCTCCTATCATAGGTAAGGGCCTAATTCATTTGTTCACTGCGAACCCACCGTCATGTTAAACTATGTGCCGATAGTCTATGACACCGAACCACTCCTAGATGTGATATTTAAACCTTGTGATCCCACACCTTGCCTAAATGTTGTGTAAAACAAAATAACCCCAAACACGGGAAACAATAGTGCATCTATAGATGTACCAAATTAAAAATTATACCTCATAGGTGTCACTCAACTACGAATACCGATACCAACTTGATTATCAAAACTTGTCTCAAGAATTGGAAAACTAAGTGCAAGGGTCTGGTCATCATGTGGGTTAAGATGTGTGACTATGGCTCTTCTTCTTCCTTCATATGACGAGTTCTCTCCAGAAGCCGAAGGGGTTTCTCTTCCACACTTTCCAAGATGGGTTAACTCAAATTGCTTAGGTTCCATGTTCTTCCACACAAATCTCAAATCCTTCTCGTAACGTTTGCCTCCATAAATCCATCACTCCTATAGCTTTGATTTGTCTTTCTAAATCCATCTCCCAAGCTTCCTTACACTTGATCTTCCTCTCTTCTCTCTCCATTTCTACCATGAGTCTGCCATCCTTCTACCACGCTAGCTTCCATGCCCTATGCCTAGCATGAGTTTAGCCAACCTTCGTAAAGGCTTCCAAACTCAAAGTAATGAACAGGATCTTGATAGCCACTGGAATAACATGCAAGAGTGATACTCTAGGCTCCCTCAAGAACTCAAACTCAACAATCTCTGGGAAATAATATGTAGAAATAGTGTATTCCAGGGTATAACTAGTCAACACTCTACTCCACCAGTGATCAACAACATAGTTCTAGGTCATATCGGCATCATGCAACTGCTCATATTCCTCTTGAGTCTAAACATGAGGTCTATAGTACCAAATTTTCCTTGATGCCTATGCTAATAGCCATTCATAAAACTCTATTAGGAAATAATAGAATAATGTCTCATAGAGTTTATGATAAAGGTTTTCCTCCACCATTTTAGTGCATCAAACTTAGATCCAGTAATGAAACTCTGAGAAAACTCATCCTCTGTGCTTTTAAGCTAAGTATCAATGCTATCCAAGGTCAAGTTCTTCATCATTACACATTTCTCTCACAATATCTCAAAAAGAGATCTAGACAATGAAACCAAGATGTAGTCATTATTTTACCCTCAATACTTCTTTCTAACCCCAAGCACATTGGCCTATCACCAAACATACGTTGGGCATCACCCAAGGTGCATGTAGGTTCCAAGCCCCTCCTTTATGTGAGCTTTGCAAGAGATTTCTACCATTAATGGAGGATTATTTGCAGAAATAGAAGTACATGCATCTACTCAAAAAGGTAGAATATATAACTAACGATCTACACATCAATGCATCATAAAAGCTAAATAAACATTATATGAAGCAAAAGAAACCATATCTAAGTCATGACAAGCCAAATAACATGAGGGTTTACACCCATAAACAAGATGTATATAATAGATCCATGTATATTGATTTAAAAAGAGTCTCTGGTAGCCATACTACATTCAAAAGGGTCATCTCAAACCATATACATCAAATGAAAAGATCCAACCCTTAAAATAATCTGATCAGAGATCCTAACTATGTTTTCCCCATTATAACCCTTTTTATAGACCCCAATACAAATACTTATGCTTTATCTTATCTCTTATAACCATTTAGTATCAAGAACTCTAAGCCCTAGCATCATGAGCTCTAAATCCTCACTATTTCTTAACATTTCTTGACCTTGTTACCTTCCTTCTCTCGACACTCTCATACCCTCTAGTACCTTCACACTACCTTCTTCCTTTTCCCCTTTTCCCTTCTCCTATCTCTCTCTCTTTTTCATGTCCCAAGCACTTCTTTAAATATGATCGGCGTCCATCGTCATGACTTCTCTCTAAGAAAATCACATGTCAAGTGTCGATGTGGTCCTCCATTGGTAAATTCTTATCCTATTTGTAAAACCTTCCAATAATTATAATGATTCCTCAGGAATATTTCTGTATGGAATATCCTTTCCTTGGCCTCCAGGTTCGAGGCCGAGACCTTATCCACTTATCATACCTAGTCGGGTCCTCACATTTTCCTCAAGTGAATCCATGATGCCAAATTTGGCTAAGTCCTTTAAACCCTTTTTCTTCCTCTGCGCGCATGCCTTGGTTTCACTTAAACCCTTCTTAAACTCTTTTTCTGTGTGCTTTTCCCAGTGCCCTTCTATTTAATTATCCTATGTGCGCATGCCTCTTGGTACTTAGCCAATATTTAGGGTCCAACACTCAAGCTCAAGTGGATTGATGATAATGAGCCGAGAAAGGAGAAGTAAGGAAGCCAAGACCTCAACCCTTCTTCATGACTCTTATAATCGGTAAAACATTATTACATAACTCCATGATTGACTCTAGAGAAAGCACTATGGTGATTCCCAAAGAAATTGTGGATGCCTTTGGAGTTAGATATAATGCCTTAAAGAAATGATCCATACAGCTAGATGAGAAATCAATTCAAAAAATTGGTGTTATTAGAAGTCTCTCATTAAAGATCTAATCCTACCTAAACATTACTATTTCGCAAGATATAGTGGTGATTGATGTTTCGTCTAGTCTTTAGAATATGTCTCTCTCACGATTTCATGGCTAAAATTGGAGGCTATATGTCCCTTGATTGGTCTCATCTAATTCTATGGACTAAGTATGGATCCAAAATGAAGGTGCTATTAGAACCACTCATTGAGGAACATATTACGGATCAAGTGGCCTTAGGTTTTGAGGCCTCGCATGCCATGATCACTCGAGAAGAAGAGTCATATATAGATGATGGTGACCATCAAAGAAGAAACTATTTAGCTGACCTATCACCTGGAGACCCCTTCGAAATTTTGATTCCACCAGGTTAGGTACTTATGTGATCTTTGATGAGAATCCCAACATTCCAAAGATTATGAGGGAAGATAGTAAAAATGAAAGGAATCTCATGAAGGATTCCCAAATGTGGACTCTACATTTTGATGGATCCAGCGGAACAACTCGGAGGCTGGAATATTCCTATCTTCACCAAGTGGAAAGAAGATACTCCAGGTATTTTGCTTCCACTTCACTTGCACTAAAAATGAAGTAGAATATGAGGCTTTAGTTCATGGTTTGACATTGACATGCAAAGAGGGTATATAACAACTGAGAGTCTTTGGGGACTCTGAGTTAGTGGTGACACAAGTTAGAAGCACTATTGCATTAAAGAATCTAATAATGAGGTCCTATTGTCATAGGGTATGGGATATTATTGAATACTTTAAAGCCTTTAACATTAAGTTTATCCCTTGAGACCAAAACATTGAAGAAGATAGAATGGCCCATATCGGTTCGCAATTCAACCCAACCAAGGATCTTCTAGCAAACAAGGATGTGGTAAAACTAATCATCCACCCATCTATACCTAATAATGTGGATCATTGGTAGGTCTTGAAAGAGGCTAACATATATTTCTCTTATTAAAATAATATGAAGATTTTTTAGACCAAATTCAACCTAGAATTAAAGAAGCATACAAAGATCAAGTCATCCACCTTAAAACGAACAAGCTTCCAAAGGGACTGATAACATTGAAAATTCTTTTTGATTCCAATGATGCTAATATAGATAGGAGGAAGTTTGTGGAAGTCAAGGAAGAATATGCGAGCTAGAGGTAGCGAATGGGAAGAAGCTAAAGGTTGGGAAGTTAGTCACTCGAAATAAAGAGAAAGACTTGTGGCTCTATGCCATAAGTATGATAAGGTAATAGATTGGACTTATGATGACCTACATGGTTATAATAAGGATATCATTTAACATATTATTGACCTAGAAGAATAGACTAAACTTGTGCATCGAGTAGAGGCTTGTAAATCCCAAAATAGAATATCTCATGGTGAAGAAATCAAGAAACTCCTCAAGGATAAAATAATCTTTCATATCAAGCATTCCACAGGGTATCCAATTTGTCTTGGTAAGAAAGAAAAATGGAGAAATAAGACTTTGTGTGGATTTCAAATATCTGAATAAAGTGTCCCTTAAGGACCACTACCCCTTACCTTCCATGGAGCAGATACTACAAATAGTAGAAGGTTCAAAAATATTATCTCTTCTTGATGGTTTTGGGTTACAACCAAATATGACTCGTGGAGGAGGATCAACATAAAACCACATTTACAACAAAGTGGGGAACCTTCGTGTATGCGAAGATGTCATTCAGGCTCACCAATGTTGGGTCAACTTTTCAAAGAGCCATGGATGTTGCATTCGGATAACTTATTAACAAGGTGATCTTTATATACTTTGATGACCTCCCAATTTTACCAAAACAATGGAGGATCATTTTTACACCCTAGAAGACGTATTCAAGAAGTGTCAGGAATTTAGAATCTCTCTGAACCCAAAGAAGTGTGTTTTGGAGTACCACAAGGTAAACTCTGGGACACATTGTCTCAAAATAATAAATCTCAATTGACCTAGAAATAATCGAGGCCATTTTGGAATTATCCCTACTTGTCAACAAGAAGGAAGTACAATCTTTCCTATGAAAGATTAACTTTGTTAGAAAATTCATTTCAGATTTTACTAGAATGATCCACCCAATCACACTGATCTTTGAAAAGAATCTCGAACTTCAAATGGACCACTAAGTTCATCAAGCCTTTGACAAGGTCAAATGAGAAATTACATCTTCTCTCGGTACTACGCAACATACAATTTTACAAATATTTCTTCATGTACCTATATGAATGTGAGAACAACTTTGTAGAATAGATCTTGACACAAAAGGGAGAGTCATAAGGGGAGAAGCATCCAGTTGATTTCTTTTCAAATACCCTCTATGATTACAAGACAAGATATAAATTTTTTGGAGAACCGGGAATATGCCATTGTCAAAGGTCTGAAGAAATTTAGACACCTCGTTACCAATAGCAAGATCACGGTCATGGTGGCGCACTCCAGTGTTAAAGAATACATCACAAAGGGTGAGATAATTGATGAAACGACCAACTCGGTCACTAAGATCTTAGAGTATGACATTAAAATAAATCCCATGAAATTTGTATGAGGAAAATGTTTGTGTCATTATCTCACACAAGATCCAATAGTTTTAATGAATGAATAATTTGAGATGGTGCTTCGTATCCAATAAAATTAATCCTAAAACTAGGTATCGAGATAATTTTGGATCAACTTGTTTACAGATTGTTATGCAATGGTGAGCAAGTGTAAAATTTTCCAATTCTACATGGGCTTCTAGAGAAATTCTGCATTAACTCTTAACCCTATTCTAGTTAAAGATCCATTTACACAATGGGGTCTAGATTTCATTAGAATGGTTAATCTAGTTTCAAGCGCGGTCACAGATGGATTCTCATAGCCATTGATTACTTCACCCAATGGATGGAGGCATTTCCATTGAAGGAAGCCACAAAGAATATGATCCTGGAACTCCTTTAAGATATCACTACACACTTTGGACCCCCACACAATCATATCAAATAATTCCAAGGCTTTTCTAGGTGCTAAAGTGTCTAATTTCACAATGAGGCATGGAATATATCTAAATACATCTTCAAAATACTACCTGTAAGGTAACGGTTTGGTAGAGTCTACCAACAAGAATCTAATTAGACTTATAAAAAGAATGGGGGATGAACATAAGAGGTCATGGCATGTGCATGTTAAAATGACCTTATGGGTTGATCGAATCACACCCAAACAAATCCTGAAGGCCTCACCATATGAATTGGTCTATGGTAAAAGTGCAATAATGCCTATCACTATGGAGCTCCCAACATTGCAATTATTAAAACAAATTGAGATCAAAGAACATGGAGTGATGCAAGTAAGACTTGTGGAATTGATAGAGCTTCATGAAAAATGGGAGGTAGCCCATGAATCCATGATCGGTTGTCGGCATGTTCTTAAAAATTGGTTTGATCATAAAACTTCTTAACATGATTTTTGAGTTGGACTTTTGGTTTTGAAGTGGGATGCAAGAGTTGTCAAGCATGGTAATAATGTAAAATTTTACCCCCTCTGACAGACCCGTTTAAGAACACTACATGTAAGCGGCACAATGCCTTCGAACTCAAGACTATAGAAGGTGAGCCCTTAGAAATTCTAGTCAATGGGATCCACCTTATTCCATTCCATTGAATATTTTGTATTGTAAGTTTGTAACATATCGATAGTCCCTTCCTTTTGTATTTTTCTTTGTTTGGTGGTATTACCCCCTCGAATAAGTGTCTTTGGACACATATCTCCTATGGAGACTCTTCCACCCATTTTTGAAAGTTTTGAAGGACGTTTACCTTCCTATGTTTCCTTGAAGTAAATGATCTAATGTATTTTTGGGATACTTAATGAAAAGGATTGGAGAATTAAAGAAAAATATCTTGGGAAACGAGAAATTCGGTGATAGGGGTCATTCGACCAAGGTTTCGTTGCATGATGTGACCAAATGTATGTGCAATCCTTTACTTTGTAGAGGTCAAGGATGTTATTTAAGGAAAGTTTTGAGTATACAAAATCCTCATTCTAAGCATTAAGGCTCTCTTGTTTAATGGCATGGGTCCTTAATTCTAAAAATCAAAGCTTTCAGGTAGTTCTAGAGTAACCATGGTAGCATCTCGGTTCCCTACCACAATGAAATATTATGCGGGGAAACTTGTGCCACTCCACTCTCTCCACCCAAGGTTGAGATTCTCTGATAGAGGAACACATTTCAATGACACATCCATGATAACAAATTTCATAGATGAGTTATTTGACCCCATCCTCACTAAGAATTTTAAGGTCTTGAGGGAGGCATCCCACGCCGATTCACGAATTTGAGGGATTACTGAGTCTTTTGGATCCAATATTTAGATAACCACACTTTCACAATATTTGGTGCCTCTCGTGCACCCGTATCCTGAGCTTATGCAAATGTGTGTGCACTAGTTTGATCCCACCTCCCACATCATAAAGGGCATGAACATACAAGTGAAAAATTCACCACATGCCTCGGGGATATGTTGGCCCTGTCCTATGAGCAAACAACCAATTTTTATAATATGTCCAAAATCCAAAACATATGGGTTCAATGCTAGTAAAAAACCACATTCATCAATAGGGAGTTGTGACAAGATGATTCAAGTAGTTCTAGGACACCAGGATTCCCTATCCCCCTTAAAATATTCTTGCAATATTCTTATGACACCTATTCCATGTTAGCATTCATTTTTGGCCAAAACTCTGATAGAAATGTCAATAAATGACAAGTTGTGGATCTTTTCCAAATGAGAGCCATGAAAAGAGAATAGGCATATCGATTCAACTTTGCTTTGAGGTCATTTAGGACTACCTTTGCAAGAAACCGGCCATGTTCCCCGTCATGCCACCTTCAAATACTCTTCCTATTTTTTCCACCTCATTTTGTACCAGAAATCCAAGTTCCTTAGCCAATTCATGGACCTAAAGCTATGGGACCTTAAGGTGGACCCCTAGAGGATCATTCTAGTATCTACATGGACTCATGTGGTTTCCTTCTCCTCAGACACATATGAATTTGATAACTACTTTGTAGTTCCGTTATAGAAGAATGTAACCCGAGCAGTGTCAATAACATAATGAGCGATTCATTCTAATCCATTCTAACGGACCCCTTGCATCCTTGTGACTATTTCTTCATGGTAGAACATTTAATGATCTAGTTGCATGGATTCCAAGATGAATCCCTCATGCTTTTAAAAATTCTCATGGAGTGAGTGGTGGGTTCGGATGTGACCAGGAATTTGGCACTCCTTGACATAGAGTACGGCTCTGCCTATAAAAAGAAGGTTTTGTTCAACCTACCTTTGAATAAGGGAGGGATTATCATTATCTAATGTAGGGCATATCATCTCCTCATACATAATTTGGCTTCTTACAGCTTCACCTTCATCCAAGATAACTAGAGGTATGACCCATACGGAAGATGGTTTCCACCTTGTCTTAAAATAGACTTTTAGACTCTTGTCAATATGAAAATATATTATTTTTGAATACATGAGGTCTCCTCGGAAGACACTCCTAAAGATTATGTCAAGATAAAATACATACCGATTCCACTATGGGAATCATTCCACCCGATTCGATCAAGTATCACAAAAAAATAACTATGACCAAGGGCTTGAGGGAAACCTTGTGTACTAAGGGCTAGGATGCTTTGAGAAAATTGAAGCCTATTAGAAATATAAGTAAGAAATCGGTAAAATGATCCTAAATTTTGAGGAAATGCCCACTGATGAGTAGTGGGAATATTTTTGGGATGCTAAGCACAGGGCCAACATGGACATCGGGGAGGAAGTCTTGGTTACCAAGGAACAATTCATGCATCATAAGGTGGAATCCCTTTTCCATTCTCAATAGAAAATGAGTATGTGGGCCTATCTCTCCATTCCTCAGCCAAATCCTTTGGACTACACACCCATAGTTCAAATAGTATCAGTCCCTTAGGGTTAGGAGTCGAGTGGGACAACCTATGCTAGAACTAGTTCAGGGTATCACCTTGACTCAACCATCACTCTCACCATTTATGACCACTTGTGAGGTCACTTATCTCAGTAGAATCCTCCAACAAATAAGTTTAAATCAGTTATTGTCTCTTTTCCCTCTTCCTTTTCACCTCCTCCTATTCATCTGTATCCTCCACCATTCACTTCTCCAGCCTAGAGGCACCCATGTTTCAATGAATCCAACTCGAGTCTTCCTTCTCTCGACACCTCTCTCCTTCCTCTACTTCCCATAAACATTCCCACATTCTCTACCCGAGTTATGACGGGGCCCCTTCAATTCTCATACCTTCTCAACCCCAAGGTAACCGATTATAGTCCCCTACGGCCTACCTATAGGGTTCCCATTTGTAGGCCGATGGACCTTTTTTCTCTAATTTTTAATCAAGTTTGAGATGACCAAAGTGTCCCAAGATAAAAGGAGGGAGAGGAAGAAGAAAAAAGAGATCATAGTAGGATAAATGAGGTAGATGCGGTCATTATATGAATATCAACAAAGCTCCCTGACCATTGCCCAAATGGTCCCTAATGTATAAAAACCCACGAAGTAAATACAGCCAGATGATTACTCCATCAATAATATTGTTGTGGACTGTCATCACCAATCGGCACTATGATAATTCTTCACCGGGAACTCCTCGTGCTATGATTATTTACTAATGCACAGCCTTTAGTTTGGTGTATGCAATCTGGAAACAAAACAACAACATAACACAAGAATACCATCGACTATGATAAGACAGAATGATGACAAATCTGAAATATCAAAATAAATTATAATATTAACATGAAACTGTTACAATCTCACCCATGAGGTACTTCAAGTGTTATTGACTTCACTTGCCTTTCATCAAGACTATGGGAGAAACTTTACAATTACACCTCTTAATGGCTTCTTCAACACACCTTTAAACTGATGGCTTCCTTCGCACACTTCCTACAATATTTCTCACTACTTCCTTCTATGCTAAATGAGGGGGGTGGCCTCTCTATTTATAGAAATTCCAGGCTTATCCATCTTATCTCTAAGATAGGATAAGAAATCCACTCTGACGAATCATATTCCATACCTTAACTCTTATCTGTACATGTAAGCTTATCCTTTAAGATAAGATAAACCTTATCATTTTACATGGGTTCCACATTTTTAGACTTTTTACAAATAAAATACACAAAATATTTATGACCTCACTCCTTGTCTTTATTACCAATATAATATTTCTAATTCCTAATCATGTAGACCCTACTTCTCTAATTACCCAAACTTTGACATTTTAACATTACCGGACCACTTACGACAAATATTTACTTTTTACAACATTCCTATTGTACTTTGACTATTACCGTACTCCACATTATTGGCGGCACCATACTGACAATGTTGTTATCTTCTATCAGATGCTACTACTAATTATACTTAACAACATCCTATTCCTAATACATACATTAATGAAATAGAAATTACGGAGGAAAATTTTAGTGTCGACATCTTCCCCCTTCCTAGCTTCTACTCCGTCCTCGAGTAGACTATTCTGGTGCTTGGAAAATCTTCAATTTGTCGTGGTTGACCCATTTCATAATGGGAGTGCCATCCAATTCCTCCGGTCAGTGCGTACCATTTTCATGCACAATTTGTTATTTTGTAGGGCCCCATCCATTTTGGAAGAAATTTTCTTTGTCTTCTTTTTTTGTATCTGGAATCATATACTAGAACCAAGTCATTCACATGAAATGGAGACCACCGGATCTTTTGATCAAAGTATTCCTTCTGCTTCATTTTATTCTTATGGCTTGTATCATTTGCTATTTCTCTCATTTCCTCCAGCAAATGAAGATGTACCAACATTTATTTTACTGAATCACTTTCATCCATCCTTTCATTTTTCATAACTCTCACAGTGGGAATATCAAACTCAATAGGAAGAACTGGATCAATGTCATAGGCCAACTGAAATGGGGAGTATCCTGTTGCTGACTTTGATGTTGCCCTATATGCCCACAATGTTGCATGAATCCTTTTATCCCATTTATGTACATGCAAGGCTGCATCTTTTGCTAGAATTTGACAAAAAAAAAAAAATTTGTTCGTTCCACCTATCCATTTGTGCTTGGCTTGTATGTTGTTTCCTTCCTATGCTTAATAGAAAACTTATTGACTAGGGCTTCTACCACCTCATTAATGAAGTGGCTTCCTTGATCTGTTACAATTTCTAATGGGCAACCAAATCTGGTGACAATGCATTCATACATGAACCTTGCCACTTCATCCATGGAAGTTGTTTTCAATGGCCTAGCTTCAACCCACTTGGTTAAATAATCTGTGGCAACTACAATATACTTATTTTGGCGTGATGTAGTTGGAAGTGGACCTACAATGTCTATTCCCCACTTTTCAAAGGGACCAAGGGGAAGAATAGGACATAATGGAGCTGATGAAGTCTTACGGTTACCATGTGTTTGACAAATATCACGTCTTACAATAATTATAAAAATATTTAAAAAGAGTGGGCCAGTGATAACCTGCATCCAAGATCCTTCTTGTTGTAAGTTGTCCAGAGAAGTGCCCTCCACATGTACCATTGTGGAATACTTCTAGCGAGTTCCTTCCTTGATCACGTCCAGTGCCCTTTTGTACTTTCCATCGGTCCTATTCGAAATAATACTCCATGCAAAATAGAATATGGATGACCCGGCTTGAGTAATCTTTCTCTTAGTCTTTGCATTGGCACCATCGAAACTTGAATTCATTCGGATAATTCCAAATATCTATGTATTCACTAGGGATTGTTTGAAGGGATAAAAATGTTGCATCGGGGAAATCATCATCATCACAAGATGATCCTAAACCATCATATGCTTGAGAGAGTGCATCTTCATTGACATGCTTCTTTCTGGCCTATCTATAATATCAAATTCAAAATCTTGTAGAAAAATTATCCATCTTGCTATCCTCCCCGATGGGTTAGGCTTATTTACAATATATTTTAGAGCATGATGATGCTGTTCTGAACTAGAAATTTTTTCCTGGAAATAATTTCTAAACTTTTTATAGAAAAATGATAGCGAGCCTCTTTTTCGATTCTGTATAATTTACCTCAAACCTTTGCTCATTTATGCTGCTCCCAAAGTAAATTGGATGTTCATTCCCATTTTCATCCTTTTGGCTCAAAGTACTTCCTAGTGTTGCATCGAGGCATCGATTGTACACAATGAATGGCTTGCTCCATCTGGATTCTTCAAAACAAGTGAAGACACTAGGGCTTCCTTGATTGTGCAAAAGCTTCATGCGCCTTATTTCTTGGTTCATAAGTAACATCCTTCTTCAAGAACTGGGTTAGTGGCTGTGCAATCTTTGAGAAATTCTTGATGAACCTTCTATAGTAACCCACATGGCCTAAAAATGATCTCAACTTACTTCTATTAAGAGGAAATGGTAAATCTTTGATTTTTAAAACTTTATCAGGATCGCACCAATACCATCTCTGGATACAACATGCCCTAACAAAACACCTTTAGAACATCCAAAGACACACTTTGTAGGGTTTAGTGAGGCTTGTGCTTCATCTAACCTTTGAAATGTTGTCTCCATTTGGTGCAGGTGGTCCAACTTGCTCCCATAGATGCAAAAATCATCCAGAAATACTCTGATGAAGGTCCCAATGTAGGGTTCGAACACCCTATTCATCAAACACTGGAATGTTCTTTGGAGCATTACACAACCCAAAAGGCATAACTCTATAAGCAAACGTTCCCCAAGGAGTGGTGAACGTGGTCTTCAGCTGATCTTTCTCTACTATACGAACTTGGTTGTAGCCGCTATATCCATCAGCAAAACTATAGCACTCCTGGCCAGCTACTTCGTCCAAGATCTGATCTGAAAATGGAAGAGGGTAATGATCCTTCTTTGTTGCCTTATTGAGCTTCCTGTAATCAACACAAATGCGTAGCTTCCCATTCTTTTTTATTGAGATCACAATGGGAGAAACCCATTCTGAATTCTCCACAAAGAAATATGAATCTGCATCAAGCAACTTATCTATTTCTTCTTTTACAGTCTTGGAAAAATTAGGATTCATTCTATATGGCATTTGCTTTATGGGCTTAGCACCATCTACCAGCTCAATACAATGTTCTACCCAACTTACTTGATGGAGTTCCTTGTAATCAAAAGTGAATAGGTGTATGTACCTTCGAAAGAGCTGGAGGTAGGATTCCTTCTCACTCTCCATCACAGCATCACCAATCTTTATTTGTTGGAGACGATCATCAACTTCTTCTTTAGATAATTTTATGGGGTCATGAGTTGGTGTGACTAGAAGGATATCCATAACTGAAACATCCACCTCACTTTCTTCATCTTCAGTGTCCACTTCACTGGTACTAGAGTAATCAGAGGATGTCCAATCATCAATTTCATCACTTGAATCCACAAGTTCTGCCTTATGATGTCGAGGGATCACATTTATCTTCACCCTCTCTCTACCACATCCAAGTGTCATGAAACCTTCATTCCAGTAGTTTCTTGCATGAACTATCCTTAGACATGGTCTTCCCAACAACATTGGGTACGCATAGTACCATTTTTCATCACCTGAAAGTCTACCACACATACCACACCCATAACAGATATTGCCACATTTGAAACTACACCTTTTGGTTTAGTTTTTCCTTTATTTAATGACCTTAACATAAGTGTTGAAGGGCGATCAATTTTTAAACCCAACATATTCATTATAGACTCGGTCATTACATTAACTGCAGCACCTCCATCAACTAAGACATCATGAATTGAAATACCATTACATAATACCTCAGCTTGTGGAGCATAGGGATCTGCCTCTGCCTCCAAAACAGGGACCTCAACCTCCTTCCTTCTTCAAGCATTGAGTCCACCTCGCAACTCCCGCCTCTTCTCAGAAGACATAGCCAAGAGTTGACCATATGTAATATTTGTAGGCCTTTTGGACAGATCTTCCAAGATGGAGTATGGTCCTTGCCCCTGTGAAATTAGAAAATCCTGCACACCCAACTTTCTTCTCTTATGTTTCTTACTAGTTTCTTCTTTCATCTTCTTAGGATCATTTCCATCTTGATTATCTTTTTCTTTCTTTCTTTTTGTTACAAACACATCTACTTCATTATTTTTGCTCTTATCTACTACATCAAAAGAATTCACAAGTGCTTTTCCTTTATCATTATCTCCTTTACCAGATGTAGAAGCTCTATCTGGACAATTATACTTATAATGACCCTTTTTATAACAACCATAACAAACAACTTCAAAAATATTTCTTTTTGGACCTCTATCTCCTCCCTGAGAACTAAATTCCTTTCCTTGAAGAAGATTAATAGTTAAGCGACCCATCTTTTGAGCGAGATCTTCATACTCGGTAGATGTACTAGGAGAAATATTTGTGCTCATCGGGAGTGGTTGTGGATTACGGACCAAAGGTCTTTGGTGTAGGCTCTACTTTAGCAACAATTTCTTTGGGCTCCTCTTCCATGCTTTCTTCTTGCCTTCTTGCAATCTCCTTTGCTTGTTCAATGGTAGCTGGGCGGTCATACTTCACTCGTTGTCTGATTTATGGCTTCATCCCAAGAATGAAGTGCTTACAGAGGAGATTATCCATGCCATTCATCAACCCATCCGCTAGTCCTTCCTTCTAGATCTGGGCATCAAGCTTCCTCCTTAGCTCTAGAACACGAGCATGATAATCCCTTATCTTCTCCTTCTCTCCTTGGGATAGCTTTGTGATCTCGATCATGAGATCTGCATATTTTTGTTGTTCACCAAATTCTTCAAGAAAACTTTCAATTAATAAATCCCATGAATTTTTCACATTATCACCTAGTGTTTCAAACCACCTAAGTGCTGAACCATCCAAAAAGGTAGGAAAAAATTCAGTCCATTGTTCCCTTCTTATAAGGCCATTACAAATACAAGATCGCTTAAACTCTTGAATGAAAGAAGAAGCATCTTCATTAGATTGAGCTGAAAAAACAGGAATCTTTCCCATTTTCAAAAGTAACCACCGTGAAATACCAACTCACAAGTACAATCAACAAGACTTATGTGTACAAATAATTGGAATCACTATACTAGAAAGTGACTTTACACCTTTCTACAGTAAAATAGAAATGACCACGGTAAACTATGGTAAAACTTGACTTACTGCGGTAAAAACTGACTTTACTGTGGTAAACACTATTCACGATAAAAAGTGAAGTTACTGCGGTAAATACTATTCACGGTAAAAAGTGAAGTTACTGCGGTAAATACTATTCACGGTAAAAAGTGACTTTACTGCGGTAAATACTATTCCAGCAAAAATGACTTTACCATGGTAACTACTATTCATGGCAAAAATGACTTTACCATGGTAACTACTATGCACAGTAAAAACAAGGTTACCCTCTAATTGATTTTTGACTAAGTGGGAATATCTCTCCAGAAAATCCACCAACGAGGAATGGTCCCGGCAACGGAACCAAAATGTCATCACCAATCCGGCACTATGATAATTCTTCACCGAACTCCTCGTCTTTATGATTATTTACTAATGCACAGCCTTTAGTTTGGTGGATGTAATCTGGAAACAAAACAACAACATAACACAAGAATACCATCGACTATGATAAGACAGAATGATGACAAATCTGAAATATCAAAATAAATTATAATATTAACATGAAACTATTACAATCTCACCCATGAGGTACTTCAAGTGTTATTGACTTCACTTGCCTTTCATCAAGACTATGGGAGAAACTTTACAATTACTCCTCTTAATGGCTTCTTCAACACACCTTTAAACCGATGGCTTCCTTCGCACACTTCCTACAATATTTCTCACTACTTCCTTCTATGCTAAATTAGGGGGTGGCCTCTCTATTTATAGAAATTCCGGGCTTATCCATCTTATCTCTAAGATAGGATAAGAAATCCACTCTGACGAATCATATTCCATACCTTAACTCTTATCTCGTACATGTAAGCTTATCTCGTTAAGATAAGATAAACCTTATCATTTTACATGGGTTCCACATTTTAGACTTTTTACAAATAAAATACACAAAATATTTATGACCTCACTCCTTGTCTTTATTACCAATATAATATTTCTAATTCCTAATCATGTAGACCCTACTTCTCTAATTACCCAAACTTTGACATTTTAACATTACTGACCACTTACGACAAATATTTACTTTTACAACATTCCTAATGTACTTTGACTATTACCATACTCCACATTATTAGCGGCACCGTCTTGATGGCGCCGTTATCTTCTATCGACACTACTACTAATTATACTTAACAACATCCTATTCCTAATACATACATTAATGAAATAGAAATTACGGAGGAAAATTTTAGTGTTGATAAGACTGAATTTGTTCCAACCCAAATATAAGGTCGAGTTAATGAGTGAAACAGCTTGATTGCCATGGTTACAATAGATTATCTCAAGCTTAACAATAAATCGAAGAAAAGGATGACCTACTATAGACACAAGGCACTTTGCAGCCCACCTCAATGCCTAAATCAAGGGAAAAAACAAATAAATAGAGCAACGTTGCAAGGAGCTAAAGGAGGTGGCATCACAAGATGCTCTTACAGATTCTCAAGCAAGGACCACAACATTAGAATATGAACTCGCAGCATCTAAGGATGCACGCCGGTTCGCTTGATCAAGAGAAGAAGTGCCTTCAACAAGAGGTTTATTCCAAGAAAGCAGAGGTCACTTCATTCTAAGAAAAGCTATGTACCTCGGAGGTTTGAAAAGGATGTGGTCAAGGATTTAACCAAGAAGCTCACTCAACAGCCCTAGAAAGGGGGAATCATCATGTTTGTGCAAGGATTGTACAACTCATGTTGTATGAGAATTTCCACTAAGGAAACAAACATAGGGTCCGCACTTAGATTCATAGCTGATGTGAAAATCATGTGTGCCAATGTAAAGTCCTCAACCTTAACCATCAACAATGTCATATCCACCAAGGTCCTTGAATAAAAAATTCTAGTTCGAAGCTTTATGACTCTTCGATGATGCCTTACAAGGGGATAGGATTACAGACAAGTGGCAGGTCATGGAAAAAATTAGTGAGACTATGATTTTCAAAAAATCTACTACTTAGTGCTAGAATCTCCGAACCATCTCTTATTAGGGATCTTTTGTCATGTAAATGTGCAACAGGAAATTGACAATTTCCGAGCATGAAAACTATACCCCTGTGCCAAAATTTTCAAGTCTATCACTCCAAGACACCCCGGATATTTCCAGTAATTCCAAATGACCTCCCGAATAATGTTATACCATTCCCTCGGTGATTTTAGGAATTCATTTGCAAAGCTACAGGTAGTTGTGGGAAGGGCTATCATTGGCCTTCCTAGAGATGGAGAAACCTCACAAAGTAGAGAAAAATATCCTAAGTGGATGTGGAGGTGATCCAAAGGTCTTAGGACATCATGGAGATGGTTTAGGAATATTTTGTAAGGTCTCGGAGAATTTGGGGTAGTTTTTCCAGAATTAGGGTTCACAGGCCTAGTCGGTCAATGGAAAAAACAACTAGTAGGATTCGAGAACAAGATTTTGGGAGATCTAGATGGAGTTAAAATTAAAATGAAACAATTATGGGATTACAATACCTACATGATGGTGGAATCATATTTTTCACAACACCTTGGCGCATAGGATTTTTAGGAAGCTTTTCTCAGGCACAAGTGGAGTCTCAAATCACAAATACGATTTTTCATGGATTATATAGTTGGATCAAGACATGATATACCCACCATTGGATTAAAAATTCCATTTCCAGTTAGGATCATATAAAATTTCACCAATAAATTCCACCAGGAGCTTAAATTATCATCATCCCAAGTTTCCCTCTCAAAGGCAGTTCAGGAGTTAGTCAATTTTTAGGACACATGTCAGCACCAAGAGCTTGGTGGGATTTCATGTCCCCAACATCCCTAAGGTCAGGTACACCAACCTTGGAAAATTCACCTTGCCCCCATATGACATCGGGGACCCTCATGTGACCTCCGGACTTGACGATTAAGCGAACAAGTGCATTTTTGGAGAATCCATTCGATGTCGTCGAGATCAAGTGCCACGTGTTAGCTCTAGGACCACCATGGAAATTAATGTCCCTCAAAACCACGAGGTCAAGCAGATAAAACATTAAAAAATGTTTCCAGCCCCTATGGGGAGTCTTTTTGTCATCCATGTGACCAAATTTCAACCCCGGGTGCATTTTTGGAGCATCCATTCCCTATCGTCAAATCAAGCGCCATGTGTCAACTCTAGGACCACCATGGAAATTGATGTCCCTCACATCCATGAGGTCAGGTACATAAAACATGAAAAAATGTGCCCAGACCTTATGGGGAGTCTTTTGGTCATCCATGTGATTAACTTTCAGCCCCTAGTGCTTTAAAACAACTTTTCTCACCTTCATTCCCTGCCATCGGATCGCTGCCACATGTCATCCTCTTGACCACCATGGAATTTGATTTCCCTCACATCCCTAAGGTTAGGGACATCAAGTCATGAAAAATTTACCCAAGCTTCTCCTTCCATGATTTCAAAAATTCAAAAATCTAACTGCCGCTTCAGTGCTTCTAGTTGCTTCCACTCTGTGCACATATTTTCTCCATTCTTCCTCTATAACTTCTCACCACCATTCCTCCATTTTTGAACCTCAAACCAGACCTACCATAAAGGTACTTCCCTTCACTCCATGAAATCATGCAGGTCCTAGAAGGAAAATTGGAGCAAACACAGAAGGAGAAGCACAAAAAGAAGAAGGAGAAAATAGAGAAAACTCCATGGCCATGAAACGAGAAGTTGAAGAAATATCCCAAACGGATGCGTGAAACAACAAGTTATATTTTTATGTTCATTCCTCTACCCAAGGACATCAAGAATACACCTTCAAACTCTCCTCTCATGTAATAGAGCATCCACAACGAAGAAATCCCACTTCTGGCTCAACAAAGAAAAAAATCCAATTTCCCATCAAACCGTTGGGCAAAACAAAGTAGAATTTCATGTGAAGCACTAGAAGAAAAAACCTATCGCAATGAAATTTATTTCATTGCAAATGGAGGAAAAACCATACCTACAATTTTGAGGTCCATTAATGGTTTTCGTGTCCAAAAGCATTCTAGGTCTAAAATTTGAAAGTTTAAAATCTCTTGGACTATTAAGCGGTGGGTCTGAAATTTTAGAGGGGTGATATTGGGAAAAAACCCATATCAAAAAAATTCATTCCATGTCAATTGGACCTCCAAAATCCCACTTTCTAAAAATAGTAGGTCTTCTACATAGGACTGTTATTTTAGGAAATTCAACAAAAGAACCCGTGAAGGAGAAAGAGACATTGGAGGTGCACGGTAGCTGATAATTCATCGAAACAAAATTTTTGACACTTACTAAAAATAGTAAGTGGTCACACGAACACCTATTAAAAACAAAAAACTTCACACTTTGAAAGAGTATTTTTAGCACAGTGGGACACTCGGAACTTTGTTGCATCGAGCTTTCCATGAACGAGGATGAACAAACTTCATCATGGGTAACATCTTCTACTCCTCTCTCTCTTCCCTCTCCCCGAAATTTCTCTCTCTTCAAATGTTCTAATTCTTCATTGGGGTTTGTGCTTTTTGATATGCATTTAAGTCACTTAAAAGAAACTTTAGAAACATAATGTAAATTAAGTCACCTTGATTTTATAAAAGGGACTTAAATATTTTGTAGCAATATGAATAGTATAAAGTTATAACTAAGGCAAATGTAGGGTCATGAGGAAGATGATAAGTCACCTCTCATTCTATAAATTGTAAAGTCATTCCCATTTCAAAGGGTTGGTCATTAATTTTGTAAGCTCAAGAGTGTATTCTACCTTGAGAGAACAAAGGAGATAGCCAAATTCTTCCTTTCCCCCCATTCTCAATTTCCTCCATTTCTCCACTATGTACAACTTTTGTTTGAGAAATTAATACAAGAAGAAGGATTTTCTAGCTTTCTTTGACTAAGATATTTCTTGATAATTTGTGTTCATCAAATTTCATTTGGTCTTAATGATGCTTACAAAAAAAATTCTTCTCATAAATACATGTGATGATACTTCTGACTAGTGTGTGTAGGAATCTGATTTCCTACCTACAACATTAGTTCTCCTACCTCTTTTCTCACTCCCCTTTCCCACACTTTAGAAAAAGTAATCTCTAGAAAGTAATTTCTAGCTTTCTTTGTAGGGTCAATGGAGTGCCCTTCTTGAATCTCGATTGAAAGGCCACTACAGAAATCCACCTTTTTCACGCATGCATATCTGATGACTTCACCGTTAAGTAGAGGGACTTAGATTCCTAGAGAGTTGGCAAGAAATCCACAATTTTTTCCATCCAAAATTTTTCTCTTGACAGGATCAAAGATTAAAGTAGCACATAAAAAGAATTAGTTCAATTGGGCTTCCCATCTCCCTTCCCCAATGACTCCATTGTCCTATCGGAGGACCATATCCAAAAACTTCTTACAATTTAAGTAACAAGATAAGACTTCCTTGCAGTCCTTACAAGATGATTCTAGTGTCGTTGTAGTGGAGGCCATTTTGAATCCAATTGTAAAGGGAATTTCCATCTGCACACAATGGTGAAAGATATTCAGAAATTTTCTCACAAGGAGATCATCAAGATGGATACTGACCTTTCGGGCTCTACAATGAAGTACTTACCCGAAAGAGACTGAATGGGTTGGGTACCGTGCTACTTTGAAGCAACTCGAGTGGCATCTCTTTGAGCCATGTTTTGAAATCTTGCGGCGGGGAAGGATTGCTATATTCTTCCATAACGGAATGGAGTCCTTGGTGAGTCTCCATAACTATAGAATTATTTCTACATTTTTTGGGGCCCCTCCATTTCTACTCCCTTTTGTTGCCTGACCTCTTTTGTATTTTGTTGGACTGAATTTTACCTAATTATAGAGCTAGACACGGAGGTTGTCCACGTGTCCCTTCGGCACATTTTGAGGAAGGAATAATGCATTGGAAACATTTAAGAAACAAGAATTCTCCACATGTCTCGAAGTGTGGCTAAATAGCCCCATGCGGGTTAAAAAGACAAGGATAAAGTGGAAGGATGCACATGCCTCCACGTGTTGCCTAGGCGTAACTTTGAGAGGAAAAAGGAAAGGTGACACTTAATTTGATTTCATTAAAAAGCAATGTCTTTTTATGAATTTTTAAGTTAGATCATGTTTTTAGAAGAGTTAGTACTTATCATGCTCAGTTCATGTGAATTGATTCATCTTTAACAATTTTTGCAGATGGACTTCGTGAAAGATGAAAGAAGAAAGACTTATAAGAAGTTTTATTTATTTTATTGATGAAGTTAATTGATATGATTAAATGATTATTATATAAGTTTCTTGAAGTGGTTCTGTTTGGGAACATGAAAGGCCTAGAGCCATATTATTGTAATCATTAGGAAACATGTTGATTTTTGGAGACTTAAATATGTTGATGGTATTTTAGTATAAAGGAATAAAGATGACTTCCTAGTTTATATTGTTCAACAAAAATGACTAAATGTTGAGAATAGGAAGTTAGTGTGATTCCTTTATTATAAATAATGTTGATTTAATCATATTGTTACTAAGTCAAACTTAAATATGACTTATTGGATACTATGTAGCTTGTAAATATGCTAAGTGAAGGACTTAGATAAATTCGATAGTTGAATGAACTATTATGATCACATTAAAATGATATTATGTTCTTTGTCTTGAATGATCTGCATTGTAATATTATGTTCATATGGAAATGATATTATGTCCTTAAATGGAAAGAAAGGTAACACACCTATAGGGTTGAATTGGTTATTAAGTTATGAATCTTAAGTACATACTTACAATCTAAGTACTTATTGTAGATTTACAATAAATGACATAATAAAAGTATGTACAAATGAATTCTTTTAACTAGGTTGTAACTAAAGAAAAGTTGTATGCTTATGCAGAAGTGTTGGCTTGCATTGATAGTATATGATACGTGATAAAAGTATGAAACATATCTATTAATGTGAAGTATAGAGACATTGTGATTGTGCTACCCTATAATGATTATACTAATTAGTGGCATAGTACTTAAATGTATTAATGAAAAACATTTTCTTAGTTCCTTAAGCTTAAGGAAGAATTAACTCTTTAATTCTAAATTTAAATAAAATAGTTTTTGATCCCTACTTAAAGGATAGTAATGGTATGAGATTTAACAAGGTAAATAATTAAATTTGAGAAATTTAATATCCTTAGATCAAGTTGAGATAGGACCTTAGGTATGACTCATTCAAGGTGAAAGTGTCATGAGACCTAGGCTAACCTATCGTGATTTAATTAATACTTTGAAACATTAAGATACAATGTTCCAATTTAGGACCCTTGGTGTGTCAACTCACTATGGACATTACTCGATCATATCTATTAAGTGACAGGTAGTCACTATTTGGATACTATTTGATGTAACCTAGAATTTACTATGAATAACCTTAGCGTCTTGGAAAATCACTCATCCCGAGTGAGTTCTCACCCAAAGCACACAAAGGCACCAAGCCCTTATTTAGATTTGGTTATATAGAATGTTAGAATGATGGTGTATATAGGTATCCATATTCATTACTAGAAGTAAACAATACATAGTTCATAAACTAGATCTAGTTCTTAGAATATATATAAGATTTACCATGCAAGAACTAGATTCAGTCATGGTCAACACCATTATTCAGCCAATATGAACCATTTTATTAAATACGTAAAACACAAAATCTTCTTACATTACATAAGTATCTCCATGAGTCATGTGTACGACAAAACCAGCAACATAACTCTACAATTTGACACACACACACACACACACACACACACACACACACACACACACACACACACACACCAAAACCATGCAAATCAATACATATATATGGGGGTGGGGACTTTCCCTTCACCACCCATGAACTTCTCAAAATAGGTCACATGCTAATAATAGCCATGTGCCTTTACAATAGGATGCACAACATGTAAGTTCTCTAATAATAGACTTCCTATAGTTAACTCTAAGTAGAAATCCTATTATTATCCTAAACTATGCATGGCACTCGGTGTCATTTGTTCCCAAAATACCATCACATGGAATGTAATTCTTCATGTCTTTGTGTGCTTAGCATGCTAACTCCAAAAATAGCCCTTATCCACCAAATGACTAAGTCTTGATCCTGGGCGCTTCAACCCTATCATAGCGTTGCGTGCCCAATACTTAGGCCATTTTTTCTTTCAAAATTACCCCACACTAGATTACATTGCTTCCTCAACAATGGGTAATCACCATATTGCTCTAAAGAATAAAGGATAAATGAATGAAATAATAAGGAATAAAGAATATGGCGAGTCATTTTATTATGTACCCTTTTCATCTTCCGGTAGAATGAATTGGATATTCACTTTGTATTTCTCCCTCAAAATCATACCAGTCCTTAAGTGTTGCATTGGTCTTGTTAGGGATGTCCACAACAACGCCATCTAACTCATCCATAGTCATGTTTCTGCCCTCACTATTCAAAATTCTAAGGATGTTGGCCATACCTAAGACCATCCCTTCCATGACATCCACCTTCGTAGAAATGAGCTTCTGATGCCCTTAATCCAATCCATATGTTGTTTCTTCGCAACATCCAGTGTGCTGCACTTTTTTATACCAAGGTAACTCATTTTGTGCACCTGAGTGTTTCATCCTTTGCTTCTTGTAGAACTTCATTCTCTTATGCCTTTTTCCTTTCATGTATTAAGTTATCAAGCACTATACACATGGCTGATAATGTATCGACTTCTTCATTTCATCTTTTAAGGCTTGTAAAAATATCTCTTAGTTGGATATATTTCTTGTAATTGAAGCCATGACCCTTGATGCTTCTTCCACAACATCCTTTTTATTACGAAGGCACGTTGGTCTTTCCTCCACATGTTGTATTCTAACCATCCCTATACCCTTGTTCTCCTATTTGTGCTTCTTGCTCAGATGTTCATATAAGTTCGGAACTCTTCATAGTTATGATTCTTTCCACAAAAAGAACAAGTAATGTTTTGAGGACATTCATGCTTGTAATGGTCGGGGATCCGCACATATAACATGTTCCATGAGGGAACTCACTTCGTCAAACGCCGTAGCTTCAACCTCTAAATCCACCATGGTATCCTTGACATCTACCATGGCCTCCCTTAAAGTGCCCTTCATTTTTATCATAGCACCCTTTAATGTGATCATGATCATGTTTCTCACCTTTATCCTTAGAGTTATTTGAAACTCTTGTATTTCGTACACCAATATCAATGGCATCACATATTTGATCAATCAACCTACAATCTTGATGTTGTGAGTGATGGACCAACAAATTTATGGTAGCAGAGACACGTTATTTCTTATCGCGCATTGCAATAATGGAAATCGTCTATAGTAGCAAGGTTATTATGTGAAAATATTCTTACCAAGTATATATGTCCTTTGAGTTTGACAAGTGATAGGGGTACTCATTTCTGAATGTAACAATCAAGATATTATTGGATGAATTTATGGTTACACACCACAAGACAACACCCTATCACCCACAAGAAATGGGACTGTTGAATTCTTCAACAAGATATTGAGTCGAGACCTTGCGGAGACATTTGTGATGTTAGAAGGAAATATTGGGATGATAAAATTTTTGTTGTACTTTGGGCATATTGAACAACCTACAAAATGTTGAATAAGGCCACACAATTTTAGTTGGTGTTTGGCATAGAAGTATTTATTCCCATGGAATTCATGTTACCTTATTTTTGTATTGTATGTGTGGGAGGTCTAGCTAATGAGAAAGCATTGGAAGAAATAATTGACAAGTTGATACAACTGTATCAAAGGTGCACCATAGTATGTTGGAGTCAGAAGCAAGAAAAATCCAGGTAAAAGGCATGGCACAATAGGCACATCAAGGAAAATAAGCTTAAGGTTTGGAAGATGGTACTTATTTATGATTCAAAGTTTCTGTGCCACCTAGGAAAGCTTAAGGTACATTGGTTGGGACCGTATGTTATCACTCACATACTTGAATCAGTTTCTTTCTAGTTAGAGGAGTTTGATGGAACACAGTTACCTGATTACTTCAACGGGAGCAGTGTAAGCCCTATTATAAATAAGCCTTCTTGGTGTTTGTAATAATTTAGTATTTCCATTTAGATTAGATTTCCCTTACTGTATTTCCTCTAATGTGTTTCCTTCCTTGTTTCTATTCTTTGTCAATTTTGTTCAGTGTTATGTGTAATAAGAATGTTTATGCACCGAAAGTTGATTACAATCTAAAGTGTTATGTGTAATAAGGTTAGTCTGGTATAGAAAAGAAATAAACTCACATGTGTCCTTAAAGGGAAATTTTTTGAAAAGCGATGAAAACTTCAAGAGGATTACTCAAAGTAAAGACCACGCGTAAGGCGGTAAGCGCTCATTATAACTCAAGGAGGATGCAACATTTGAGACTACGTATGTGCTTTGGTCACATTGGATAAATACATTGGTGTAAGGAATCGCGGGTAGAGGAGATCTATGATAGATAAGTAGTGGCGTGCCAGAAAGTTATGACTGAGGTGCCAAAGTTTGAGGTGTAAGAGATTGGGGTGTAGGAAAAGAGGGATAAAACACACTCAAAGGGAATTAATACCATGTACGGTGGTAGGTGGAGCAATTAATGAAGGGAATTTTTGAAACTTGGTTTAAAGTCGGTGTTTTCAACGTCATTTGTTACCTTGCGAATTTGAAGAAAATTTGGGAAGTGTGAAGAATATCCGGAGATGAAGAGCACTTTACGGAGCGAGTAAACTGTCACATTTTGAAGCATGGTTTTGAGCTTATCGGAAAAGAGCCAATGATGTAGCCTAGAATTTACTGTGAATAACCTAGGTGCACTAGCACATCACTCGGCTGAGCCGAGTGCTCACTAAGTGCACAAAATCACCATGTCCCTCTTTAGATGTGCTTATACATAATGTTAGCATGATGGTGTATATAGGTATTTAGATTCATTACTAATAGTAAACAACACATAGTGCATAAACTAGATCTAGTTCTTATAATATATATAAGATGAACTAAACAATGACTATAACAAGATTTACCATGCAAGAACCAGATTCGGTCATGGTCAAAAAATTATTTGGTTAATATAAATAATTGTATTAAACACTATAAAACACAAAATATTCTTACATTACATAAGTATCTCCATGAGTCATGCACGTGAAAAAACCAGCAACATAACTCTACAATTTGACACATACACACACACCAAAACATGCAAATCAATACATATATATAGGGGTGGGAACTTTCCCTTCACCACCCATACACTTCTCAAAATAGGTCACATGCTAATAATAGTCATGCACCTTTACAATAGGATGCACAACATATAAGTGCTCTAACAATAAACTTCATATAGTTAACTCTAAGTAGAAATCCTATTATTAGCCTAAAATATGCATGGCACTTAGTTGTCACTTGTTCCCAAAATACCATTACGTGGACCGCAAGTCTTCATGTATTTTTGTGCTTAGCACACTAACTCTAAAAATAACCCTTATCCACAAAACAGCTAAGTCCTGATCCTAGGTGCTTCAACCCTATCATAGTGCCATGCGCTCTTCTAGCACCCTACATTCGTGTGTCCAATACTTAGGCTATTTTTGTCCTTTCAACACTTTGTTGCTTAGTAGCTGTAAAAAATTATCTCATCAAGACCTTGAATTGTGACATGGTATTGTATTAAGTACAAGCTTTGTTAGAGTTACAAGGGTGGATTCAACCTAATGGATACACACCCAATGTTAACTTAGGAAGAATACATGAAGGGAAGTGGTATAGTAATGATTCAAATCATTATGGTGATACTTACTCTCCCATGGGAATCGTAAGATGACATAGAGGTACGTCTTCTTATAGGTATATCTAGATTTTTACCTTATACAAGACTTGTAGCTATTTACAACACCATTGATTGCAAATCCATATAAATTAATAAGTGATTAAGGTGAGATAACAAGTTTCGAATGGCAAGTGTTTCATCATGGAACCGAGTATGGCATACATGACTTTGAAACTTTGCGCAAACTAGTGTAAGTTTTTTATTACACTGTCGTAATTTCACCAAGATCTAAGTTGAGAGATACTTGGTGGGATTCCTTGACAAAACCTAGGTAGACACTTTGATATCTTCACTTAATTATCCTATCCTAAAAAAGGGAATACCAAAGGATACATTTTATGTATTGGCTTGTAAAGAGTGTTAAGGGGGATCGAGTAGGATTTGTATACTCTCATGTAGCTACACATGGTTTATGATAGTTATTGGAAATAAATTACATTAAGGTTTATGTTGGATTTAAATATATGGGTATTTAAATTGAGAATCATAAAGAAATAAAAAAATAAAAAATCTCCCTGTATGTGAAGTGACAAAAAGTGGATGTTACAATTCATCTCACAAACTCTAACTCATAGCCTAGGTATTCAAAATTACTCTTTCTTCTTATTTCTCAACTTCTCTTGCTCTAATATCTTTCACACATGATGTCATACTATGATCAAGCTGAAAAAATCTTATATTCCTTAAATTTATGCTTTAATACATGTAAAACACTCTCCACTAGGTCGCACTTCTCCCCTTGCAAGACTAGCTCACCAAATGAGCTCAAAAATCACTTTTATATGCATTTTTCTCTCTTACCCTAAAATTGTAGGTCCCTCATGATAAATTTGACCCAAAAAAACATTATTAAATAAAATTAACTTTATTACAATGATCACATATGACCCATATAGGTCAGCCTAGCCAAAACCCTTCATCCATGCACCAAAAATCCTCAAATCCCCATCATTGGGATGAGAAAAATCTTCTAATCCCAAAATTATTTTTATTCATGATCTAAAATTCACCACACATGTTTAAAATAACATCTAAACATCATGCATGGTTTCAATTATCATTCACCAATCAAATTATATCATTTAATGGGCCCATGGTTCATTGCGTTCACCAAACACTTCTTTTCCCAACCGCGAGCTGATAAACACCCTTTATGATACTATAAAGATCTCAAAATTCATTCACTAGGTTAAAAATTTACCCCTCTTCACTTTTTAGGTGATATCAAGCATTAACTCATCCATTTCATGCCTCAAAAACTCAATACCTCAAAGAAGAATAAGACTATCCTAAAAATGCATATACAAACTTCTTCACAAAATGACTTGAAAGACACATCAAATGACCATACAAAATCAAGCCATATATAATTGGAAATATATCTAAATTATCTTTCTATAAAATATAACAACTCCTTACAACTCTAAGTAGAAGGCTTTAAAACAAGTCCATCCTCAGTAAAGTTTTTATCCTTCCTTGGACTCAAGAACTAATAGTTATCTCAACATGCTCCATAACACAAAAACTAACTTCCACACTTAACCAAATCATTAAACACACTTATACTTGATGTATAATCCATAAAAGACCTTCAAAAATCAATAATAACTCAAAATTATCACTTTATCTCATGTAGCTATTTGCATGTTGCTAGAATGAGCATCCTCCAATGTTGACCCTCAAATAACAAGTCATGACTTCTGCATACCATGTCCAATCCTCAAGTTTAATACACCATTGGAAATTTATCTGAATCATCTTCACAACACAACTTGAATCAGATCCTAAATCATCCTGTAGATTCTAATATGCCACTTTTATTGAAAGTTACTCCAAACTTCCCCAAAAACTAGACAACAAATATAGGGAAAATTTTGCACTTTTTTAGGATAACCATGCCCTAAAACCTTCTTTAACATCTATATCAACTCTGGGGATATCATAAATGGCAAGTTAGTCACTACCTCATTTGGAAAATGTCTCCTCAAACTATAACTCTTCAAAACAAATCCTTTTCAGTGGGGCCGACATATCACTATATTTTGTAACATACCTTTTTGGAAATATGAAATATTCCTCTATAATATAATATCATCACTTTTGAGTAACCAATAAAAAAAAATTGATACAAGCACTTTTCTCCAAGATTATCCTAGATAGGGTTTCAAACCAACTTAACTTCTTAACAATCATCTATAAAAATGTGACAATTAAACAACCTCATTATTTTTTTAAAAGATTAATAAATGACCTTAGAATCTATCCCAAAGAGATCAGGTCCCCATGCAAAGCAAACATTTCACAACAAGCATCGAAGTTCCACATTTTATAGAAAAACACAATGTCACTCACTGGTTTCACCAAAACTTTCATATATTCAAAAATATTCTTCATAATGACCTAAAATTTGGCATTAAGCACCATGAAAAACCTCTATAACTATCCATGTTCAATATCTAGTTCCAATAATTCTCAAAATCTCCATCCAATCTCAATTACATGTGTTTTCTTACATGTTTCCCATTATTTACTTCCCAAGGACCCCAAATATGCATCATACCTCTAATTTATGACCTTAAACTCATTATACACCTCATGTACATTGTCACAACACTTTTCCCATACTTTAAAAATACTCATTAACTCCAAATATCATACCTCCTTAACATTCTACATGCTTCATGGCTTGAAACAAGCCTAGAAGGACTGATTCAACACATACAACTCATGAGATGAAAATTTTGACTCAATGCAGACATATGTATGCCTGGAAGACACATCATGGACCATGAAATACCTCATGACAACCTTATACCAACTCTAGAGAGATCAAAAATGACTTAACTCACTAAACCATGCACCAAGACTACAATAAAGCTGCACTGGACCATATGAACTTCATACCTAACACCTGAACAACATCATAGGGTGACACACATGATATCATGACACCATTTTCCATCAATGAGTTTGACATAAATGAAAACATAAACATACAATGGCCAACACTTTTCCATATGATAAAGCGCATACTTTGACTCATAATAATCTCTTCTTTAATACCTATGTGAGTTTCTCCCACATGTGTAACATCGCATGCATCCTTCAATATTCTTAGTGGAAGCATGTCCACCATATTAATCCCCTTGATTTCCTCTATGCCACATGAGTGACATTCTTCATCTCTCCTTGTATAATTACTTTTGGATGAACTAAAACTTTCTAAACTTTTTGTTCCTCCATTTCGATCGGTATTTTTATCTTAGGATGGAGGATCAATACACAACATTCTCTATCTAATGGTTCCCCAATGATAGGATATTCTTCCTTTTTAAAATATCTTCCAATTTCTCTTGTGGGATTCTTCTCTTGCACCTCTAATTGCCGCAAATGAATTCTTACTTGTATATCCTTTTCGAAACAATCGTGTATCATCACTATCCTACTCTCTCTTGTATGGTCAACCAATAATGGTATCAATAACTATTGATCCTAAGTATTCAATTTTACAATGGTATCAAGGAATAAAGTAGGATACACACATGAACCGACACACATTCGATAGATTTAAAGTGGCTACATCAAGTGCTAGAGTCACATATCTAGATGGCGATAATTCCTACACTAGTTCAACCTATGGTTTCTAAGGCCATAGTCAAGATAAAGGAGAGTACCCTACTAAGATATTGATAGATGGGTGAGGAGACGTATAGATCAATGATAGATAAGACAAGCATGAACAATATAACTGAAATGAAAGTAATGAAAATATAAGAATCTGATCATGAATAAGAGCACTATGCTAACTAGTATCAAAATACATATAACATTAAGATAACATAGAGTAATGAGTTAGGGAAACAAAGTTATACATGAAAAATGACAAAGATAGTTAAATCACTAACTTGTACCTATAGGGTGGTCATTGATGCATCTATCTCGCTAGATAAGTAGCACACCGAGAGAATCTATATTAGGTGGAGAAGGGGAATAATGTTCTTTTCCTAGACTCACTATAAATGACCAAATAGTGCAAGAAATCCAACGAAGAAGAAGATTCTCCAATCCAATGCAATCTAAGTGCAAGATAAACAAAGAGTTGAGCAAGTAGATGTGATTTTGGCACAAAAGATAAGAGAAGATGGCAGCTCCTAAGATTCAGACTTCCTTCCTTCATGAATTTCAATATGTGGTAATCATATATACGATGTCATTTCCCATGGATTATGGCCTTAGCTAAGAAAAAAATTTCACCAGCACCATCGCTCACGGGAAATGGCATCGGCCAACAATAGTAAATTAGGTGGTATGTCATGCAAAGTGAAAAAGAGTGTCATAGATCATGGAAATGGATTTACAAGGTACCAAATGGTGAAATACAAACAAGATATTGGGAGTCAAATGTGTGTGAGACCTAAGGGGACAATTATAAATAGTATAAAGAAAACTCCATGGATGTCTTATCATCAATCTTCATGTTATTCTATTCTCCTTATGTTATTTAACTTACACTTCATCTACCTCTATTTTTCTTCTTCATAGAAACGAGAAACTCTTCTTGGCTTCTCTTTTCTTTCGCCTCTCTTACTTCCTTTAAGGAAACATGTATCTTTCCTTAGTTGTCCTCAACCCTTATACTCTCCAAAAGAGAAAAGAAAATTCATTGTCTTAATTCACCAAGGATGATTCTTCCTTTTCCCATTTATGGGATACAATTTTTTCCCATCATCAAATAATGGGTTTCCCTCTTCGGATCAATAGCTATCACATTCGGATATTCTTCAATGAGGATTCCTTCCTCTATGTATTGCTCAAAAATTTCCCCCTCCTTGATGTGTTTGAAATAATATTTGGGATTCTCATATCCGTATCTCACTCTATTATTGTCTCTCAAGATAGAATTATTCTCTTTACCATCCGAATAATATCTTTCACAATTTCCTCTCTCTTGGTATTTTTCAAAATATCTTTAATTTTCTCACATAGAATCTTATCTCTCTTATTTCCCCTCGAATAATTTTTTCTCTCTCTCTAAAGCCTCAATAATTGAATCATTTTCCACCACTCTTCTTACTTTTTGCATGCACAACATGTCCCTTCAATTTTGAAGCCATATTTTCCCAGCTTCTAACCTTCTTCTATTTTGTCCCTAGTCTCCTCACTTGGAGATCTTTCCAATACTTGGATAACTTATTACACATCCTCTTACATGCAACCATTACCTTCATGAGTTCTTGTACACACTTCTCTTTAAAAACATTTCTAATTCAACTATCCATTTTATAATATCCTCTAGGTTCTTTCTACCAAAAATAAAACAACATTATAAGTGGGCTTACCTCTTTCCTTCACCTTGACCTCTGTTAATCTCTTTACTTTACTATTTTTTCATCTACTTGTTGAAATTCTTTCCATAGCATCTTAGACACCATTTATTTTTCACATCCTATCCATTGCTATAATTTGTGAATCCAAGTCACTTTTATTATCTTTTTATATTGTTCTCTTAGCAATCTCTTGTTGGACCACGATTGTCGTTAGACCAAAACCCATAGGTGTTAGTCTCCGCTACAATCGCCAGAGTTAGGATCTACGAGAGGTGGTTAGTCCATGTCATGAAACTCATGAGGAGTGTTGGACACACATGCCAACAATCTCCCCCTCAGCATTACCCAAGTGAGTTTTGAACTCAAGACCTGTCGCTCTGATACCATTTGTTGGACCATAATTTCCATTAGACCAAAACCCATAGGTGTTAGTCTCCGCTACAATCACCAGAGTTAGGATCTACAAGAGGTGGTTATTCCATGTCACAAAACTCATGGGGAGTGTCATCACCAATCTGGTACTATGATAATTCTTCACCGGGAACTCCTCATGCTATGATTATTTACTAATGCACAACCTTTAGTTTAATGGATGTAATATGAAACAAACAACAAACATAACACAAGAATACCATCGACTATGATAAGACGGAATGATGACAAATCTGAAATATCAAAGTAAATTATAATATTAACATGAAATTGTTACAATCTCACCCATGAGGTACTTCAGTGTTATTGACTTCACTTGCCTTCCACCAATACTATGGGAGAAACTTTACAATTACACCTCTTAATGGCTTCTTCAACACACCTTTAAAGCGATGGCTTCCTTTACACACTTCATACAATATTTGTCACTACTTCCTTCTATGCTAAATGAGGGAGTGGCCTCTTTATTTATAGACTTCTAGGCTTATCCATCTTATCTCTAAGATAGAATAATAAATCCACTCGACGAATCATATTCCATACCTTAACTCTTATCTCGTACATGTAAGCTTATCTTTTAAGATAAGATAAACCTTATCATATCACATGGGTTCCATATTTTTAGACTTTTTACAAATAAAATATACAAAATATTTATGACCTCACTCCTTGTCCTTATTACCAATATAATATTTCTAATTCCTAATCATGTAGACCCTACTTCTCTACTTACCCCAACTTTGACATTTTAACATTACTGGACCACTTACGACAACTATTTACTTTTTACCACAACATTCATATTGTACTTTTGACTATTTCCATACTATACATTATTGGCGGCATCGTACTGGCAGCACCGTTATCTTCTATCAGATGCTACTACTAATTATACTTAACAACATCCTATTCCTAATACATACATTAATGAAATAGAAATTACGGAGGAAAATTTTAGTGTCGAAATCTTCCCCCTTCCTAGCTTCTACTCCGTCCTTGGAGTAGACTATTCTGGTGCTTGGAAAATCTTCAACTTGTCATGGTTGACCCATTTCATAATGGGAGTGCCATCTAATTCCTCCAATCAGTGCGTACCATTTTCATGCACAAATTTGTATTTTGTAGGGCCCCATCCATTTTGGAAGAAATTTTCTCTGTCTTCTTTTTGTATATCCGGAATCATATACTAGAACCAAGTCATTCACATGAAATGGAGACCACCGGATCTTTTGATCAAAGTATTCCTTCTACTTCATTTTCTTCTTATAGCTTGTATCATTAGCTATTTCCCTCATTTCCTCTAGCTAATGAAGATGTCCCAACCTTTATTTTCTTGAATCACTTTCATCCATTCTTTCATTTTTCATTACTCGACCGTGGGAATATCAAAATCAATAGGAAGAAGCTGGATCAATGCCATAAGCCAACTGAAATGGGAGTATCCTGTTGCTGACTTTTGATGTTGCCCTATATGCCCATAATGCTTTGCATGAATCCTTTTATCCCATTTATGTACTGTAAGGCTGCATCTTTTTCTAGAATTTGACACAACACAAAATTTGTTCATTCCACTGTCCATTTGTGCTTGGCTTGTATGTTGTTTCCTTCTTGTGCTTAGTAGAAAACTTATTGACTAGGGCTTCTACCACCTCATTAATGAAGTGGCTTCCTTGATCTCATTACAATTTCTAATGGATAACCAAATCTAGTGACAATGTGTTCATATATGAACTGTCCACTTCATCCATGGAAGTCAAGTTTTTTTGATGGCCTAGCTTTAACCCACTTGGTTAAATAATTTGTAGGCAACTACAATATATACTTATTTTGGTGTGAGGTAGTTGGAAGTGGACCTAAATGTCTCTTTCCCCACTTTTAAAAGGGACCAAGTGGAAGAATAGGGTATAATGGAGTGATGAAGTCTTACGGTTACCATAGGTTTGACAAATATCACATGTCTTACAATAATTATAACAATCTTTAAAAAGAGTGGGCGAGTGATAACCTAAATCCAAGATCCTTCTTGCTGTAAGTTGTCTAGAGAAGTTCCCTCCACATGTACCATTGTGGAATTCTTCTAGCAGTTCCTTCCCTTGATCACGTCCAACTGCCCTCTTGTACTGTCCATCAGGTCCTATTCGAAATAATACTCCATGCAAAATAGAATATGGATGACTAGCTTGAGTAATATTTCTCTTAGTCTTTGCATTGGCACCATCAGGAAACTTGAATTCATTCAGATAATTCCAAATATCTATGTATTCACTAGGGATTGTGTCAAGGGATAACAATGCTGCATCGGGAAATCATCATCATCACAAGATGATCCTAAACCATCATAGGCTCGAGAGAGTGCATCTGCATTGACATGCTTCTTTCCTAGCCTATCTATAATATCAAATTCAAATTATTGTAGCAAAATTATCCATCTTGCTATCCTCTCTGATGGGTTAGGCTTATTTACAATATATTTTAGAGCCTGATGATCTGTTACAACTAGAAATTTTTTTCCTAGCAAGTAATTCCTAAACTTCTTTACAAAAAAATGATAGCTAGAGCCTCTTTTTCGATTACTGATATAATTTACCTCAAGCCTTTGCTCATTAGTCTGCTCCCAAAGTAAATTGGATGTTCATTCCCATTTTCATCCTTTTGGGTCAAAGTACTTCCTAGTCTTTGCATATGAGGCATCGAGTGTACACAATGAATGGCTTGCTCCTCAATCTGGATTCTTTAAAGCAGTGAAGACACTGGGCTTCCTTCAGATTGTCCAAAAGCTTCATGCGCCTTATTTCTGGTTCATAAGTAACATCTTTCTTCAATAATTGGGTTAGTGGTGTGCAATCTTTGAGAAATTCTTAATGAACCTTCTATAGTACCAATACCATCTCTGGATACAACATGCCCTAACAAAACACCTTTAGAACATCCAAAGACACTTTCTATGGTTTAGTGAGGCTTGTGCTTCATCTAACCTTTGAAATGCTGTCTCCATTTGGTGTAGGTGGTCCAACTTGCTCCCATAGATGCAAAAATCATCCATAAATACTCTGATGAAGGTCCCAATGTAGGGTTCGAACACCCTATTCATCAAACACTGGAATTTTGCTAGAGCATTACACAACCCAAAAGGCATAACTCTATAAGCAAACGTTCCCCAAGGAGTGGTGAACATGGTCTTCAGCTGATCTTTCTCTATTATACGGACTTGGTTGTATCCGCTATATCCATCAGCAAAACTATAACACTCCTGGCCAGCTACTTCATCCAAGATCTGATCTGAGAATGGAAGAGGGTAATGATCCTTCTTTGTTGCCTTATTGAGCTTCCTGTAATCAACACAAATGCGTAGCTTCCCATTCTTTTTTATTGAGATCACAATGGGAGAAACCCATTTTGAATTCTCCACAGCAAATATGAATCCTGCATCAAGCAACTTATCTATTTCTTCTTTTACAATCTTGGAAAAATTAGGATTCATTCTATATGGCATTTGCTTTATGGGCTTAGCACCATCTACCAGCTCAATAGAATGTTCTACCCAACTTACTTGATGGAGTTCCTTGTAATCAAAAGTGAATATGTGTATGTACCTTGAAAGAGCCGGAGGTAGGATTCCTTCTCACTCTCCATCACAAAGATCACCAATCTTTATTTGTTGGAGACGATCATCAAATTCTTCTTCGAGATAATTTTATGGGCTCATGAGTCGATGTGGTTTGGAAGGATATCCATGTGATCAAACATCAACCTCACTTTCTTCATCTTCGGTGTCACTTCATTGGTACTAGAGTAATCGGAGGATGTCCAATCATCAGTTTCATCACTTGAATCCACAAGTTTTTCCTTATGATGTCGAGGGATCACATTTATCTTCACCCTCTCTCTACAACGTCCAAGTGTCATGAAGCCTTCATTCCAATAGTTTCTTGCATGAACTATCCTTAGCCATGGTCTTCCCAGCAAAATTGGGTACACAGCAATACCATTTTTCATCACCTGAAATTCTACCACACATACAACACCCATAACAGATATTGCCACATTTGAAACTACACCTTCTGGTTTAGTTTTTCCCTTATTTAATGACCTTAACATAAGTGTTGAAGGGCGATCAATTTTAAACCCAACATATTCATTACGGACTCGGTCATTACATTAAGCTGCAGCACCTCCATCAAATAAGACATCATGAATTGAAATACCATTACATAATACCTCAGCTTATGGAGCATAGGGATCCACCTCTGCCTCCAAAACAGGGGACCTCAACCTCCTTCCTTTGTTGAGCATTGAGTCCACTTCACGGCTCCGCCTCTTCTCAGAAGACATAGCCAAGAGTTGACCATATGTAATATTTGTAGGCCTTTTGGATAGATCTTCCAAGATGGAGTATGGTCCTTGCCCCTGTGAAATTAGAAAATCCTGCACACACCCAACTTTCTTCTCCTATGTTTCTTGCTAGTTTCTCTTTCATCTTCTTAGGATCATTTCCATCTTGATTATCTTTTTCTTTCTTTCTTTTTGTTACAAACACATCTACTTCATTATTTCTGCTCTTATCTACTACATCAAAAGAATTCATAGGTGCTTTTCCTTTATCATTATCTCCTTTACCAGATGTAGAAGCTCTATCTGGACAATTATACTTATAATGACCCTTTTTATAACAACCATAACAAACAACTTCAAAAATATTTCTTTTTGGACCTCTATCTCCTCCCTGAGAACTAAATTCTTTTCCTTGAAGAAGATTAATAGTTAACTGACCCATCTTTTTGAGTAGATCTTCATACTCAATAGATGTACTAGGAGAAACATTTGTGCTCACCGAGAGTCATTGTGGATTACGGAGCAAAGGTGCTTTAGTGTAGGCTCTACTTTAGCAAAATTTCTTTGGGCTCCTCTTCCATGCTTTCTTCTTGCCTTCTTGCAATCTCCTTTGCTTGTTCAATGGTAGTTGGGAGGTCATACTTCACTCATTGTCTGATCTTTAGTTTCATCCCAAGAATGAAGTGCTTACATAGGAGATTATCCACACCATTCATCAACCCATCCGCTAATCCTTCCTTCCAGATTTGGGCATCGAGCTTCCTCCTTAGCTCTAGAACACAAGCATGATAATCCCTTATCTTCTCTTTCTCTCCTTGGGATAGCTTTGTGATCTCGATCATGAGATCTGCATATTTTTGTTGTTCACCAAATTCTTCAAGAAAACTTTCAGTTAATAAATCCCATGAATTTTTCACATTTTCACCTAGTGTTTCAAACCACCTAAGTGTTGAACCATCCAAAAAGGTAGGAAAAAATTCAGTCCATTGTTCCCTTCTTATAAGGCCATTACAAATACAAGATCGTTTAAACTCTTGAATGAAAGAGGAAGCATCTTCATTAGATTGGGCTGAAAAAACAGGAATCTTTCCCATTTTCAAAAGTAACCACCATAAAATACCAACCCACAAGTACAATCAACAAGACTTATGTGCACAAATAATTAGAATCACTATAATAGAAAGTGACTTTACACATTTCTACGGTAAAATAGAAATGACCACATTAACTATGGTAAAACTTGATTCTTTCATGGTAAAAACTGACTTTCTTGTGGTAAACACTATTCATAGTAAAAAGTGAAGTTACTTTGCGGTAAATACTATTCACGGTAAAAAGTGACTTTACTATGATAAATACTATTCACAGCAAAAATGACTTTACCATGGTAACTACTATTCACGGTAAAAATGACTTTACCATGGTAACTACTATGCACGGTAAAAACAAGGTTACCCTCCAATTGATTTTTGACTAAGTGGGAATATCTCTCCGGACAATCGACCACGAGGAATGGTCCCAGCGGAACCAAAATGTCATCACCAATCCGGTACTATGATAATTCTTCACCGGGAACTCCTCGTCTTTATGATTATTTACTAATGCACAAGCTTTAGTTTGATGGATGTAATATGAAACAAACAACAAACATAACACAAGAATACCATCGACTATGATAAGACGAATGATGACAAATCTGAAATATCAAAGTAAATTTTAATATTAACATGAAATTGTTACAATCTCACCCATGAGGTACTTCAAGTGTTATTGACTTCACTTGCCTTCCACCAATACTATGGGAGAAACTTTACAATTACACCTCTTAATGGCTTCTTCAACACACCTTTAAACTGATGGCTTCCTTTACACACTTCATACAATATTTCTCACTACTTCCTTCTATGCTAAATGAGGGGGGTGGCCTCTTTATTTATAGACTTCTAGGCTTATCCATCTTATCTCTAAGATAGGATAAGAAATCCACTCTGACGAATCATATTCCATACCTTAACTCTTATCTGTACATGTAAGCTTATCTTTTAAGATAAGATAAACCTTATCATTTCACATGGGTTCCACATTTTTAGACTTTTTACAAATAAAATATACAAAATATTTATGACCTCACTCCTTGTCCTTATTACCAATATAATATTTCTAATTCCTAATCATGTAGACCCTACTTCTCTACTTACCCCAACTTTGACATTTTAACATTACTGGACCACTTACGACAACTATTTACTTTTTACCACAACATTCCTATTGTACTTTTGACTATTTCCGTACTATACATTATTGGCGGCGTCGTACTAGCAGCGCCGTTATCTTCTATCGGACGCTACTACTAATTATACTTAACATCATCTATTCCTAATACATACATTAATGAAATAGAAATTACGGAATAAAATTTTAGTGTCGGCAGGAGCGGTAGACACACATGCCAACATCTCTTCCACTCTTTTCTCTCCACCCATTGACCCATGACAGAGAACAAACTTCTCTTATTTTTAATGTGTGGATTTCCTCACTTTTATAATTATATTTGTACCTTCCTCTCCATATTTCTCATTAATAACAACATTTTTTTCATATCTCCTCTACCTTGTGTAGTGTCCATAACATCCAATATTTCTTAGATTTCCTTCAACATCTCTATCAATTATTTTACTTGTAGCACTCTTCCATTTTTTATGCCATATCTTCTCCCCAAATAAGCTCTCTTTCACAACCTATGGTTTTCTCAAGCGAGCTTCTCTTTCACACTCTACTGATAGATTCAAATAAGAGTCTCTTTTATCTTCACACACCTACAACAAAACTCACTTTAACAACACCATATCTCTTGACACCTTTTACCCAAAACCTCTTCTCTATTGGAATATGTCTTCTCTTATTTTTTACCTATAAAAATGTGGAAAACAACTCTCCGCATGATTCAAACTTGCTCTAATACCAATTGATGCAATCTAATTCAGGACCAAATGAATGGAAACTGAGTCCTATAAGCTAAAATAAAACTTCTCTATGTATTTTTCACCAATTTTATGTTATCCAATAACTTTTATTGTCCATCTGGTTGAAAGTTGGATTTTCCATCTTTTTAATGAGGATTTTAAATTAGCAAGTGAATGAATTTCACTAAGATTAGAATTTTTGGGAATGAGATGGGACATATGGTGTATGAGTAATCAAAATGAATATGTCAAATTATTTAAACAAAATCACAAACTTGCTTGATCCTTTCGCAGAAATCAAACCATTGTTTTAAGTAAAATATAGTTTTTGGGCCTCTTTAAAGGAAACACACATATGCATAAACAACACAAAAACCCATGGGATGAGCTTGAATTTATTATTACTTATAATTCATATCAAAAGCACCTAAAATGATCTTATCACATACTCAAAAACATTATTTTTGGGTTAAAACACTCTATTGGAGCTTACATGTATTTGTTTAAACACTTAGGCATATTTTGAATGCCTTAATACTCTTTACATAATAGGAATTTATTTTGGGCATATTTTGTTGTAACTTCTACATAAAAAACCCATCACCAATGTGGGTTTATATGATCTCCTCATTTTATCAATCTCCCCAACCAATAACTCATAAAAATGTCTCTTTCCCTCTCTTTCTTTCACTTGTTTTATTGATTTTTGTTGTGGTTACTCCTCCACTTATTGGATGTATTTTCCCCATATCTTGGGCATCCTGAAATTCCCCCATCAAAAAATTGAACATCCATTTCAAAAATAATTGTTTTCCTCTCATGAGATATTTTTGGTTGATTTTCATAGATGTGTAACTCCTGTCTGGGCCTTCTTTTCCCAAATGGTTTAGTCTACACCATGTCCTTATTAAAAAACAAACCCATATAACTTATTTTTAGTGAGGTGTCATGAGAAAATCCAATCAATAATATATGTATGCCAACTATTTGAAAAAATGCAAATAAGAGAAAATGAGTGTAATTTAATTTGTTTCATTCTTCTATATTTTTTGGTGATGCAAGATTGCTTGAAACTTTAGATGCTCTGCATCATTTTTTTAGGAGTTATGTTATGTATATTGACTTAATATGGTCTTATATATTAGGGATTTTACATAAATTTATTTATAGTTATAATAACACATTTGTAGTACATGATTTGTTAATTGTTATAGTATTAATATATTTGTGGTTATTGATTAATAGTTTAAATTAGGTTTTAGTTGTGCATCTAATTTAACGATTCATGTGAATGGAATTTTTCCTACCATGGCATGCATGTATGTCACTATATTCCCATGTTAGCCTATCACACTAAGACATGATAGATTATGGGATCCCATCTCATTTAACGTGTCAATAACAAAGTACTTACTCAAATATGATATAATAAAAAACATTAATTATACATGCATATACATGAAAACAATGAATCACATAAAAAATAATTCATATTCATCAAAAAAGTCTCCATACATTTAATAAATGCTCCAAAACATATTACTATCTCATCAAATCCTCAACAAAATTTATTTCTTTAGTAATAAATATTAGCTAACTTGTTCTCCATCATTATTAGCCTCCTCTATTATAATTCCCTCAAGGGGTAATTATACTAGTGGGGACTCACCCTTCACTAGATATAACAAGATTATAATTATCCTTGAGTCTTAAAAATAGATTCTAAATATTACATGGAGCGAAATTCATGCCACTTGTTTATGTTTCCTCATTTCGTGACACTGTATGATAACTCCACCACTTTCCTTTCTACTTTTCATGCTCTAATTACCTCTTGGAGTTACTATTTTTATCTAATTGATTTTTATTATGTTTCTCCTATTTTTTTTATATTTATCTTGTCTATTCCAAGGGAACTAACTTTCTTTCCATGTACTTCTTCTTTCCTCTTTCTACTTTTTGCACCTAAATATAACTTATTCTTTTTCGGACCTCCCACACAAATCCTCATTGATATTATCGTGCATCCTCTTTCTCTCTTTAGACACCTATAGTTTGATCAATGCACTATTACTCCTAATATTGCACTCCCTATTCTTCCCTTTGCAAATTGACGGCACACCGCTAGTTAGACCTATCTAACTCCCTTCTCATGACATCCTTTTGGTCGTATTTCCTCTTATAAACCACTTAAATAGGCTGTCATAGCCTCGTTCTAACTACATTAGCTTCTTATCCCTTTCTAGTTTGCTTCTATTAGCTCCTGGAATATCAATCCACTTCGTTGGATTGATTAAGCCCTTCGAAACCCTTCCCAAACCCTAATTACTCTCTAAGAGAGATTAATTAGTCTAACCTAGGTTAACTACCTAAACATAGTCAAACCTCACTTAGACTTGCTAAAAGTGCTTTTTGGACTTTAGCATTTGTCCCACATGCACCCAAATATCCCATTTTCCCAAACCAAAAACTATAAATAGGGTTATACCCCCTCCCTCATTTCCTAAGAATTCTCTCTTCTTCCTAGCATAGATTATAGTATTTTGTTTAGGCTTTAGATTGTATTTCATCTTCTTCCATTGAGCTAATAGCATTTGATTTTGTATTTCATAGCATAATAATGGAGTAAAAGGGAAGATCCATTGGCCTTGAAGCCATTAATGGGGAGATCTCTTTCTCTTAAGCACATAACTGAATGCTTAGATCCTCTTAGGTTCATTATTTCAAGCTTTCAAAGAATAGAGGTTAACTTATTTTGTTTAGTTTGCATGTTTACTTAAAATTAATGTATGCAAAGAAGAAAACCTTGCTCATTTCTTATCACATGGTCCATTGATCAGATTGTTAAAAGCCTTTGAGTTTTCTTTAAAGATTCTTACCCCAAATCCATGCCTTTTAAAACTTTTCATTGAACACATTTGGCACACCCAATGGGACGCTTATGTCCATCCTCCATTGATGGAGGTCTTTTAGGTTTTTCAAGGTTCATTTTCAAGTTTTTGGTCAAATCACTTGTTATTTCCTCATTTATGTTTCTAACACTAGATAAATGACCTTCATTTACATGTATTTTTGGGTTTGATATAGAAATAGGACACTTTGACTAACAAATAACATGTCTGCTCTTGAAAATTTGAAAATCCATGAGTTTTACAGGTTTTCACAGGGTGTGCATAGGTGTTTATAAGGGGCACGTACACGTTGAAACCCCAACATCTCCGTCGAAACAGGGAACATACTTGTCAGCCCAGGTCCTTATCATTTGCAAATATCACCTCGATAGAGACATGCACGCATCTCCGTCATCTGGGCTGCATATCCATTTCTCTAGCCATGTGTCCATCAAGGGCTTGACTGTGTGAAACTATTTAAATTTTCACCTCTATGGGGATGTGCATGTGTCTCTGTCATATGGCATGTGTATCTATCTCTCTGGATGCATATGGATGAATATGTTTAACTATGTAAAAATTGATAATTTTGTTTATGCTAGAGGGCGTATACACATTAAAACCTAGGCATCCACGTTATTATGCAAGTGTCCCTGTCTATTTGCAAGCGTTTGTGTTTTTTTATATCTTTTGAATTTAACTAATTTTTTTCTACACGTGCATACATTGAGTTGGGCACGTACCCATCGGTTAGGGAGCGCTAGTGTCGGTTTGGGTGCACAGTGTCTATGTAAAGATTGAAATTTTTTCTATAAACTGCAAAAAAATTATAATCTTTGTTGCAGATTTCTAGGACTAACAAGTTAAAAATAGATTTTTCTTTGGTCTTTCAGTTTACATAGTTAAGTGTTTTTTGGTTTTTATCCTAAAAACTAAGTTTGTAAAAGTATGTATGCTCTCTCCTCGCACCTTAAAGAAGCAATCTTGGAGATCAGAAATACTTATACCAAACTTATATCAAACTCTCAAAAACACTTATTTTATAAAAGGATGGAGTAAAACTTTCATGTGATTTCAGAAGGATTTTCATGTTGCATATGCTCTTCCTTTGCACCTTTTGGTGATCTTAGGAATTAAAAAGAATGTGTAAAGTTCTCTTTCTTGACATCAACCTACGAACTGGAAAATTACTAAAACTTGTTGTCTACATGACCTAATGATTACCAAAGAAAGCTATCAAAAACAAAAAAAAAATTCTAATATGCGTGTTCTCACAAGTTGCCAAATGGTGTGCTACTTAAAACCATATTAAGTTAGGTAAGATAAAAAACACACCATATTCAAAACATTGTATTGCAGGTTTGAGAAAGAGGCGTCTCTATTGACTCAATTGGAACATAACCCCTTTGGCATAATGCCTTAAGCTATAATAATGGGGTGGTTCTAGGAACTCTAAAGTAAACCACCACCGAGTAATCTCATGGATGAAACAAGAAGCACTCGCTTACCCACTTGATTAGTATGCCTTATAAGATAGAGTTACCATTACCCATATGGCGACCTTAGGTAGAGCACACGTGGACACACTAGTTGCCCTTTGTGCTCGAAGGGGGTAAAGTAAACCTGAGATACTCCCAAGATAGGCAAGGGACTATTTGGGTAAATCACGCTCGCTTAAGACAACTTTGTAACACCTAGTTGAGATAACTTATTAAGGATGTCATTTTATCTTAGAGACCACTTTACTAATCCATTGTTACGTCAAGCCATCACAAAGTGAAAAATCATCTGGAATCTGAACCTTATTTCTCAAATAAGGAAAAGAACCCTAGTGAGTTTTATCTAAGTGTCTTTCACCACGAAACTAAACTACATCCCACTTTCGCTTAGTTTTCTCTTATCTTTAGATGAGGTGAAACTCTACCCAAGTGGTGCTTGGTTTGTTTTCATCTTTTGATCTATACCCTTGCATTCTCACCGCCCACTTTTCGGGGTGAGAAGGGAGCATACCTCACCCATTTTTATCAAAGATAGTCCTTGCCACTTTTTGTCTATTTACACCCATCCATGTTTACGGTTGGGTTGTTAAATGTCTAAAGTGTGCAGGTACGTTATTTGTATCTTTGATAAAAGTCCTTCCATCTTGATTTCAAGATCATCTTCACCACTATGAGTCTAGTTCATCTTTTGTCTAATTTTGAGTTAATAGTTTTGTTCGCATCTTAGACACACAATCTTGGTACTTACATCATATTATCATTTTGTGAGAAAATGGTATAAGTCCCTTTTATTGCGCATTACACTACTCACATGATTTGAAACTCCTTGCTATACTTATCACTTCGTTTCAGTTTTGACATCATATGAGTCTTCTTATAAAGTGTCGATAATGCCTTATATATATCGTGATAAGGTTATCATGGTACTAACACCTTGTTTGCTTGGTTAATGTATCACGGTGACGTTATTACACTATATTTATTCACAACTTCCATTTTTCAAAAGGCTTGGCTTTCATCGAATTCAAACTAATTTTACATATACCTTGTCGGGAGGCTGCGACAACATCACGTTAGTTCTTAGGCCTTGTTAGGGTTTTAACTTGACATATATATTGATACATCTTTATTGCTATTTATTTTTGGGGCATAGGCTTGGTAACAACAAATTGAGTGATCATTACATTTAGGTGTGCATATGAGTGTTCCTTGATAAATATGAATACATAACACTATATCTAGGATATGCTTTAGTATAGTTCAAATATCACCTTGAGTGGATTATAGAAAACCATACAATTAGGGGTCGTGCTAGCTGCGTACAAATGTCTTCTCGTAATGCCTAAAATCATAAAAATGGCGACCAAATCAAATGAGCATGATATAGGAGAAAACCCTTTTGACACCTTCCCATTTAGCGGCCATAATTTAGCACCTCTCTTTTCTCAATTCAAAGATACAGAGACATTAATTGACCATAGTGGAGAAGAATCGACTCTTCTAGAGAGCAACAGAGGTTAGAGCTAAATAGATTTGATGAACTCCTATATTATAATAAATATCAAGTACTTGCAAGAGTCTTAGAATTAAGAGCTAAACTTCCACATGAGCATGAAGAAGAAACAAAGGTCATCAAAAATAACCTAGGAGAATGAAGATTCATCTTAGACACAGATAACCATTTTAATGTGGGATACACTTCTACTACAGGCGGCATAAGGCTGCTTTGTCGAAGATGAACCATCACAAAAACCTCACTATAAAGCTTCGTGTAAAGTGAAAATTGAATGTAAAGCTTCCCCTCCTCCAAAATTTGATGAAGAAGAGGACCCCTTGGTTGAGGAGGAGATCCTCCAAAAACAAATCTTGAAGTTGAGCTAGAAACTAGCAAACTTAAGCTCTTCAAGAAGAAACATATACAAAGACAAAGATAAAAACAAACTTAACGAGTTCCAATTTGATCCACACATAGAATATACCTTTAAGTCGACTCAAATGCAAAGACATATGTTTCCTACTAAGGAGAAACTCATTTAGGAAGAGCTGAAATCTATGAAAGATACACTTATTACATTATAACAGGGAAATTTTGGCCAAAATAGAAAATATTTGTATGAAGAACTATGTCCTTACCCCTTTGATAAGGACATGTTACAACATCCTTTCCCAAAACACTTTACCGTTCCCAAATTTGATAAGTATAAGTGCAAAAGTGATCCTCGTGATCATATAAAATACTTTTACATGGCTTGCCAAGAGGTTGCATATAGTGATAATTTCTTAATATGACTTTTTCCTCGCAGCCTAGGAGCCGTGGGATTGGAATGGTTCTATAACATACCCAAGGGCTCCATTACAACATGGCCCACATTAGTAGAGAAATTTGTAAGGCATTACTCCTATAATATGGAAACGACATCACAATGAATGATCTGTGCAATACAAAACAAAAACCAAATGAGACATTTGTGGGATTTTTACAACGATGGTGCAGGTTAGCTAGTCGTTTTCCTTGTGCATTACCAGAAAAATAGTTAGTGAATATATTTGTTCCTAACTTAAACCCTGAAATAGCCTTTAACTTACAAATGCATTGTGTCTCAAACTTTGAAGAAGTTATAGAGAAAGGTGGTCAAATTAAGAAGCCCTAATTTTAAAAGTAACGCTTAAACCTATCACTAAAAATAAACATGAAGAAAAATCCACGACAAACGTAAATTCTTCAATAAGAATAAACATGTTGTTGGTGATGGAATTACATACTCCAAGAGAGTCCAAGCCATACGAAAGGCCCACTTTTATAGCTTTCTCAACGAGTCCTTATCTACCATCCTAAAACAATTGGATGATGAAAAATGGTGGAATATCCAACCACAATGGTACCATACCCAAAGGATGCTCCAAAACTAGTTTGGTTTAAAGATCATGAATTTTATGAATTTTATCACGTTAAAGGACACAAAATGGATAGATGTTTGAGATTGTGCCATTATATCTAAGACCTCATCGAGGAAGGGAAGATTGTTGTGGATTCTCCCTTGATTTTGGTAAAAGTTCAAATGAAAAAATGGGTATTTACAAAGAACATTTTCCTAACCATATGGATAAAAAGAAAAGGAAACCAGATCAAGGGCAAACCTCTAATGACTATAGGATTGTTTCCTATGTTTACCCTACAAATGATAGTCCTTATGATTCCCTCATTGGATGTATTAGGTCATATAATGAGTAGATTAACACCATTCAAATTTTAGAAAAAAGCTACGTGGTAGGGACTAGACGTGCCCTCTTAGTCATACAACATCCTGTGCCTATCCCTCGGGAAGGTCAATATAATTTAATAGAACAGTTAGACAAAAAAACTTGCTAGGATATCTATTCTCGATTGCCTCAATATCTCTAATGCACATAAAAATATATTGTACAAGATGTTGCAAAATTCAAGGATTTCCACATATGTAGATCCCACAAATCTTCAAGATATGATTACGTTCCTAGATGCCAACAATCTTATCACTTTTGATCATACTACAATCCCGCATAACAACCCAGACCATAACTTACCCTTATATCTCGAAGTGGTGGTTACCCATTAAAAAATCAAAAGAGTACTTGTAGATGGTGGATCTGGTCTAAATATTTGCACTTTGAAGTTGGTTAAGTAGTTAGGCCATTTAGAAATAGAGCTAGGAACTAAGACTATCACAATCACGACATATGACAATGAAGAAAGAGAATCAGTGGGGACTATAGTGGTTCCCATGGAGGTAGGACCAACGTGTCATGACACAACGTTCCATGTCCTTGACTTGGACCTTCCATACAACATGCTCCTAGGGCACCCATGGATCCATGCCATGCAAGCTATTCCATCAACTTTCCATCAGTGCATCAAGTTATGTCATGAAGGTCGGTGGTTACCATTTTGGGTGACCCGAGAACCATTCACACATTGTAGGGCATTACACAGTTTTTCTCGTGCAACTTATGAATGTCCTTATGTGGATGTAGTTGTCCCTCTACAAATGGAGGCTATAAAAAATGAATAGATTCAGAGTCACTCACACCTTTCAATCAATAATTTCCCTCATTGGTTAACCCATTTGCTTCATGGGAGGAAAAATCAGCAAAATATGGCCTAGATAAGCCATTCACTCTTGAGCATGCTCTGTTGATATCAGACTTATCGGTATCTCCCAGGACAAGGGGTGAGCCTTATTTTCAGTTCAAGAGCACTCATGATCAATGTCCTAAACCATTGGAAAAATTTGTCCATAGTGGTCTCCTATCTGAGGAGAAAATGTTAGAATACCCTACTAGCAGAGTGTCATAAGGCACCATGGCTTCATGCAATCAAGAACCTCAGTACATCAAAGGTCCCCGCATGATGTTTGTCATGGGCTATAGTGGGTTTGGATGTGGCATTAATGCACAAGGCCGGTTAGAACCTATCCCTATCCCTCGTTTTAAATCTGATAAACATGGCCTTGGGATAAGGCCTCATGACACTCTACCCTCTGAGAATGACACCACCTCTTCTGAACGTGAGGACGTTTCATCTCATTCTGATAGTGATGCAGATTCCCAATGTAGCCTATACAAGGATCTTGCCTCCATGAACCTATTCCCAAATTCGTTGGTCCTTACCTTATCTGAATCCATCCCCTTAAAAAAATATCCAGTAGCCCTTGTATATCCTAAACTCATAGATTGGGATCAACAACTTCACGTGCCCTGGATTTATTTGAAAATGATGAGGCATTTGCGGAGTTCATGGGACTCAGGGATTTTATTCCAGCTGGAGACCACAAGAAAGGATTTAAGATTCAACTAGACACTGCCTACTTTAGGGAAGAAGTAGAGATGTGTGGATGGTTGAATAAGAAGGCTATAAATAAAGGTACATCTACTTTTGAGAAACCTGGCAAAAAGGATAAATGGAAATCTCATAGCGATAAACTCTTTGATAAACTCATAGACAAACAGAACGAAGAGTCTAAAGATAAATTGATTTATCCATTTAAAGATGATCATGAACTACCGTAGGAGGTCGATCTTACTCTTCCCCCTAATCCTACATGGATGGAAGATGCTTCTAAAATTTTGGTTGAGGAAACAATCAATGTCAACATTGGCTCAGAGGAAAAGCCTAGAATACTAAAGTTGGGAGCTTCACTCTCAGCTCAGGAACAAAAGACCTTTGTAGAGCTCTTAAAAGAATACATAGATATATTCACATGGACATATGCAGATATGTCTGGTTTAGACCCAGAGCTAGTTGTGCACAACCTCGTTGTGCACCTAGATGCCAAAAAATCAAGAAAAAGTTAAGAAAGATGCATCCTAAGGTGGCGCTCCTTGTCAAAGAAAAATTGGAAAAGCTATTAGTTGCTGATTTTATTAAACCTATTGACTATTTGGAATGGATCTCTAACATAGTCCTAGTACAAAAAAATCCTATTGGCATCAGAATTTGTACTGATTTTCATGACATTAACAAGGCATGCCCAAAGGATGATTTTCCCCTACCTAACATTGACATGATAGTTGATTCCATAGCTGGTTATGAAATGTTGTCCTTAATGGATGGATTTTCAGGTTATAACCAGATACAAATTATAGAAGAAGATCAGCATAAAACAACATTCATCACCCCTTGGGGAACATTTTACTACAAATTCATGTCCTTTGGGCTAAAGAACGCTAGGGCTACTTATCAATGGGCCATGACAGTTATATTCCATGATATGATAAGTGACATCATGGAGGACTATGTTGATGACATCCTAGCAAAATCCAAAAGTAGAAAAGAACACCCTGGAGTATTGAGGTGTATTTTCAGCATCTCCAAGACTATAAGGTTCGTTTGAACTATAAGAAATGTGTCTTCGAGTGTTTTATCGGGAAAAATCATAGGGTTTATTGTTTCACAAATAGGGATTGAAGTCGACCACCAGTAAAGGTTATGGCTATCACATAAATGCCCCCACCTACTACTCTCAAGTAGATAAGGAGTCTCGAGGAAAAATTCAAGAAATCCATTGCTTTATTTCATAACTCATGAGATAAGTGCCACCCCTTTACCCATTTTCTCAACAAATATGTTACCTTCAATTGGGGACTGTTATCACAAAATGCCTTTGCATTACTCAAACAAATGACTTGGCCGATCCACCTATGCTCATGCCACCTACCCCATGTGAACCTATCCTCTTATACATTTACTGCTACCCAATTTGCCACTTTGGTGCATTACTTTCCCAATATGACTTAGCCCATAAAGAGAGAGTTGTTTATTATCTCGGCCGCACCCGATCACATATGAATTGAATTATATCCAAATAAAAAGGCCTACGTAGTGGTTATCTTCAAATTTCAAAAGCTTCGCCATTATCTCCTAAATAATAAAACCAAACTTATATCCAAAGTTGAACCTCTCAAGTAGCTTTTATCCAAACCCTCCCTTACAAGCCGAATGGCTAATTGGATCATTCTCCTAAGTGAATTTGATATAAATTTTTTGAATCAGAAGTCTTTAAAAGGATAGGTACTAGCTGATCAGTTGGCAGAAGCTCCTCTCCCGAATGGAACCTTTGTGCTTAGATTTACTAGATGCATCTATGATGTATATTGAAGAATCCGTAGAATGGTAAGTCCATTTTGATGGATCTTTTACCTTCCATGGATCTGGAGTAGGAGTGGTCCTCATCACTCCAACAGGAAATGTCATCCCACGAGCATTCTAGTTGGGATTTACTGTGCATAAATAACATTGCAGTACGAAGCACTCATCGCTGGCATCAAGCTAGCTATTACATGGAACATCAGACAACTACAAGTCATTGGGAACTCTCAACTCATCATAAAATAGGCTAATGATGAGTACAAAGTTAAATATGAGAAACTTATTCCGTATAAAAAGATGGTTGAAACCTTGAAGGAATATTTTCATGGGTCATATTTCAGAAAAAACCAAGGTCGCATAATAGATTTGCATATGTTATGGCTAACATTGGGTCTCTCTTACACATAGCTTTGAATAAAGCAAGATTCGTTTCTTCATGGAGCATTTACAAATTCTTACATATGATATGTCAAATTCATGTTTGGCATATGAATTTGTTGTCCTTTATCCCCTTGTATGACCCTATCTTTCAATACCTACAAGATGGCACTCTTCCACTTGACATTACCCATTACGAAAAGAAATCCCTTATTCGTTGCATAGCCTATTATACCCTTTTAGGAGGCACCCTTTATTGTCATGTCTATGACGAGAATCTACTTTGTTGTTTGGAAGTTTCGATTCTATCCATGCTATTAAAGAAGTACATGGTGGTATTTGTGGAGCACATACTATTGGCATGGTCTTAGATAAAAATATATTGAGGGTAGGCTATTATTGGCCTACCATATAATTTGATTGTTGCAACTTCGTAAAGAATTTTAAACTCGCCAAAAATATGGGAACTTAATACATGTGCCAAAGCACGGGCCTTACTGACCTATTACAATGCCTTAACCATTCTCTAAATGGGGCCTAGATCTCATAGGGAAGCTCCATCCTTCTTCATCGGATGGTCATACTCACATCGTCACCGTCATTGAATACTTTACCAAATGGGTAGAGGTTTTCTCTCTTACCTATGTCACCGGTGTGAAGATCTCAAAATTCATCATGAACCATCTCATATGTCGTTACGGGATCCCTTCGGCCATCGCCACCGATAATGATAAATCCTTAAAAAAATGGTTAAAACAACGTGTCAACACTTCTATATCTAACTCAAGTGGTCTACCCCTATTACCCTCAAGGTAATGGACAAGCGAGAATCTACTAGTAAAACTCTTGTCCAAATTATGGAGAAAATGTTTAGTAAAACCGGCTGTAATTGGCATCTACGAGATACATTCTCCTCTGGGCCTATCGTGCCTCCATCCACACCTCTACTAGTGCGACCCCATATTCACTTGTCTATGGCACTTTGAAGCCATCATGCCTTTGTAAGTGGAACTTCCCTCCCCGATTTAATCTCTCGGAGACTATCTTGATAAAGATGAGGACTACAAGGTTGCTCACCTAGAAGAGTTAGAGCTATTAGATGAAAGGCATATCGAGTGATTAATCACCTAAATTTCTATCGAATGAGTGTCTAAAGGATATGAAAAATGTATCATTCATTAGGAATTTGATGTAGAATATATAGTTCTCAAAGAAAATCAGAAAAACACCATCAAAGAAAGAGAAAAGAAAGGAAACTTTGAGGCTAACTGGTTAGTTCCTTATGTAGTGATTACAAAATATGGATCAGGAGCCTACAAACTTGCATATTCAGATGGTGAAGCACTTCCTGAACCTATGAATGCCATTCACCTCAAGTGGTTCTAAAATTATACATGATGAGAATATCAGTTAAGAAGTAAAAATTGGAAAAACAAAGAAAAAACAAGCAAAAAAATGGAAAAATGAGAAAATAGTAAAGAAAAAGCAGGTCATCCACATGTGAAAACCACACAATTGTGGCATAGTGGACAAGTCTTTGAGTGAAAACTAGTTTTGGCACTCAAGGAAGATTCATCGGATGCAAGTTACTCTTATGGTAGGATGGGTAATCATCACCACTTTTTAGATATGACTTCCTTTGCTAAGTCTAGGAACCCTACTCAAGCTACCTTTGGCATCTCGTGATCTGGTTTATTTTCTCTTAATCCGCATGGAGGACATTACCTTTATATACTCCCATCTAAAGCTAAGCGTGAAAGCACCATTTTCACCTTTGCGTAGATACACACGTGGCATTCTACCTTTTGTATATTCCCACATCACGCTGGGGGCATCCACACTTCTTTGTTCTTGTACATTTCTTCCAGAACATGACCTTGGAAAATTAAAAAAACATTTGGAAAAATATACACAAAAAACGTAAAACATATGGAAAATTTCCCTTTTCAGGGATAAAGCTACATTCATTTCACAACGTTATCTTAGGGAAACCTAGACAACAATGAAGACCATAGCTATGAAAACTTATCTTTTTAGATAAACCCAAAAACATTAGAAAATATGTCAATGTTGTCCCGCAAAAACAAGGTAATGTTTTAATTACTTTTAGTTGTTGGTTTGTATAGTTTTGATGTGCTTAGCCTGTTGAATTGTTTGTTCTTTGAATAGGTTCATTTGCTTACATTATATTGGATCTTATATGATTTATTTGTGTATGGAATTGCATTCATTTAGGAACTCTCATACTTGTGAAAAATAGTTGTAGGATTCTTTGCTTGTTGTATGCTTTTATTAGGTGCCCATTTTAATCTCTTGCTAGCTTTTACAGGTGTTTTCGTTTAGTTGTATTTTGTTGTGTTGTTTGTATGTGTATATTTGTTTAGTTTTGTTAACTTTTGCTTGTGTGTTTTGCACAGTTGTTTGTTATCACATTCTATCATCTATCATTTCATCACATTTTTAACATCATTCACTACATCATTTATATACAAAAATGCTAAGTATTACATTATACATGTATGCTAATCTAATCATCACATATTGTATCATCAATGGGGGAAAGAGGGGTTGCGCATAATCACAAATCTATCCCCCACTGCACCATATCATCTAGTATCATCCCAAGTGCTATAATAAAAACTCAGAAAGATCTCATAAATCCAAAACATGTGGTGCTATCTATAGATACATCATCAATATGAAAGCATGAAACATACACATTTCTAAATCTAAGGTATGTCACATACATAAAGGAAAGAGAAATCATACATCATAAATCCATCACAGTATGATACATCAAAATGTCCATATATACATGTATAATTGTCTAGGTCAGTGCTCAAAATAATACATCATCGATACAATATGCCATCTAAAAGGGGCATGCATCAAAAAGAATCAAGCCTTCATCATGAGGTGTCATCAAAATAATGGTATATACAGCTATACATCAAAATCAGCCTTCATAAGAGGCATGTATACAAGGTATCTGTATAAAAAGGAAAAAAAAACTCAACCACAACTCTCACCCTCGCCGAGGCTCCAGACCCATGACCTGGTTGTGATGGACCTACACCAGAGGTACCACCTTACTTTCTATCTGGTTGTTGCCCAGGTCAACTACCTTGGTATGGGTTACCTAACTAATCTCACTTTGAATGACTAGATCTCCGTAACCTAGAGCCTATCACACTCATCATCGACTACTTAGAACGATATCACTCACTTCTCTGTAGGGACTTCCCGAGTAGGCAATCCTATAACACAAAGCCTCACCGCCGATCTCATTGAATCTTGTATCAAATCAGCGTCTCCAGTGAGAGCTTCTGTAGAGTAGTATCTCACCGACCTATCACCCTACCAATATCAACTGGGCTGTCATGCAGAGGTTGCGGCCTCTCCATCTATGTCTGTGGTAATAACCCACACTGGGCCCGTGCCTAGTCCCTCTGTACTCAAGTAGCCACATGATCAGTGTATGCGGATCTCATCCCTCGGGAAATAACCATCTACACCTGAGTCTAGGACTGGTGTAAAAGGCTCAATATCTAAGCCCCTTGTGTGGCCATCTCACAAATCCAGCTTTGCCATAGAACACTACCGATACCCCGAGTGGCACATGCTCTAGCCTAATCTCTCTCAACTGTCAAAATCTACACCTGAGCATGTGCCTGATCTCGCTCTGTTGTGAGGGCTGTGCACCTATGCCCTCATGTCATCTCTCTCTCAGTTTTTATAATCGCATAGTGATAGCTACCTATAACTACTACTTGGAGGATAGCCAACTTTCTACCACCACCCTCTGGAACATCAGGTGGCGGGTCCTGCTTTGGAGAGGGGTATATATCCCCTGTTGGAATGCCTACTGGGGGCAACTCTATATCAACTTCCCTATATACCTATCTCGGCCTAGGTCTGCGGCCTTGTCCCCGTGTGGTTGTTTTGGTGCTAGACCTTGTTCCCTACCCCGACATATTTTTGCATGTTAGGCCTACCCTCATCATCATCATCATCATCACTATCAGCTCCACCAATAACTCCACCCTTGCCACTGCTAGGAGGCCCTACTGGAGGAGGTCTCACACCGGCATTATACACCACTCTAGGAATACTCAAATAGTGTGGGAGCACACCATGGTACCATGGCCCATACTCAGGCATAGTGCTTGGATCTCTAATCTACCTCAGTGGTACCCACATAGCAGGTACCACCTGTCGAAAATTGGCCAGTGCTCTGTCACGGGAAATCTGTGGACCCATATCAAAATTCTCTCTAGCTCTGCGAGCATACCATCTGTCTGGCCCAGGAACATCCTGGGTAAGGCAAAACTACCTCTAGCACCGATCTACTCTATATAGCTCCCTCATGTAGCTATGACTACCTAAGATAAAGTGCTCTACCATAGCAGTGCTGAGCTCTAAACCATCCTCTAGCCACTGGAAATGTCTATAAGGCCTCCACACCATGGAAGCCTGCCATAGCTCATCCAACTCGCACCGATAGTGGTATGTAACTCCCATAAATGGTCACACATCGTCCCCTGCTAGGACCCAACCCATCGTAGAAGGCTCGTTGGGAGCCCAAACTCTCAGAACACCTAAGGGGTGACCAATGGAAATATGGTCCCATGCCCAAATCTATAGTAAACAAGCGGGTCCTACCATCTTCTGATGGTAGTAGGTGATCAAATGAAGGTCCCAGTATAAGTGCACTAAAATGCATTGACCCCAGTAGTAGGTCTCTCCCTCCACTAAACTACGTATCACCCCAAGGAGGCCGAGTGGAAAAGAAGCACTAGTCTTGTCAGGGAGCAAGACTCCACTGAAAAAGGCCATCATATAGACCACTACTTGGTCTAGCTCTAGATCATCAATACATCGTGATAATCTAATAGACATCCCGCTATGGTATTGTGGGGACACCAAATAACTCTACAAGATATCACTGAATGTCGGTCTAAGAGCTCATAGTCTCAATAAGTTGTCCCTAAATTGGGACTGCATAATGCATCATACATCCTCTAATGTAATAGTAATCTCCCTGGTCGGGAGGCAAAAACACTGACTCTCACTGTGCCATCGCTCTGCTATGGCTGTCAAGAGGTTGTGATCTAATGTAATCTATGGCATCTTGGCCACATGACTTAATCCTGTCACATATAAGAGGCTCTCCAGGTCACTCTATCATCATCATCAAATTGTGCCTCTATCACAATTAATCGACCGTAGTGCTCGCGAGTCTAAAGAATGGGTAGCATACACTCTGCAAAATCAACGCAAGTGTTAGGCACTTACTTACTTCTATCTATTTTTCTAAGGAAAAATGCTTCTTTGAATCATCTAACTTACTAATTATTCCTATCTTCTAATCTAATCTATTCTAAATTCTTCTATACTTGGCTATTTTTGCTAGTCAGGGTTTGTTTGCACCTTCTTTCTAGCACCTGCATGCCTCTTCTCTTACGATGCATGCGTGCCCCATTCGGTGTGTAAGCACCCTCACCAATGCATATGCACCCCTAGTCTATTTCCCCTTGGCTGCAGGCCACACAAGATGCCTATGCACCTAGTATGATGCCTATGTGCCCGAATTTACGTGTACATGTACGCATGTCTGTTTTGAATCCATTTGATGCATACATGCCCCTCTAGTGTTATTCTCTTTTTAATGGGTACACGTGCATGTATCCACTTTTTGATGAGTACACGTACATGTCCCTATCTCTATCGAGTACGGATGTGTGTGCGTGTACCCATCAAACCAATGCATATGCGCACGTGCATGTGTCAAATTTTGTCCTACCTACCCTAGAAGAGCACTTGAAAATGTAATAAATGTGTAGTTAATAGGAGGAGTAGGACAATCACAAAAGGTCCATCCATTGGGTCCCGCATGAACTCTCGGATGCGATCTGCGCATCTAGTCCTCCTCGATATTCTTGTCATCTCACTCCGAGGGCTCTATCTTTCACTCATGGTAAAAACTTGCAAGAGCTTTGGTAGAATTGAATTGGTTGTGATTGTTTTACCGACCCCGGTGGGTACATTAACCCATCGTGATGCCCCTAGGGCATGCTTTCTCTACCGTGGTCATTCTAGACCTTCTTCTATCCACTTTGTAGTAATAATTTTTGTATTAAAATAATTATTTTTACTAATTTTCACTTGTTGGGGTACTTCATGCTACCCTACGGTTACTTCTCCATCATGTTGAAATAGTTTACGACCCTTTCAAGTGCCTTTTTCTCACCTTGTCCTCTCTTTTTCATCTATTTTTCCTTTTTGTGATAATTATTTATTATTTTATTTTAAATAAATTATTGTTGACCCTTTTTTCTTATGGGAATATATTATGGATTTCTGACAACCTTGCCTTCCCACTATCGCCCTTGTGTGTACTTTTAGAAGATCTTTGATCTTTTGAAATTCTTCTGACTGATCAAAAATTCAAAAAAATAAAAAACATTGAAATACATCAAAAATGGCTCAAAATTTTGTTAACCAATCATCTACGGCTGAAATATGTGTCTCTCGCATAGCACTCATCCCAAGTCTTGCTGATGTTTTCAAATAGTTTGAAACAATGACTTGCACATCACCAAAATATTCAATCACCTACACAAGCTATGTTCTTACTTCATCATCGTACTCAGGGGCACTATCGGGTTGCACTGGTATTGTTGTCATTGTGCACATTGCTTTCTCATGGGACCCAAGTGTCCCCCATCTTTCCCCATACATAATACACCTTGCTTGGGGCATCATTCTTCACCCTTGTCATTTATCAAAACATTTGGGACTTCATCTTGATAACAAAATATTTGTGTAACTATCTTAAACGTTGTTGGTTTAAGTGTGTGTGATTGTACTTATTTCCTTGTTAGGTGACTTTGTTTATTTCTTATATTGCATTGCATTCATGTATGTTACATGGAGTTGGTCATAATTAGCACAAGACAGGTTATTTGTATCTTGGCTTTTCATGTCATTTTATGCTTCCGTCGCATGCTCACATTTTAATAAGGACCAATGAGGAGGATCCTAAGCATTATGATGATAATATATTAATAGCAATTGATTTGTGGATAGCTCAATATCCCTCTTTCTTCTTGTTTCTCATCTTCTCTGTACACTTTTCTTTCTGTTGTTTTCTTTTTCGATCGTTGATCAAGTTTCTTCGTCACCCCATCGACACTCGAGGGGGCATCCTTCATCCTTCATCCTATTAATTTTTCTTCTACCCCTTTAAAAAAATTTCTACTCATTTATGTTTGTCTACTTTCTTTGAAGTGACGTAGCTTACATCACCTCAAAGAGGGAAAATGTAGACACTTGTAGTTTGATCAATGCACTATTACTCCAAATACTACACTCCCTATTTTCCCTTTGCAAATTTACGGCACACACCTTGGTTAGACCTATCTAACTCCCTTCTCACGAAATCCTTTTGGTCATATTTCCTCTTCTAAACTACTTAAACAGTTGTCATAGCCTCATTCTAACTACATTAGCTTCTTACCCCTTTCTAGTTTGCTTCTATTAGCTCCTGGAATATCAATCCACTTCGTTGGATTGATTAAGCCCTTCAGAAACCCTTCCTAAACCCTAATTACTCTCTAAGAGAGATTAATTAGTCTAACCTAGGTTAATTACCCTAAACATAGTCAAACCTCACTTAGACTTGTTAAAAGTGCTTTTTGGACTTTAGCATTTGTCCCACATGCACCCAAATCTCCCTTTTTCCCAAACCAAAAACTATAAATAGGGTTATACCCCCTCCCTCATTTCCTAAGAATTCTCTCTTCTTCCTAGCATAGATTATAGTATTTTGTTTAGGCTTTAAATTGTATTTCATCTTCTTCCATTGAGCTAATAACATCTAATTTTGTATTTCATAGCATCAACATGGAGTAAAGGGGAAGATCCATTGGCCTTGAATCCATTAATGGGGAGATCTCTTTCTCTTAAGCACATAACTAAATGCTTAGATCCTCTTAGGTTCATTATTTCAAGCTTTCAAATAATAGAGGTTAACTTCTTTTGTTTAGTTTGCATGTTTACTTTAAATTAATGTATGCAAACAAGAAAACCATTCTCATTTCTTATCACATGGTCCATTGATCAAATTGTTAAAAGCATTTGGGGTTTCTTTAGATATTCTTACCCTAAATCCATGGCTTTTACAACTTTTCATTGAACACACTCTCTTTTGTGAACTTTTTGCACACAACACCGCCAAAATTTTGGCATGCTCCTAAAGAATGAAAAGTATAAAAATTGTGTCATAATGTGGAACTTAACCAATCAAATAATAGAAGAATCTTGGGAGCCAACATCACCTGCATTAACTTGGTTTCCCTCCCTTAGGTAAAACTTTTCTAGACTCCTCAAATAACTTTGGAACATCCTTCTTAGAAAATATTCATACATCATCTAATCATTTAAAACCTTTCAAAATATTGGATTCGGTTGATCAATTTGTGTACAAGATTAGTAAAATATTTGGCACCTTTTTTTGAGTCTAATTTTCAACACCTTACTAAGTTGGGTGCACTGACACTTGATTAGACAAATGTCTAAGCACTCACCCAAAGTGCATGCAACCTACTAAGTTCCCTCTCTGTCTCATTTGTAAAGATGTGGATCATACACTTAATTATTATCATATACAAAAGATAATAACATGGTAAAGCAACATCAACAACTAATAACAAAGTTTATCATATTTTAAGATAAATAATTAACAATAGAATCTGATTCCCATTACAAAGACATTCTCATTTCTATTAACCTTATAAATCCATACATAATTTTTCATTAAAAGCACATGATAAAAGATATTACATAATTCAAAACATACTTACAACCCATGTATACGTGATAGACTATGCATGACTAATTAGAGTATAACTCCATTCGGGACTCTCACCCTATCACTTTATCCATATATGTACATATATATATATATATATATATATCTTTCTCTTACAAAGGAATGAAATACCTATTTAAACATGGTGGGAACTTGTCCTTCACCGCTTATATGCTTTAATCCTAATAATAAACATCCTAAATATAGGTTGCATGCTCTTTGAGCCCTTCTTTAATCCTTAACTCGCACTTTATAAATAACTTGATCTCATTCATGTTTTTATCTTATATTTATTTGTCTATGCATATTTGTCGCTATCTTGCATCATATTTTATCCTTGGTTGGTTTTTTTCTTTCCAGTATATTTCTGATGCAAGAGCATCATCTATAATCCATTCAAATGTAATTATTCCTAGCTATGAGGTCAAATAGGTATGTGGAGTCATGAGAGAGAGAGAGAGATAGGGAGTTAAGAGCAAGGGATTTAAAAATCAAAGTTTGATCTTTTCCCTCAAAATGAAATTCAATTGAAAATACATTTCAAAGAGCACTAAATGTTTGTAAGGTATTTTATGTGTTTAGTTAAGTCATAGGGTGTGTATTGCGTCTTCATGTGTGTGGATAAGAGTCATGAATGTGTAAAATATGGCTATAATATGTAAGTGGAGTCCAAAGGTAACTAAAGGTCAGTTATGAGTCATTATGAGACTTGTGGGTTAGGTAAGAAGTGTAAGTAGAAGTTACATGTGTGTGAATGTTTGAATATGGAGATATAGGAGTGAGTTAGCTAGTTTTTGGATTTCATTCCTCATTATGAGGATAAGCAAAACTATGTGGTAATGAGGAATTAAGCTTTTGTATAAAGATTTGTAGTTGAGTATGCATATGTTTTTGTTTTAATGGGTTTATATTATCTCTTTCTAATTATTTATGTGGTTTTGAGTTAAGAGATAATGGTTATTTATTATGATGCTTAATGGAATCCTTTGTGGTAATGTTCATAAGACTTGCATGCGGTTGCCTTAGCTTAGTATGGTAACAAATGCTTTGTTTTAAAGGATAACTCGTTCAATTGACTTATATAAACAAAGGTGATGATTATGATAACGTATGGAGAGGAAAGGGTGGGTTTCTTAGTTGATTTAAAAGTAAGGGAAGGTAATAAATTGGTTCATTAATAATCTTAAAGGTCCTTGTATGTACAGAGTGAACCCTTCATGGTACTTTTCCTTTTGTATGTTGCTAGTCACTAGAAGGAACTGTAACTGTGAGAAGATTATGAAATGTCTGAATCAATTATTATTTCCATTTCCTATAATATGGAGGATTTATTATTGGAGGTGAAAATACAATAACTAATTTTATATTCATGTTTCAAAGAAGCAAGGCTTGATTGTTGTGATATAGCCAATCTATATTGTATTTGTGCGTGAGAGAAAATGAATTGCTTAGCTTTAGGGATTGAGGGATGGAACATGTATGAGTTATAATTAATTTCCATCATAGATAATATAATGTAACTGGTTGTGGTGAGGATATAAGCCATTAGAAGAATTTAATTTGAGTATTTGGAGAGAGAATGGTTGAAAACTTGTAGGGTGTGCATCTACGAGACCGGTTCAAGGAAAGAGGCTTCTTTCAAACATGTAGGCTTATTATTCAAAATAAATGGTAATGTATTCATGTTTAGAACACTAATAAAGTCACGTGGATCAATTTTTAGGCATCGAAATTTATTTTTGAAGTTTTTATGCCCATTTGAAGCTCCCAGAGTTTCTAGGAGAGTTTCTAAGAAAAATGCTAGGGTTTTCTTTTAAAACCCCTATTCAAGTCATATTTCTCTGAATTTCTCAAGATATATTTCCAAAGAGTCATAGAAATATATTATGCAAAAATATTTAATACCTAAGGGGTGAAAATTGATATTTTCATGACATTACGGAAGAAGTAGTTAGACACAATCAAAAGGCTAGTTTAGAGGGGTGGTTTAAAAGGGAAGTGGTATTTCTATTTTGAGATGGAACTTGAAACTTTTCATGCTTAAATAAATCCTAATGGGTGCTCATAAAATTTTGTTTTGTGTCTATAAATCAACTAAAAGGAAGTTATATGAATTCTAATATTGTCCTAGGCTAGTTAGTTCCTCAATAGGAAAAAGTGAAAAGAGGAATATTAGGAGTTATAGAAGGATTTTGGCTCTAATATTTTGTAGGCACATCAGGAATGATGAATGGAAACTAATGGAGTTTATAATATTCTCTGGGTAAATCTAGAAGCCTATACGTATGAATGTTGCGAGGGTATTATGTCTCAAGGGCATAAGGAGAATAGTTTGACCGAAAGAAGAATAATGTTGTCTCGATTGCCTTATATTAATTTCATTAGTGGTTATAACAATGGTTTGAAGTGTTTGTGATAAGGGGAAGGAAATAAGAGTAGTGAAGTATCCTCAAGGTTAAGATTTCATCCTAAGCAAGGGAGCTTGAGAGCTAGAAATGGGTCATGTGGTGAGTTGAGTTGAGAGGACTACATTTCTCATTGTGAATCACTTATAAGAGATTATTATCTATGAAGTGAGTTATGGAACCATGATTTTAAATTTAAGTAAATACCTTTGAGTTTGAAGTTATCGGTTTGTAATAATATTTAAACCTTCTCACACTTGGATTGATTCTTTTGGCGAGATCTAGAGTGAAAATAGATTTTTAAGACTTCTTAATCACTAAATATATGCATGTTTCTATATTTTCTATAGATAATTTGGTATAAAAAACATGGATAGTCAAGGTATTTATTTGATTTTTATTGAAATAATTCAATGTTAGATTCAAGATTTGTATATATGTGAAGTTTTGAGTTGTTCGATGATTTGAAGTGATTGAGATTGACTAATTTCCTTCTATGAGAGTGTGTATGTGAAATTCATGACAGGTTGCTCCTTTAAAAAGTGAAGAAAAGTGAAGAAAAATAATAAATAGTGAATAAAGAAAGAAAAATCAAAAGACTAGCTAAGAAAGCAAACCTATGCGAGACTTGGCACGGTGAAAAGACTTGCTAGCATGAATATGGAGGTTGAGTTGGAAAATATATGCCTAGGTAGATGAAGGATAGTGAGAATAGAAAGAAAGAAAAGAGAATGAGAGAAGAAGAGAAGAAAAAAATTTTTGTGGGAAGAACAAGAGATAAGAGAGGAAAGAAGAGGCTTGGAACAACTAGATGAATTAGAGAGAAAGGTGAAAAACATGCAAAGAAAATCCATGAATATAGTGATGAAAATAATGTTGAGGAAGGGGGTAAAGTTTCCATTGAGGTCACTTGTAAAGAGAGAGAAGAGATTATAGGCGACGAGGAATATAAGAGAGGAAGAAGGCAAGTTGAAAATGATGGAAGTGAGGGTAAACAAGCAAGAGAGAGAAGAAATTAGAGTTATAGTGAAATATGAATGCATGAAAGAGGAAGAATTTGATGAAGAATATGAGGAAACTAATTCTTAGTTTGTGTATGTAAGTCAAGAGAAGCTAGAGCCAAAAAGGAAATCACTTGAATGTGCTTTGAGAGATGAAGAGCTTAAGTATGGTGAAGAATAAGATGAGAATATGGAAGAGAATATTGAAAAGAAGAGGGATTCAAAGAAAAGCAGATGAAGAGACTCAGAAGTATCTTGTGTTTAAGTCTAAGGTTTTGTGTGTTTTTGAATGTGTAGGTATGATCAAAAGCATTTAAAGAGAAGCTCATTTTAGAGCTCAAATGAAGATAAAAGAGAATAAAGACCTCGTTTTTTTAGGGTAAAGAAAATAAGAAAAGATGAAGGCAAATATTGAAGATAAAATAAAGAGTGAAGCTGAGGAAAAATCATGGGACCCAAGTGGATGTGAGAAAGTTAAGGAAATTAGGAGTAAAAAGAGAAGACAAAGAATCAAAAATAAAGATGAAGGCGTGAATAAGAAAGCAAAGTGTAGGAACACTTTTTCTCCACCATGGGAGTATGATGCGGGAGCATCATCTATAATCAATTTAAATTTAATTGTTCCTAGCTATGAGGTTAAATAGGTGTGTAGAGTCGTGAGAGAGAGAGAGAGAGTTAAGAGTGAGGAATTTGAAATTAAAATTGGAGCTTTTCCCTCCAAAATGTAGCTCAGTTGAAAATGCATCCCAAAGAGTATTAAACATTTGTAAGTGTCTAGTTAATTCATAGGGTGTGTAGTGAGTCTTCATGTGAGTGGATAAGAGTCATGAATGTTCAAAATATGGTCATAATATGTAAGGAAGTCCAAAGGTCACTAAAGGTCGGTTATGAGTCATTATGAGACTTTTGGGTTAGGTAGGAAGTGTAAGTAGAGGTTACATGCATGCAAATGTTTGAATATGTTAATATAGGAGTGAGTTAGTTAGTTTTTGGAGTTCATTCCTCGTGAGGAGGATAAGGAAAACTATGTAGTAATGAGGAACTAAGATTTTATATAAAGATTTGCGGTTGAGTATGTATGTATCTGTTTTAGTGTATTTATCTTATCTCTTTCCAAGTATTTATGTGGTTTTGAGTTAAGAGATAATGGTTCTTTATTACGATGCTTAATGTAATCCTTTGTGGTACTACTAATAAGACTTACATGGAGTTGCCTTAGCTTAGTATGGTAACCAATGCTCTATTTTGAAGGATAATTTATTCAATTGATTGATATAAACAAACGTGCTGATTTCGATAACATATGGAGAGGCAAGGGTGGTTTTTTCAGTTGATTTACAAGTAAGGGATGGTAAGAAATTTCTTCATTAATAATATTAAAGGTCCTTGTATGTACAGTATTAAATCCTTCATTGTACTTTTCCTTTTGTAAGATGCTAGTCACTAGAAGGAATCGTAACCGTGATAAGATTGTGAAATGTGTGAATGCATTCTTATGTCCATTGCTTATAATATGGAGGATTGATTGGTTTAGGTTACAATCCCATAAATAAGTTTATATTCATGTTTTAAAGAAGCAAGGCTTGATGGTTGTGATATAGCCAATCTATATTTTGACGGTGCATGAGAAAATGAGTTGCTTAGGTTTAGGGATTGAGGGATGGCACATGTATGAGTTATAATTAATTTCCATTATAGAGAAGATAATGTAACTGGTTATGTTGAGGATATAAGCCATCAAAATAATTTAATTTCACTTTTGGAGAGAGAATGGTTGAAAACTTGTAGGATTGTGCATCTACAAACAAGTTTAAGGGAAAGAGGCTTCTTTCACACATGCAGGATTCTTCTTCGAAGGAACTGGTAATATATTCATGTTGAGAACACTAATAAATTCATTTGGATCAATTTTTAGGCATTAAACATGAGTTTTGAATTTTTTATGCCCATTTGAAGCTCTCTAGGTTTCTAGGAGAGTTTCTTAGGAAAAATGCTAGAATTTTCTTTTTTGAAACCCCTATTCAGCTCATCTTGCTCAATTTCTCAAATTATATATCCAAGGATTAATAGAAAAATATTATGCAAAAATTGAAGAACTAATGGGTGAAACTAGATATTTTCATGACATTCTAGGAAGAAGTAGCTAGACACGGTCAAAGCGCTAGTCTAGAGGGGTGGTTTATAAAGGAAGTGGTATTTATATTTTGAGATGGAACTTGAAACATTTTTGCTTAAATAAATCCATAATGGGTCCTCATAAATGTTGTGTTTGTGTCTAGAATTCAACTACAAAGGAAGTTACATGAATTCTAAAACTACCTTATGCTTTTTAGTTCCTCAATAGCAAAAAGTGAAAGAGAGGGATATAAGGAGTTGGGCTTGTAGAATGATTTCTACATTTTTTAGGGTCCCTATAGTTCTACTCCCTTTTTCACCTAGCCCCTTTTGTATTTTTTGGACTGAATTTTGCCTAAATTTGGAGCTAGATGTGGAGGGTATCCACGTTTCCCTTTGGTGCATTTTGAGGAAGAAACAAGGCATCAAAAAAATTCAAGCGGGGAGAATCCTCCATGTGCCTAAAGCATGGCTAAGTAGCCCTAGGTGTGCTGAAATGTCAAGGATAAAGCGGATGAACACACGAGGCCTCAATGTGTCACCGAGGCATAAATTCGAAAGGAAAAAGGAAAGGAGAAGCCTTTAGGAAGCATTGAGTCTCCACGTGTCATATAAGGAAGCTTCCATTGTCCAATGAGCCAATTAAAGAAGCAAAGGACTCGAGGACCGGTGGAATGAATGTGATCTTGAGTCCCAAATCATGCAGTTGAGATATGCTCCAAAATTTTAAGATCTCATAGGTAAGAACTAAATGCGGGAGGTGGAAATCTTAATAGAGGAACATTTAAGTAAGAGTCATGAAGATCTATAAGATAATGTTCGGTGCCAAATACGGGGGAGCATAAAGAAAAAATAGAATTTTAGAGATCTACTGAGAGATTTAGGTTCAATCTAGTGCGTTCATTAGCCTTAGCAAGGCTCTGTTGTAAATAAATTACTATAATTTGTGCCATCTTGGCCTTATTTATTATTTTCTCTAAAAATAAGAGATCTTGTTTTGTGCACTAAAAATTTCACAATTTTTATGTCCTCTATTTTCGCTATTATTCGAGTTATTTATGGATGTTTAAGTGTCTTTCATGCTACATGTCCTTATATATTTTACATAAATCTTTTTATGGTGTTGTTATTATGTTTTAGTTTCATCTAATCCTCGATGGTTTGAGATATCTTTAGAGTAGTTGACCATGCTTGATGTTCTTTGACTAATCTTGTAGTTATTTAAATATTAGTTTATGTGTTATTTTACTAAAGTTTTGGCACATCGCCTTAGTTAGGATTTTCATATCATTATTTTTCTCTCTAACTCTTATCTCAAACGCGAATAAGAAAAGATCCAACTTCTATAAAATCTGGAGGTTATCTTAGGGGCCAAGTCCCACATCTATAAGATTTCCCATGACTTTGGTGATTCATTTGCAAAGATAATCATCAACAATTTTCCTAGCACGCTTAGTGGGACAAGTAGTGAAATCTTAAACTTCAAATATTGTTAGGTTTGGTGTGTGACATAGCAATTTCCATCCTTTTGAGGCTTTGTAGCTACACATCTAGTGACTCTATTCAAAATATCTATTGGTTTCAACAGTATTGGTGGTTTAATCCTCTCTAGTTCATGAGAAGGATTCAAACAAGGTCGAGAACAAGAGAAGAAGGCACATTTGAATACCTACAATTATCCCTAGGAAGAGGTAGAAGAGGTAGATAGATTCAAAGATCTCCATCTCCTCCAAACCAAACTCTTTCAACACCTCCACAGTAGGCCCTTCTTACAATCCACTAGAGTTCTCAGACCTATCATAATGTCTCATCAACCACCTCCTCCTTTGAGACAATCTGTCTCATAAAATCAAGGATTTTCTCTCATCTTACCAGTACATTTGGAAACATGGAATCCCATCCCAAAAATGCTCTTAAGGCACTTCCCAAATTCAGCGATGAAGACTTCAAGACCCTAGAGGAACATCTTCAAAACGTTGCAGAGATATGCACAGTATATTACATCATGTAGAAAGGATGTTTCCTTAATATTATTAGCTACCTCCTTTAAGGTAAAATCTTTCAATTGGTGTAGATCCTTGAATCCTAACTCCATCGGTACCTAGGATCAATTGGGAAATGTATTTGTTAGAAGATTCAGCAAAAGGGAAATGGATCTTCTCTTTTACAACAACTTATCAACATAAAGAAATGTCCGTAAGAGCTTATGACTGATTTCAATACCAAATTCCATAAGACATGGAAAAGGATTCTAGTTCTAGCCATACCACCTGCAAGTATGGCTATTATCTTTTATCTAAAGTCTCTAAACTCGGATATCTCTGTCACGATTCAGTCATTGGGAGAGGATTCTTTTCCAAAAGCATATGATCTTACAATCCAAGATGAGAATAATTTGATAGATGCTAGGAAACTTCCCCCAAAGATCCCTTTGCTAGTGTATCCTAAGATAGTTCCCCTTCCTCATACACATGACTCAAGCTCTACCCAAGATCCTATGTATATATACAATTAATCATCCTCTCAAGGAGTCGTTACCCCTATCATTGCATCATCTTCTTCTTCTTCAGAGATGGAGGAAGTAAAAAATATCCTTAGGAATTTCTCTAATGAGATAGTTAATCTTAAGAGGGGTTAAAGTACGTACCCTAGATAGAATTATCAAATCTACCAAGGGAGTAAGCCCTCTTATCCTCCACAATATCAAAATTCCTCAGAGACCATCACTAGCATAGCCATCTAACCAAATTTTTCTAGTCCCGACACCACTCCAGACGCTCCCACCCAATAGTGGGAGAGAAATGATTCCAGGATAGAATAATTTTGTGGAAGATCCTAATGCTTGGTGCTTCCTTGTAATACCCTCATATGTTAAGAGATTTCCCCCAAGGAAATCTACAACAAAAAGTAGTAGAGCAAAGAGTGATGGAATTCTATGAGGTTAATGCTAGTGGACCTTATCAATCCTTAGGAATTCAAAATGCAGCCTTTGTTTGATAAATGCAAGGGATGTCCCTAGAACAAGAGGTAGAGATTATGCCTGAACATGCACTTTTCTCTTGGATCGAAGGAGAAGAATTTTTATTCACAAACAACGCATCCACATCTAAGAATCTAGTACATTCATATTACAGCCCTCACTCCAAGAGGTGAATGATCCCTACTCCTAAAATAATGAATGGAGCAAGGAAACAACATCCAACGTTCACCATCCCTCTGCCCATAGCTAGATAAGAGACTTTAGTAGCCACTCAGAATCTAGGTACCACCCGATGGCGAGAGGGTAAAATATCAGCAAGTATGCAAATTGCAACCACTCGGGCCAATGAATGTAGTTGAACAACTTAAAAGGGCACCAACTAATATATCCTTGTGGGATATCTTGGGTATTCTAGAAAAAGGAATTGCTTCAAGAATAGCTAAAATCCAATGGTGACTTGACTAAGACCAATAAGGGGAAAGAATAACTCAGAATGAATCAATGTAGTCATTATTTTACCCTCAACACTTCTTTCTAACCGCAAGACACCGGCCTATCACCCAAAGATAAGTTGGGTGCTCACCGAGGCATGTGTGGGTGTTGAGCCCCTCCTTTATGTGAGATTTGTAAGATATTTCCACCATTAATGGAGGATTATTTGTAGAAACAAAAGTACATGCATCTACTGATCGAAAACCCAAATTTAACTAGCAATTGTGCACACACATTTTTCTTGCTTTGTATTGATTTTCGATGTAAAATTTGAGCATTATATCCTTTTGTATTTTTAATAAAAGAATAAAAACTACAAGTACTGTGCAAATATTGAAATAAATGAAGAGGATTCACCAGCAATTTGACGCAAGAATTGATAACGGAGTTCGGCGCTTGAGGCCTACGTCTCCGGGTCCGGTTGAATGGGACTGATCTATTAAAATCTTGAAAATAATTCTTTACAAATAATTCTACAAAATTCTGACCTTCTCACAGTCTTCCTCTATCAAAAATAACAGGGGTTGCTTTTTACATCTCCTCCAAATTCCACTCCTAGCTCAAGTTATGAGCATTACAATATTTTCACACAGTCCCGAATGCTATACAAATATAATATCACTCCTTTTATATTGTTTCCAAACAGCTGGCGCAATGGTTAGGCACCTATACTTTTGCTTGGGAGGTCAGCTGTTCCAATCCCCTCCACTTCTCCTCCTTCTCCTTAGGCACTTTTTAAGTGTTTTATCCCACATTGTGGGGGTGTGCAAATAGGTAGGCATTTAATAATGCCAAGGAGGGTCGGTTTGAGTTGGCTTAAGAGCCACCGTGATTGCTTATGTAGAGGCGCATATCTTGGGACAGCGCATGGTTGGTATTTTTAGGCACTAACAATAATGCAGAATATAATGTGTGGACAGCAAACTAAGGAAAATGCGTGGAATGTGGTATAGTGAATTAATATGCAATGCATGGAAAGTTTAGCTAGGATAATGCGTGGAATATGGTAGTTAATAAAAAATGCGTGGGAAATTGCATAATTTAAATAATGCATGTCTAATAGTCCCACATGCATAGCGCAAAGGAAATTATAGGAGTTTATATACACAAGTTGGTTTAATGATTAAATGAGAAGGAGGCCAAGGCACCCCTCCATAATCAAGTGTGTCGAACCTGGCTGAGGGCCCCCAGCCAGTAAATAGCAGGGTCCATTTGTCCGAGAACGAGTGTCCAAGACTGGCGTTCCAAAACCCATTTTTTTAGTACGTCACACAATTCGTCCACGTGTCGTAATATAATCGAAACACTTGGTGAGCGTGCACACGTCCAACCTACACAAAACTCCAAATTTTTCCAATTGCCCAAAAATTTCAGCGGGCTATAACTTTTGCAAACGAGCTCCGTTTCCTGCAAACAAGATGTCATCGGAATCGTATAATTTTTCTCCACGCTTTAAAATGACTATGACTTATTCGAGAAGATCTTAGATCGGTGTTTCTGTGAGGATCCTCTAGATCATCTACTCAAAAGGTAGAAGATATAACTAACAGATCTACACATCAATGCATCACAAAAGCTAAATAAACATTATATGAAGCACAATAAATTAGATCTGAGTCATTACAAGCCAAATAACATGAGGTTTTACACCCATAAATAAGATGTACAAAATAGATCCATGTGTATTGATTTAAAAAGAGTCTTTTGTAGCCATACTACATTCAAAAGGGTCATCTCAGACCATATACATCAAATGACAAATATCCAACCCCTATAAACTAATCTGATTAGAGATTCTAACTATGATTTCCCCATTATAACCCTTGTTACAAACCCCAGTATCCATACTTATGCTTAATGTTATCTCTTATAACCCTCTAGTATCAAGAACTCTAAACCCTAACATCATGAGCTCCAAACCATTAGAATTTCCTAACATTTCTATAGCACCTTGTTACCTCCCTTCTCTCAGCACTCCCATACCTTCTAGCACCTTCACACTACCTTCTTCCTTCTCCCATTTTCCCTTTTCTGTCTCTCTCTCATGTTATTTTCTAAAGCACTTATTTAAATAGGATCAACATCTATCGTCATGACTTCTCTCCTGATAAGATCACATGTCAAGTGTCAATGTGGTCCTCCATTGGTGAATGTTTATCCTCTTTGCAAAACCTTCCACTAAATATAATGATGCCTCTGGGAATATTCCCTATGTGGAATATCCTTTTCTTGGCCTCTAAGGTTCCAAGATAGCACCTTATCCACTTATCACGCTTAGTTGGGTCCTCACATTTTTCCTCAAGTGACTCCATGATGCCAAATATGGCTAAGTCCTTTAAACCCTTGTTATGCCTCCCATGCATGCCCTAGTTTCACTTAAACCATTTTTCCTATGTGTTTTTCCCCTGGGCAGCCTTCTATTTAATAATCCTACTCGCGCGTGTGCCTCTTGGTACTTAGCCAATATTTAGGGTCCAACATCACCCACACTACTCATTTTCTCCATCCTCGAAAACATTCTACTTCTTTAAAGAATAAAGAATAGTGGAATTGAAATAAATAAAGAATGAAAGAATGGAAGAATATGTTACTATTGCATGAGGAGTGGGAACTCCTTCTTTATAGATGCCTCAATCTTCTCCCAAGAATCCACTTCTCCCTACACTTATTGAAGTAGGTCGCCACCAATGTGATTACTTCATAAAAACTTAGTTCATTTCTCTTTTCTTTCAGCGTATCTATAATGCTTTCCAGTTGCTTGCTAAGATTGTCTAGTGCATCCATCCTACAAGTGACTTGGGGTTATAGTTCCTTTATCCTATTCTTAATTGAACCCCATAAGGTTTTGATTGCTTCCAAATTCTTCTTAAGTTCAGCTAGATCTTATCACACTCTACCCTATTTCCTTTGTTCTTCTCCTAAAATTATTTCATATCCACCTCATGTGTAGTAACCAATATGTTTGTTATCATGTCTCTGTAGGCATAATTGTCATACACGGCTTCAACCATCTACATAGCGATCTTTACTACGACAAGGATTTCGAGTACCAAGTCACTGTCTTCCCAATATTCATCTTTTCCTCCTCCTAATGGTGTGCCATCACCTCCTTTGTTGACTCTAATGCAAGTGGTTTCATTTACATGGTGAGGATGTAGGTCAAGTCTTCCAAGTAGTGCATGGTTGACTCATATTTCTGCTCAAGTGGGGCTAGGTCTGGGTATTTCAAGATAATGGCATCTAAAATGGCCTTTATCTTCTTGTGGACTTCGTGCACCTTCACCTTTTCATCCCTCACTCATGCCTCAACTACACACTTGATCAATTCCTTCTATTTTATCTCCATGTCCCGCTCAATGATCTCCTCATTCTTTTTCTCAAGCTCTTCCTCCAAGACCCTTATTCTATCATTTCTGTTTGAAGAGTCTTAATTCCATATCCACCAATACTTTTTTGAGTGCGTTGAAAACTTGCTCATCGGACGATTCTAGGAATTTATGAGAGGGGTTACTCCCTTAGCATCTAGTATCTTCATCATTACATCACAATTTACCTCAAACTTGGGTTCATCAACATGGGACTCAAACTCCCAAGATAGAATTTTCCTCATGTGCGGTACACACCCTTTTCATCAAAAGAATACCAAGCGAGAAGTTGGTTAGTGGGAACAGTACTTTGCAATTTCACACATAGTACCTTACTTGGATCATTAATATAATTCATCTTGTGTTCTTGCACCACTACTGTGTGTGCTACCATAGGAAGCTTATCTTGCTAAGCGGGGTATCCACCCATGCTCCCATACTCCTTTCCTACACTATCTCTCTCCTCATATTCCTTCAGAACTTCTTCGGTGCTTCACTCTACTTTGTGCTCCACCAACTGTTGGATAATACCTACCACCTCCATCTCTATATTTTTATCCATTTTCTCTTTGGTTGGGATCAAGGTCTTCTAATCTTTCGGGTGTACTTCCTCACTCCCCTTTGTCATGAGTGCCTTCCCCATTCTCATCCCTCTCTTAATTTCCTTCTTCCTCTAACTTATGTACATTGTACATAGGGTTATTTTGAGCGTCACCATAATCTTCATCATCTTCATCACCCTTGTCAGCATCCATGCTTTCTATTTCTCCTGAGTCTGACCCTTTCGTCACCCTTTTCTTTTTCCTTACTAGTGACTCCAATTTAGGGGAATTCTATCTTTCTTCTTTTTTGGGTGACTCTTCCTTTATCGGTGACTCTTCCTTCTATGGTGATTATTTTCTAATGGGATATCTCTTATAGTGGACATAAGTACTTGTGCACGCACTTGACTACCGTGCCCCAACTATTTGTATTGTCTGCATGCTCGGTGCCTTTTTCTCAGGAGCCTCCCCTCTTTCTCTTTCCTAGGAACAAAATTTTTTCCTCATGGTGGGGTCTTCAGGAATGGAGACATCATCTTCAATATAAGCACATTTTTCATACTTAGGCCTTAGGCACAATACACCCTCACTTTGTTGTCCTCCCTGCAATAGGCAAGGTTACTAGTTTTAACATGTGTACATCATGGGAGACATAATTCTCCACATAGGCACACTTCTTGGGGTATATTAACTTCTTATGCATCTCATGGTAATCTTGATCTACTACAATTAGATCAAACTTGAGTTTCTTCGCCTCTTTGAATCGATTAAACCTAGCCTGGAAGTACTACACCATGAAGGAGAAAGGTAACTTACACCAAGGACTCTTGGTGTCATTTATAAAAGTAAATTTTTCAATACAAAAATACTGATATATGGTGAACTCATCCTCTCCTTGTATTATTTAAGGTAACTACTTGGGTATTCTTCATTCAACCTCCAATGCATCGTACATCTACTTATACCACTTTTCTAGGTGTGCCTTATGAGTGATCTGTCATGGTGTCACAAATATACTATTCAAACCTCTTGGAAGGGGAGGGGCTCTCATCTAGGTATTCCCAAAAAAAATTATCTAGACCATTAAGCACTCTAATCTCTAAAAAGATAATGGTGAGGAGTACATTACCAAACACGATCTTCTCTCCGTCATGCATGGAATTTATAATCTCCTCTGCAATAAAATTTGAGAGGTTATAGATGATCCCCTACGAGATCTTACGACATAAATTCAACCAAACCTTGTTGATTTTTTTCCATCTCTCGTCCATTCAACTTTGTGGCCAAGTGCACAGCCATCCTCATCACTAGGTCAATAATTATAGAAATATTGAAGTAGCGTGAATCCTTCTTGTAGTCTTAAGCCTAAATAGTCTTATTAATGGCTTCCTTGTCTCCCAAATCATCATCCAATGATTCTCCTTCATAGATAAGTTCGATGAAATTAGAAATTATCTGGGGGGTTATGCGCATCCTTTGACCTAAAAATAGAAGTGGTCTTTATGCACACACAACATCAACCATTGGTATAGTCACTCAGGATTTCCAAAATAGGGAAACTCATAGAGTTACAACAACCCAACCTTCTCCATTTTCACCTTCACTTCATCATCATAGATAGGCATTCCATCTAGTGTCCTCTTCTCTATAGGGTGAACCAGTTCTAGGGTCATCTCATTCTCTGTGGTTCTCGTTCGATGGTTGTAATCACTTATGGCCATATTTTTGACATGAGACACCCATTCCTTACCAAGTAATATGCCATCTAGGTACTACATTTCCATGTACCATTCTTCATTGAAACTAGTAGAAATGGATTGTTTTTCCTTTCCCTTTCTCTTCTTTAGTGAAATGTTTGCTACTTTCCTCGGTGCCATTCCTTCATTGATTCTTTAAAACTTCTTCCTCTCTCCTGAACTGCATCTTATCTACTCACTGTGGTTCCACTCCTTTGTAAAAGTTCCTTCAAACCTTGTGCCCTAGCTACGTAACCCTAACACAGGGAAAAACTTTTTACACAAGAATTTATAACACCTGTGGGATTCTTCCACACAACCTTCTCTGCTTACACCCATGTACTCCTTTCCACTCTAGTTCACTAATCAAACTATTTATACACATAAATCTTCACAAATATTCTCAAACCTTCTTCGCAAGGATGCCTAGTTCACGAGAGATCTTTGATAACTTAAAACGCAAGGTAGGAAATAACACACCCCCAATCTTATATTTATAAATTTTTATTTTCTCCACGATAAATTCCATGCCACCTACCAATGTACTTTCACAATAAAGGTGGCTTTGTCTAACACCAACCTTCAACACTTTTCCTCCACGCTCAATCCTCCATGAAAAGCTTTGGCAACCTTCAGGTGTGCAAACATCCCTTATTGACCACATATCCTTACACGAGCATGTACAATACCAAAGGCATTCTTCCTCTATGTCATAATCCTGGTTCTTAACATCACCTACCTCATGTTGTTCCTAGGTTATTCATTCTTGTATGTGGTTTCTATAAATCCTTTTGGTACCATCTTTCCCTTATGTTCACCTCTTTTATGCGTGATCTTCTAATCCACTTGTTTTTTATTTTTCAACCCAGGCCATCCACAACCATAGCTTCCAACACTTTTCATATCACTCCACCCTATGCAAATATGGATGTGCAGTCCTCCATGCATAGAAATTTTTGAAAAATTATAAGTGGCTACCAACACACAAACGCACAAAAAATAAAGCAATAAGAAAGGGAAACATAAATAAAGGAAATAACATCAAAGAAAATCCTAGGATAACTGGCAATACTACCTTATTTACAAACACAAAGAAGAATTATTTATAGTAGGGATTCAGCCTACTCCCATTGAAATGGCCTGGCAACCGTGTTCCATCTAGTGCTTGTAACTAGCAAGCACCTGAATAAAGTATATAGGATATAATGTACAGGCCCATCCAATGGACTTTGAATTTCCTAGGATGGTGCAGAAACTTGGAATCATACAAGATAACCATCTGCCCAACCTCAAACTACTTGTTCGGATGTGTATTTCATGACATGACTTTTTCTTAGCTTTTTCTATTTTCTGACTCCAACGAGCAATATCCCACCTCTCATCCAATTGCATCAACTTATCAATCCTCTCCTCAAGTGCTTATTCATCATCTAACCCTCATACGTGCACTATACGCAATGATGGTAACATGAATTCAACAGGTAACACAACTTCCATGCCAAACACCAATTGAAAATGTGTGGCCTTATTTAGTCTCTTATAAGTGGTCCGATATGACCATAACACAACAGAAAAATTTTCATCCCAATCCTTTCTTCCTACATCACAAATATTGGTTAATGTGTGATTGAAAACAAATTTAAACACCTCAACAAATCCTATTATCTTATGGGTGATAAGGGGGTAGTCTTGTGATTAGTCACCATGAATTATGCCAATAAGATTATAATTGTCTCATTTAAAAAATGAGTTACCCTATCACTTGATAAGTTCAGCAAGCATTCATATCTGCTAATTATATTTTCCCAAAAGAACCTAGACGTTGTTTCCACTATGCAATCCCTTGTAGGCACCACTTTTTCCCACTATGTAAGGTAATTTTTGCATGTAATTATATAACATGAACCTTACTTTGTGTAGGCTGGAGAAATATGGCTTACGAAGTAAATTTCCCACTTCTCAAACGGTTCTCGCATTACAATCGGTCTTAATGGAATTTCATCACTTTTCCCTCGTTTACCAAGGTGTTGGTAGTAATCACAGGCCTTGCAATACTTGATATAATCTTGGTGAATGATTTCCCACCAAATAAATTCTCATAAAATCTTCCACTTAGTGGCATTTCTAGCATAGTTTCCTCGTACAATTCCACCATGTGTTTCCTCCATTATTGTAGCACACTCATGCTCTAACACGCAATGGCACAATATCTCATCACAACCTATCTTCTCTAAGTCTCCAAAAATTAGCATGTAGGGTGCGGAACATATGGATAACTGCTTCCTTTCCAAATTCTTAATTCCCTCCAGCACAACACCTATTTTGAGAAACACTACAATATCTTCCAAGTCAGAGGGTGTGTGCTAAAATCTGAACAGTTGTGCATTTGGAATTATATTCTCAATGCTTTGTGTATCATCTCCTGATTCTATCCTTGATAAATGGTCAGGTCCCAAATTACTCTTACCCAGTTTTACAAAAACCGTAAACTCAAACTCTTGAAATAATAGGACCCACCTACATATGTGCCCTTGTAAAATGGGCTTTTTTACCAAGTAATTCAATTCCATGTGGTCCATGTAGAATATAAAGGGTGTTTCCAACAGATACTTCCTAAATTTTCACAACGCGTAGATCATCGATAATGCCTCGTGCTCAGTAGTAACATAGTTCTAATCTACTAGTGTAAAATTCCTTCTTGTAAAACAAATAGGATGATCAATAGTCCCCTCACCAGGTTGTGCCAACACTACTCCAATTTCCATCCCTAAGGCATCAACATGTACATGGAATGGCTTATCCTATGAAGGAAATCATAATATGGGCATAGTGATAAGCCTATTCTTTAATGGATCAAATGTAATTTGATGTGCTTCTCCCCAATGAAATTTACTTATGTGCTTCAGCAATCCCTCCAATGGTGCAGTGATCTTGGCATATCCCTAAATAATTTTTTTAGTAGTACCCTATATGGCCAAGGAATCCTTGCATTGTGCTCTAGCTAGTAGGTTCCCTAATCCCATAATAACGAAAACTTTGGAAGGATCCACCAAGTAAGCCTTCCTTATATATGATATGCCCTAACAGGGGTTCCAAAAGGAGTAGTAAAACACATTTCTTAATGTTAAGATATATACTCAACTATCGAATATCTCAAACATCAACCGCATATTGTCGCAATGGTCATTTACTAGTCCATAAATTGTCCAATCATCAAGGTAGACTTGAAGAAACTTATGGATGTAGTCCTAAACAACCGAACCATAATGCATGAAAATACAACAAGCTGTGTTCTTCGGTCCAAAGGCATGACCGTGTAGGAAAAATATCCCCTTTCGGTGGAAAAATTTATCTTTTCTTAGTCCTCCTTTGCAATTCTAACCTAGTGATATCTTAAGAATCCATCTCGTAAAAGAATAGATCTCGCTTCGCATACTCCTTCCATGATCTCCTTAGTGAAGGGGGTTGGAAAAGGGTCAATCACACATACCACATTTAAATTGATGTAATCAACACAAATCCTTATCCTTCCATCCTTCTTAATTATAATGACCATCAGACTTATCCAATCTAATTCCTCAATAGCCTCAATGATGCCTGATGTGATCATGTTGTCAATATCCTCCTTGACTTTAACGTGCATATTTGGATTCATTCGATAAGGTATCTTCCAAATTGGGCATGTAATTTCCTTTAACTTTATATTCATTTCTCCCAAGGGTTGGTGAACTCCTTTAAGATCATGGTAAACATGAAAAAAAAATCCTAAAATTCATGCAACCGATTGATGATCTTTGAAACCTCCTTTTCTGTCCAGTAATCTCCAATAATAGCCTCCTTAGCTTCTTCCTCCAAACCAATTTTTACCTCCTTGGTTTTTAGGGGTTCATGGTAGGCATGTGCTTTCTCATCAGCACTATCCATAAGCTCATGAGTTCCCACAGTATGGTTAGCATCCAATTTTTCCACCTCTTCACCATCTATCACGTAGACCAATTTTCCTTTCTCTTTTTCTATGCATGTACTCAAGTTGTACCTCCTATGATTATTCCTCATCAAAACATGCTTCCAAACTAGGTTCACCCAACAACTCCAGTACTCTATCCTCCGCCATGGCACTATCTCCCATAGTTAGGCACTTAACAACCTATAACACCTCATTCACCAATGGTTTAGTACTTTGATATTCAAAATCTTGAAGGAGATCAACCGCTAACTCCTGCCAATTTCTTGTCTAACGAAACATATTTAAGTGAATGTACCATGTGTGCACCCAACCTTGTAAGGTGGAGTAAATCTTATGCACCCATAAATATGGAGGAAATGCTTTTAGCCTTTCATCCAAGCCTTCTAAAAATCATGTACATGAAATAAAGTAGGTTCCTTCCTATGATAATCTTGTGTAACAGTAGTGCATTTCTTTAGAGAAATATAAAAGAAAATACAATTCTCAACTCATACCACTCTAGAATATTATCGTGATGGGTATCCCACCAATGTGTTGCCATCCCAAGAAAGGTATAGCTAAGCATATTGTTGAGTTGTGGATCTCAATTACTTTAGTTTAGCATGTAATGGAAACTTGCTGGAAAATACATAACTCCATGATTGACTCTTATAATTGGCAAGAAATTGTTACATAACTCCATGATTGACTCTAGAGCAAGCACTATGGTGATGCCCAAATAGATTTTGGATGCTTTGGGAGTTAGATATGAGCCCCTGAAGAAAGGATTCATGTAGCTAGATAAGAAATCAATTCAAAAATTGGTTTTATTATAATTCTCCCATTACAGATCTATTCCTACCCAAACATAACTATTCCACAGGATATAGTGGTGATTGATGTTTTTTCGCTTGAATATGTCTCTCTTGTGATTTCATGGCTAAAATTGGAGGCTATATGTCCTTTGATTGGTCTCATTTGATTCTGTGGACTAAGTATGGATCCAAAATGAAGGTGCTATTAGAACCACTCACTGAGGAACATATTACAGATCAAGTGGACTCAATTTTTAGGCATCGCATGCCATGATCACTTGAGAAGAAGAGTCATACATAGATGATGGTGACCATCAAGGAAAAACTATTTAGCAGACCTATCACCTAGAGACCCCTTTGGAAATTTTGATTCCACAAGGTTAGGTACTTATGTGATCTTTGATGAGAATCCCAAAGATCCCAAAGATTATGAGGGAAGATAGTAAAAATGAAAGGAATATCACAAAGGATTCCCAAATGTGGACTCTAAATTTTGATGGATCTAGAAGCAGGAACAACTTAGGGCTGGAATATGCTCTAGGTGTTTCACTTACACTAATAACAAAGCATAATATGATGCTTTAGTTCATGGTTTGACATTGGCATGCAAAGATGTCATATAGAAACTAAGAGTATTTTGGGACTCTGAGTTAGTGGTGACACAAGTTAGAAGAACTGTTGCAACAAAGAATCTAAGAATGAGGTCATATTGTCATATGGTATGGGATATTATTGAATACTTTGAAGCCTTTAACATTAACTTTATCCCTCGAGACTAAAACATTGAAGCGAGATAGAATCGCCCGGATCGGTTTGCAATTCGACCCAACCAAGGATTTGCTAGAAAAAATGACGCAATGAAACTAATCATTCACCCATCTATACCTAATAATGTGGATCATTGGTAGGTCTTCGAAAGTGACCAATATATATTTCTCTTCTTATAACAATATGAAGATTTTGTAGACCAACTCCAACCTAGAATTGAAGAAGCATAAAGATATCAAGTAGTTTAGCTTAAAATGAACAAGTTTCTAAAGGAATGATAACGTTGGAAAGTCTTTTTTTATTCCGATGATGCTAATATAGATAGGAGGAAGTTTACAGTAGTCAAGGAAGACTATGTAGAGCTAGAAGTAGCCAATGGGAAGAAGCTAAAGGTTGGGAAGTTAGTCACTCAGAAAGAAAGAGAAAGACTTGTGGCTCTATGCCATAAGTATGATAAGGTAATAGCTTGGACTTATGATGACCTACATGGTTATAATAAGGATATCATCCAACATACTATTGACCTAGAAGAAGGGACTAAACATATGCATCAGAAGTAGAGGCATGTAAATCCCAAAATAGAATATCTCATGGCTAAAGAACTCCCAAAAACTCCTAGAGGATAAAATAATCTTCCCTATCAAGCATTCCACTTGGGTATCTAATTTGGTACCAGTAAGAAAGAAAAATGGAGAAATAAGACTCTGTGTGGATTTCAGAGATCTAAATAAAGTGTCACTTAAGGACCACTACCCATTACCTTCCATGGAATAGATACTACAAATAGTAGAATGTTCAAAAATATTATCTCTTCTTTATGGTTTTTGGGGTTACAATCAAATATGGCTCATGAAGGTGGATCAACATAAAACCACATTTACAACAAGGTGGGGAACCTTCATGTATATGAAGATGTCATTCGGGCTCACCAATGTTGGGTCAAATTTTTAAAGAGCCATGGATGTTGCATTTGGATAACTTATTAACAAGGTAATCTTGATATACTTGGATGACCTCCCGGTGTTTACCAAAACAATGGAGGATCATTTCGATGCCCTAGAATCTATATTCAAGAAGTTTCAGGAATTTGGAATCTCTTTGAACCCAAAGAAGTGTGTTTTTGAGTACTGAGGTAAACTCCTGGGACACATTATCTCAAAATACTAAATGTCAATTGACTTAGAAAGATTCAAGGCCATTAGGGAATTATCCCTACCTTTCAATAAGAAGGCAAAAATATTTCCTATGAAACATTAACTTTGTTAGCAGATTCATTTAAGATTTTGTTGGAATGATCCACCAAATCACACTAATGTTGAAAAATAATCTGAACTTCAAATGGACCACTGAAGGTCATCAAGCCTTTGAGGAGGTCAAATGAGAAATTGCATCTTCTCCGGTACTACGTAACATATAATTTTACAAAGATCTCATCATGTACCTATACGGGAGTGAGAACAGTGTAGCATCCATACTTGATACGAAGGGAGAGTCATAATGGGAGAAGCATCTAGTTGCTTTCTTTTCAAATACCCTTTATGATTGCGAGATAAGATATAAATTTTTAGAGAAGTGGTAATACACCATTGTTAAAGGTCTGAATAAATTCAAACACCTTGTTACCAATAGCAAGATCACGGTCATGGTGGTGCACTCCAATGTCAAATAATACATCACGGAGGGTGAGATAACTAATAAAAGGGCCAACTGGATCACTAAGATCTTAGAGTATGACATTGAAATAAATCCCATGAAATTTGTATGAGGAAAAATTTTGTGTCATTATCTCGAACAAGATCTAATAGTCCTAACGAATGAAGAATATGAGATGGTTCTTTGTATCCAATAAATTGAATCCTAAAATTGGTTATCATATAGGATGAAATTCATACAAATAGATGAGTATCCAATTCACCTTCCTCTTAAAAAGAGAAGATATTAAAGACATTCAAGAGCCAAATTTATCATAATTGATTATTTTCTTTTTAAAAGGAACTTTGATAGGATCATACTTAGGTTCTTAGAAAAGGAAGAAGCCTAAAGGGTCTTACATGAGTTACATCATGGAAGCTTGGGGGGCCACTTCTTGGCCAAAACCAAAACCATAAAATTCCTGCAAGTGGGATAATTTTGGCTCAACTTGTTTATAGATTGGTATGTAATGGTGAGAAAGTGTAAAATTTTCCAATTCTACACGGACTTCCAGAGAAATGCCACATTAACTCTTAACCCTATTCTAGTTAAAAATCCATTTACACAATGGGGTCTAGATTTCATTAGAATGGTTAATCTAGTTTCAAGCACGGGTCATAGATGGATTCTCACAACCACTGATTACTTCACTCAAAAGATGGAGGTAGTTCCACTGAAGGAAGCCACAGTTATATGATCCTGGACCTCCTCTAAGATATCACCACACGCTTTGGACCCCCTTGCACAATCATATAATATAATTATAAGGCTTTTATAGGTGCTAAAGTGTCTAATTTCACAATGAGGCATGGAATATATCTAAATGTGTCTTCCAAATACTAACGTAAGGTAACGGTTTGGAAGAGTCTACTAAAAATAATCTAATTAGAATTATAAAAAGAATGGGGGATTAACATAAGAGGCCGTGGCATATTCATGTTAAGACGGCCTTATTGGTTGATCGGATCACACCCAAAAAAATATTGAAGGCCTCACCATATGAATTGGTCTATGGTAAAAGTGTAGTAATGTCTATCACTGTGGAGATCCCAGCGTTGAAATTATTTTTAAAAATTGAGATCAAAGAACACTGAGCGATGCAAGTAATACTTGTGGAACTGATATAGCTTCAAGAAAAATGGGAGACATCCCATGAATCCATGATTAGTTGTCAGTAGGTTTTCAAAACTTGGTTTGATCATAAGACTTATGAACCTGATTTTTGAGTTGACACTTTGGTTTTGAAGTGGGACGCAAGATCCGCTAAGCCCGGTAATCATGGAAAATTTGACCCCCTCTGGACAGGCCCGTTCAAGATCACTACATGCAAGCAACACAATGCCTTTGAACTCGAGACTATAGAAGGTGAGCCCTTGGAAATTTTGGTCAATGGGATCCACCTTAATCCATTCCATTGAGTCTTTTGTATTGTAAGTTTGTATCATATGTATAGTCCCTTCTTTTTGTCTTTTTCTTTGTTTGGCGGTGTCACCCCCTCGAATAAGTGTCTTTGGACATGTGTCTCCTATGGAGACTCTTCCACCCATTTTTGAAATTTTTGAAGGATGTGTACCTTCCTATGTTTCCCCAAAGTAAATGATCCAATGTATTTTTGGGATACTTAATGAAAAGGATCGGAGAATTAAAGAAAAATCTCTTGGAAATGAGAAATTTGGTGTTAGGGGTCATTTGACCAAGGTGTCATTGCATGATGTGACCAAATGTATGTGCAATCCTTTAATTTGCAGAGGTCAAGGATGTCATTTAAGGAAATATTTGAGCATACGAAATCCTCATTCTAAGTGCTAAGAGTATCTTGTTTAATTACATGGGTCCCTAGTTCTAAAACTCGAAGCTTTCAAGAGTTCTAAAGCAACCATGGCATCATTTGGTCGCCTACCACATCTGAAATATTATATAGGGCACCCTATGTCACTCCACTCTCTCCACCCAAAGCTAATATTCTCTAATAGAGGAACGCATTTCAATGACTCCTCCATGATAATGGATTTCATAGATGAGGTATTCGACCTCATCCTCACCAAGAATTTGAAGGCCCTAAGGAGGCATCCCATGCTAGATTCCTGAATTTGAGGGATTCTAAGTCTTTTGGATCCAAGATTTGGATAACCACGCTTGCAAAATATATGGTGCCTCTCATGTACCCATATCCTAAGCTTATAAAGATGTGTGTGCACTAGTTTGACCCTACCTCCCACATCATAAAGGGCACAAACATGCATGTGACGAATTCACCACAGGCCATAGGGGATATGTTGGCCCTATCCTATGACCAAACAATTAGTTTTTATAATATACCCAAACTCCAAAATATATGGGTTCAATGCCGAAAAAAACCACATTCATCAATAAGGAGTTGCGATAAGATGATTCAAGCAGCTCTGGGACACCGAGATTCCCAATCCCCCTTAAAATGTTCTTGTAAGATTCTTATGACACCTGCTCCATGTTAGCATTCATTTTTGGCCAAAAATCGGATAGAAATTTCAATAAATGAAAATTTCTAGCTCTTTTCTAGATGAGAGCCATGAAAATAGACTAATCATATCGATTCAACTTTGTTGAGATCATTTAGGAATACATTTGCGATCGGTTGGCCATGTTCCTTGTTAATGCCACCTTCAGGTACTCTTCCTATTTTTTCCACCTCATTTTGTACCAGAACTCCCAGTTCCTTGGCCAATTCATGGACCTAAAGCTATGGGACCTAGAGGTGGACCCCCAATAAATCATTCTAGTATCTACATGGACTCATGTGATGTCCTACTCCTTAGACACATATGAATTTTTTAACTACTTTTTTGTGCCCCTTTTGGAAGAATTTGACCCAGAAGGGGTCAATAACATAATGAACAACTCGGTCTAAGCCATTCTAACGGACCCCATGCATCCCTATGACTATTTATTCATGGTAGTGCATTCAATGATCCAGTTGCATGGATTTTGAGATGAATCCTTCATGCTTCCAAGAATTCTCATGGAGTGAGTGGTGGGTTTGGAAGTGACCAGAAGTTGGTGCTCCTCTACATAGAGTATGGCTCACCTATAAAAATAAGGTCTTGTTCGACCTCCCTTTGACTAAGGGAGGGATTACCATCATCTAACGTAGGGTAGAGCATCTCCTCACACATAATTTGGCTTCTTATGGCTTCACCTTAATCCAAGATAACTAGAGGTATGACCTAGATGGGAAAATGGTTGACACCTTGTCCCAAAAAGAGTTTCGTAATCCTGTCAATATGAAAGTATAATATCTTTTGAAGACATGAGGTCTCCTCAAGAAGAGACTCCTAAAGATTATGTCAAACTAAAATACATACCGATTCCACTATGGGAATCATTCCACCCACCAAATGAAGTATGACCCCAAAATAACTATAACCGAGGGCTTGAGGAAACCTTGTGTACTAAGGGCTAAGATGCTAAGAAAATTAAAGCCTATTGGAAATATAGGTAAGAAATCAGGAAAATGACCCTTAATTTTGAGGAAGTGCCCATTGATGAGTAGTGGGAATATTTTTGGAATGTTGTGCATAGGGCCAACATAGACAATGGGAGGAAGTCTTGGTTACCAAGGAACAATTCATGCATCATAAGGTGGAATCATTTTTCCCTTCTTAATAGAAAATGAGTATGTTAGCCTATCCCTCCATTCCTTAGCCGATCCTTCGGGCTACACACCTATAGTTCAAATAGTTTCGGCCCTTAGGGTTAGGAGTCGATACGGTAACCTATGCTAGAACTAGTTTAAGGTCTTACCTCAACTCAACCATCGGTCTCACCCTTCATGACCACTTTGGTGAGGTCAATTATCTGCAGAGTCCTCTCGAGGAATAATTTCAAATCAGTTTTTGCCTCTTCTCCCTCATCCTTTTCACCTCCTCTCATTCATCCATCTCCTCCACCATTCACTTCTCTAGCTAGAGACACCCATATTTCAATGAATCCAACTCGATTCTTCCTCTTCCCGATTCCTCTCTCCTTCCTATGCTTCCCACCAACATTCCCACATTCTCTTCCCAAGTTATGATGGGCCGTCCTTCAGATCTCATAACTTCTCAACCCTTGCAACCAGTTATAGTCCCCATGGCTTGCCTAGGGTTCCCATTTGTAGGTCGGATGGTCCTTTACTCCTCTCGATTTTTTGAATCAAGCCGAGACGGCCAAAGTGTCCCGAGATAAAAGCAGGGAGAGGAAGAAGAAAAAAGAGATGATAGCGGGATAAATGAGGTAGATGCAATCATTATATGACCATCAATAGAGATCCTTGACCATTGCCCAAATGGTCCCTAATGTCCAAAAACCCATGAAGTAAATACAAACCAGATGATTACTCCATAAATAATGTTGTTGTGGACTGACTTAGTTACGAACTTAATATAAGGTCAATTTTATGAGCTAAACATTTGTCATGGTTACCACAAATTATCTCAAGCTTAAAAATAAACTTAAGAAAATGGAGGTTGGCCTACTATAGACACAAGGCACTACAGCCCACCTCAATGCCTAAATCAAGGGTAAACACAAATAAATAGAGAAACTTTACAAGGAGTTAAAGGAGGTGGCATCATAAGAAGCTCTTACATTCTCAAGAAAGGACCACAACGTTAGAAGTTGAACTCACAACATCCAAGGCTGCAGCTAGTTCACTTGATCAGGAGAAGAAGCACCTTCAGTAGGAGGCTTGATTCCAAGAAAGAAAAGGTCACTTCACTCTAAGAAAATCTACGTACCTCGAGCCTAAAAATGGTAGCTTGAAAACAAATTGCAAGACATCAAAGGATACGGTCAAGGATTTGACCTAGAAGCTCACTCAACAGCCCCAAAAAGGGGGAATCATCATGTTTGTGTAGGGATTGTACACCTCATGTTGTATGAGAATTTACACTAAGGTAACAAACCTAGGGTTCACATTTAGATTCATAACTGGTGTGAAAATCATGTGTTGAAATGTAAAGTCCTTAGCCTCAACCATCAACAATGTCATATCTGCCAAGGTCCCTGAATCAAAAATTATGGTCCAAAAGCTTTAAGACTCTTCAGATGATGCCTTACAAGGGGATAGGATTACGTAAAGGTGGCAGGTCATGGAAAAATCATTGAGATTATGATTTTCAACAAATCCACTACTTAGTGCTAGAATCTCCTAAACCATATCTAAATAGGGATATTTTATCATGTAAATGTGCAATAGGGAAATTGACAATTGTCGAGCACGACAACTATACCCCTGTGCCAAAATTTTCAATTCTATCACTCCAAGACACCCCGGATCTTTCCATTAAGTCCAAATGACCTCCTGAATAATGTTATACCATTCCCCTAGGTGATTTAGGAAAGTCCATTCATTCCCCCTAGGTGATTTTAGGAGTTCATTTGCAAAGCTACAGCAGTTGTGGGAAGGGCTATCACTGGCCTTCCTAGAGCTGGAGAAACCTCACGGAGTAGAGAAGAAGATCATAGTTGGATGTGGAGGTGATCCAAATGTCTTAGGACATCATGGAGATGGTTTAGGAATATTTTGGAAGGTCTCAGAGAAGTTGGGGTAGTTTCACCAGAATTAGGGTTCACAAGCCTAGTCAGTGCACAGGCCAAAACAACTACTAGGCTTCAAAAGAAGATTTTGGGAGATCTAGAGGGAGTTAAAAGTAAAATGAAACAACTTTGGGATTCCAATACCTACATGATGGTGGAATCATATTTTCACAACACCTTGGTGCATAGGATTTTTAGGTAGTTTTTCTCAAGGCAATTGGAGTCTCAAATCACAAATATGATTTTTCATGGATTATATATTTGGATAAAGACATGATACCCCCACCATTGGATTAAAAATTCCATTTCTAGTTAGGATCATATAAAATTTCACCAATAAATTCCACCGGAGCTCAAGTTATCATCATCCCAAGTTTCCCTCTCAAAGGCAGTTTAGGAGTTAGTCAATTTTTGGGAGGACACATGTCAGCACCAAGATCCTGGTGGGATCTCATGTCCCCAAATTCCTTGAGCTCAGGTACACAAACCTTGTAAAAATTCAACTTTCCCCCATATGACCTTGGGGATCCTCATGTGACCTCCAGACTTGACAGTTCAGCAAACAAGTGCATTTTTAGAGCATCCATTCTATGTTGTCAAATTAAGCACCACATGTCAGCTCTAGGACCACCATGGAAATTAATGTCCCTCAAAATCCTAAGGTTAGGGAGATAAAACATTAAAAAATGTTCCCAGCCCCTATGGGGAGTCTTTTGGCCATCCATGTGACCAACTTTTAACCCCCAAGTGCATTTTTGGAGTATCCATTCCCTACCGTCAGATCAAGCACCACATGTCAACTCTAGGACCACCGTGGAAATTGATTTCCTTCACGTCCCTAAGGTTAAGTACATAAAACAAGAAAAAAATCACATACCCTATAGGGAGTCTTTTGGTCATCCATGTGATCAATTTTCAGCCCCTAGTGCTTTAAAATAACTTTTATCACCTTCATTCACTTTGCCATCAAATTGCTGCCATGTGTCGTCCTCTTAGCCACCATGGAATTTTATGTCCATAAAATACCTAGGTCAGGGACACCAAGTCATGAAAAATGTACCCAAGCTTCTCCTTCCATGATTTCAAAAATTTAAAAAATATAACTATCGCTTCAGTGCTTCCAACTGCTTCTACTCTCGTGCACATATTTTCTCCATTCTTCCTTTACAACTTCTCACCACCATTCCTCCATTTTTGAACCTCAAAATAGACCTGCCACAAAGGTACTTCCCTTCACTCCATGAAATCATGTAGGTCCTAGAAGGAAAATTAGAGAAAACACAAAAGGAGAAGCACGAAAGAAGAAGGAGAAAACAAAGAAAACTCCATGGCCATGAAACAAGAAGTTGAAGAAATATCCCAAACGGATGCATGAAACAACAAGTTATATACCTAAGGCCATCAATAAGACACCTTCAAACTCTCCTCTCATGTAATAGAGCATCCATAATGAAGAAATCCCACTTCTAGCTCAACAAAGAAAAAATCCAATTTCCCGTCAAACCGTTGGGAAAAATGAAGTAGAATTTCGTGTGAAGAACTAGAAGCAAAACCTGTGTCACAAATGAAATTTATTTCATTGCAAATGGAGGGAAAAAAAAATACCTATAATTTTGAGGTCCATTAATGGTTGTCGTGTCCAGAAGCATTGTCAGGTCTGAAATTTGAAAGTTTAAAATATCCTGGACTATTAAGTGGGTGGGTTTGAAATTTTAGAGGGGCGATATTGGGAAAAAACCCATATCAAAAAAATTCATTCCACGTCAATCGGACCACCAAAAGCCCACTTTATAAAAATAACATGTCTTCTACATAAGGACTGTTATTTTAGGAAATTCAACAACAAAAGAACCTACGAAGGAGATGGAGACATTGGAGGTACACAAAGAACTGATAATTCATTGGAACAAACATTTTTGACACTTACTAAAAATAGTAAGTGGTCCCACAAACACCTATTAAAAATAGAAATTCACACTGAAAGAGCATTTTTGGCACAATGGGACATTCAGAACTTCGTTGCATCAGAGCTTTCCATGAACGAGGACCATCAAACTTCATCACGGAAACATCTTCTCCTCCTCTCTCTCTTCCCTCTCCCCCAACTTTCTCTCTCTTCAAATGTTCTAATTCTTCATTGGGGTTTGCACTTTTTGATATGCCTTTAAGTCACTTAAAAGTGACTTTAGAAACATAATGTAAATTAAGTCACCTTGATTTTATAAAAGGGACTTAAATATTTTGTAGGAATATGAATAGTCTAAAGTTAGAAATAAGGCATATGGAGGGTCATGAGGAAGATGATAAGTCACCTCTCATTCTATAAATTGTAATGCCATTCCCATTTCAAAGGGTTGGTCATTAATTTTGTAAGCTCAAGAGTGTATTCTACCTTGAGAGAATAAAGGTGATAGCCAAATTCTTCCTTTCCCCAATTCTCAATTTTCTCCATTTCTCCACTATGTACAACTTTTGTTTTATAAATTAATACAAGAAATATTTTCTAGCTTTCTTTGACTAAGATATTTCTTGATACTTTATGTTCATCAAATTTCATTTTGTATTAATGATGCTTACAAATGTTTTTCTTCTCATAAATACATGTGATGATACTTCCGACCGGTGTGTGCAAGAATCGGTTTCCTACCTACAGCATTATTTCTTCTACCTCTTTTCTCACTCCCATTTCTCACACTTCAGAAAAAGTCCTCTCTAGAAAGTAATTGTTATATTTACCGTAGGGTCAATGGAGTGCCCCTGTTGGATCCCTGGTCGAAAGGCCACCATAGAAATCCACCTTTCGCGCACATGCATATACGATGACTACATTGGTTAAGTAGAGGGACTTAGATTCCCAGAGAGTTGGCAAGAAATCCACAAGTTTGTCCACCGAAAGTTTTTCTCGCCAACAAGATCAAAGATCGGAAGCAACACATCGAAGAATTAGTTCAATTGGGATTCCTATCTCCCTTCCTAGATGACTCCAATGTCCTATTAGAGGACAAAATCCAGCAACTTCTTAGAGCTAAGCAACAAGATAAGACTGTCTTTCAATATTTAAAAGATGATTCTAGTGTTGCTGAAGTGGAGGCCATTTTGAATCCAATTGTAAAAGTGAATTTCCATCTGCACACAATGGTGCAAGATATTCATAAATTTTCTCATAAGGATATCATCAGGATGGATAGATCCTTTCAGGCTCTACAACAAAGGACTTACCCATAAGAGACCGAATGGGTCGGGTACCAGGCTACTTTGAAGTAACTCTGAGTGGCATCTCTTTGAGCCACATTTTGAAATCTTGCGGCAAGGAAGGATTGATGGATTCTTCCATAACTAGCATGGATTCCCTTGGTGAGTCGCCATAACTATAGAATGATTTCTACATTTTTGGGCCCCTCCATTTCTACTCCCTTTTTTACCCGACCCCTTTTGTATTTTGTTGGACTGAATTTTTCCTAAGTATGGAGCTAGACACAAAGGTTATCCACGTGTCCCTTTGGAACATTTTGAGGAAGGCACAACGCATTGGAAAAATTCAAGCAACAAGAATTCTCCACATGTATGAAGTGCGGCTAAGTAGCCCGAGGTAGGTTAAAAAGTCAAGGATAAAGCAGAATAACACACAGGCCTCCATGTGTTACCTAGGTGCAACTCGAAGAGGAAAAAGGAAAGGAAAATCCTTTGGGAAGTGACAATTCTCCACGTGTCATATAAGGAAGCTTCCACCATCCAAGGAAATAATTAAAGAAGTGAAGGGCTTGAGGACTAGCGAATAAATGAAATCTCGGGTCCCAAAGCATGTAGTTGAGATCTACTCCAAAATTTGAAGATATCGTAGGTAAAACTAAATGTTTTCAATGGAAACCTTAATGGACGCATGTTGAAGTACGATTCAAGAAGATCTATAAGAGAATGTTCTAGTGCCAGATATAGGGGGTGAATATAGAAAAAATAGAATTTCCAAGCTCAACAAAACATTTGAGTTCATTCTGTTGTGTTCATTGGCCTTAGAAAGGATTTATTGTAAATTATTTACTGTAATTTGTGCCATCTTAGCCTTATGTATTATTTTCTCTAAAAATAAGAGTTATTGTTACTGTACCGAAAATTTTACAATATTGTGTCCTTTATTTTCTCTATTATTCAATTCTTGATGGATGTTGAAGTGTCTATCATGCTACATGCCCTTAGATATTTTACATAAATATTTTTATGGTGCTGTGATTATGTTTTTATTTCATCGACTCCTTTGATGGTTTGAGATATCTTTAGAGTAGTTGATCATTATTAATGCTCTTCGACTAATCTAGTATTTATTTCAATATTAGTCTCTGTGCTATTTTAGTAAATTTTTGGCGCATCACCTTAGTTAGGATTTTCACATCATTCTATTTTCTCTCTAACTCTTATCTCAAACGTGAATTAGAGAAGAGCCCAACGTTTATTAAATCGGAAGTTATCTTAGCGGCCAAGTCCCACATCCGTAAGATTTTTTACAACTTTGGTTATTCATCTAAAAGATAATTATCAATAGGGCTCTAATATTTTGTAGGCACATCAGAAATGATGAAGGGAAACTAATGGAGTTTGTATGATTCTCTAGGTAACTCTAGAAGCTTATACATATGAATGTTACAAGGGTATCATGTCTTAAGGGTATAAGGAGAACAAGTTGACTTATCAAGAAGAATGGTATCTTTATTGCCTTGTGTTAATTTATTTAATGGTAATCACATTGGTTTTAAGTGTGTGTGAGAAGGGGAATGAGATAAGAGTAGTGAAGTAGGCTCAAGGTCAAGATTACATCCCGAGCAAGGGAGTTAGAGAGCTAGAAGTGGGTCATGTTGAAATATGAGATGAGAGGACTAAATTTCTCATTATGAATCACTTACAAGAGATTATCATCTATGAAGTGTGTTGTTGAACTAGGAGTTTAAAGTTAATTAAAGACCTTTGAGTTGGTATTTATCAGTTTGTGACAAGATTTAAACCTTTTTAGAATTGGATTGATCCTTTTGGCAGAGCCGATTTAAGATAGTTTCTTGTAGACTTATTATTCACCGAATATATGCATGTTTCTATATTTTCCCCGCATCAATTTTGGACCTTTCTTATCTTTCATGCCAAACATTCTTTTCCTATTTTTATCCCATTATGAATTCTTGCTAATTCTTGTATTTTATCTCTTCATTGTGTGGACCTTCGTGCACCGTTGTCTCTTTACTCCCTCACACGCAACTTCACACATTGATTATTACTTTCATTATTTCCTATTCTCGTGTGTCCTCCCATGTGTTCCTTATATTTTGGTACATATTTATAGTCCATGTGTACCCTCCTATGCATGGTTTATAACCTTCGTGCATGGCTTATACTTATCCACTTTTTCTACTCAACATTACCACACATTAGGAGTGTTTTTTGTCCTCTGTAATATAAAGAATAGCCTCCAAAGAATAACTCAAGTATGTTTTAAAGAATCAAAGAATAAATAATAATGGAAATTACCCATATGAATGAAATAATGAATAATGCTCTCTTCGTGAGCATCTAAAAATTGAAGCATGTGGTGATGGTAGGATTTTAGGGAATTTTTGGTTATCAAATTTTCCATATGCTTCCATCCTTCAATCTCCTTATCCACCTTCTTTAATGCTATCTCAACAATGTATGGAATCTCTTCCAGAGTTAGGTCTTCAATATTTTCCTATAGCTCTTTGATCAACCCCTCCTAGTCTTAGGAAATACGCTCTAGAATATCCATCCTTCGCATCACTATAGGTTGAGCTTCCTTCAAGATTTCTTCAATTGTGTCACAATTATCCTTCATCATTTCTCTCTTCTCTCCAACCTCTTGCATCACCTTCTCATGCTCGACCTTATTTGTCTTCAATTTATCCTGCAATTTATTCAACACCACATCATTGTCCATTGTGCACATGTTTAGGATCACTGCAAAATCTTGACAATTATAAAAAAAAAATGGCCTTTTGTGTAGCCTCTTTTATTTTTGCACTAAGTGTCACATATTCTTAAATATCCTTTTTCACCTTCTCCTCTTTCATCTTTTCTAGCTCTTCTCGTTATGATAGGCCCCGGTCCACCGCTCACTCTAATTAGCAAGAAGTGCACCAACTCCTCTAAATACTCCATTGTTATATTATGTTCTAGTTTAGCTTGTGCTACCAAATATAGGCATGTGCGCATGATATTATTGACAATATCAACTATCTTGTTGCATGCATCAACAATCCTCTTATTTTCATCAATCAAATCCTCAATGAACTTCTAATTCTCCTTGTCCTTTCACTCTATATCCCTCTATATTATTTTGATTGTGACCCCTTTTTAATATTCCTCCTTCTAATATGGGTGGTTATTTTGTTCAACTTTTCTCACTTGGTCATCTCGATAGTTTATTTGATTCTATTATAGGGAACACCATTTTTGGTTCGTTCTTCATTTTCATCTCTCGAAAGTGACTATTTTATTAACTCAAAATTGGGCTCATCCATATGAGTTTGCATGTTCCAAGAGGGAATTTTCCTTGTGTGTGAAAGGGCCATAGCCTTATAAAACATTTCCCAACATAATAGGTCTTATGTTGGTACTAAAATTTAAATCTGGACCTTAGTAGCTTTGTCGGTTGATTGAGGTAGAACAACTAGGATGTATGAAGAGGTTTCCTTCACTTCCTCCCTCATGCGCACTACTTTCACGGGGTCTCTTGCGAACCATTGAACTATGCATGACTTGTCTCCTTACCAGCACTCGGCCTTATCCACTTCCTTTCTCTTGGTCATCTTCCTCCTCATATGCACCTTTGTGTTCTTATTCTCACCCATCTTCCTCGTATCATTCATCTTCATTATATTTTTTTCCTTGCATCCTTCTTCCTATTCTTTCATGTTTTCATCCTCATGATCCTCCTCATAGACTCCTTCATTGTGAGGTCCTTCATCATTCTCCTTCACTTCTTCTTCCTACCCCCAATCCACATGTGGTCCCTCCCGTACTGCACCTGATCTTCATCTTCATCATCCATATTATGAACAATGTGGGGTCTTCTTCATCTATTGATCTCAAATTTCACTCTTCTTTAATTGGGAGTTCTCTTTTTATACATGAGACTATTTCTTTTCAATGCTTTTTATGTATTTTCTTCCTTCTACTTTGATCAAGCACAATATCTCCCTCTTCTTCTTCCTCCTCTTATTTTGGAGGATTTTCCTCGTGCCTACACATTGGAATATTCATTGTGTGCTTCTTTTGTGGCTATAGCATATCAACGCTCACACGGATCAACCTATTTTCCATACTTAATATTTGGTTGTAGGAAAATATAAACTCTACATGCCTCTTTTCCAACTACCAAATTCATAATTGAGATAAGGTCCATGCCATATGTCTTTATGGTCTCCATATATGTTGCCTTTAATACATACCCATATCTCTTTTGTAGCATATGGTAGTTTGAATCTACCCTTTCTACATTAAACATAAAATGTTACGGATCCTTTAATCTGCTCACCTTGCACTTAAAATACTTATCTATGAATAAAAACAACAATTTTGACCATGGTCCCATCTCCCATTGCTTGGTAAAAATATTCCAAGGTTGAAGTGTTGCATGACTACAAACTTCACATGTTTAGTCAATAATGTTAACAACTCATGAGGAACACCCCATTCATTTTCAAATGAATCATACGTTCTGTTGTACCTTTTTCCAATGTCTTATATGGGTTTAAAATTATGCCATCAAGTATACTTGGTGAACCTTTTTGCTAGAGACTTATTTTCAATGGGTTGATCCCAAATATTGTCCTTAGGTCCATCTAACACCCCTATTTCTGAAAATACAATCAACAAAGCATGATGGAACCCCAAGTAATTTTATCTCATTTCTTTGTCGATCCTTTACCTCCTTTATAATTCCTTCAGCTATATACAAGGCAATGTTGTACTTGGTCTTATGCACCATCTTATGTGTAATATGTAAAAAATTCTTGTTTACCTCTATCCATCTTTCGAATAACCTAATTTACAACTTACCAATCATGTAACCACTTTGGTTCCCGGGTCAAAATCTTCTCAATGTTGAAATTGTGACTCCCTTTCCGTAATACAGAGTTTGGTGGTTGTTGCTTCTATGGCCTCCTCATCGTGTAGGTATATTTCTATCTCCTTACCAATATTGCGCAACCCAATGAATATTTCAATTAACTTAACGGTTTGGTGTATCCTTCTCCCTATAAAGTAGAAGTAATCCTCATAGACACACAACATCAATCATTGAAAGAGGTGAACGGGATTCCCAAAGAAAGGTAACTCATACAACTAAAGCACCCCCACCCCTTCCAAGATTTTTGTATTATATCCTCAAGGACTATCTTCCCTTCCACGGTCCTTTTTCTCATCTCTCATAATACATCCTTATTGATCTTTGAATCATGTGTTTGTGCCTGGTGGTTGTATTCACTAATTTTACATTTCCATAGTTATGATGCCCATGGTTTCCCTACCACTACCTCTCGTGGATAATGCATCTTAGAGAACCATTCTTTAGGTGATTCCTTTGTGGGATTTTTATCTTCGGTGTCATTATATCTCTTTCACTACACTCCAATTGTTCTTACCTTTGAACCAATGCATTACATTCCTAGGTAGTGAAAATATACACTCTTCTTTACTTAAATTTTACTTGCATGAGTCTTTAATCCTATTTTTCTTTCTTAATTGTCTACCCTCATTTACTCCAACTTCGCTCCTAGCTCTACTTACAAATTGCCATGCACTATCTCTACCTATAAATTATTTTTCCCTAACTCTAAACCCCATCTCATTTCATTACCTCCAAACCTTCATCACCTAGCTTCCACTTTAAAAGGATATCTATGATGCTAAGTTTTTATGTTCATTCTCTCCTCACTCTAATTAGCTCAGGTTCACTCTTCATTTGCATTTGTTCTCTGGTTTTCTCCTCACACTTTTCACTTGTTTTAATTGAGCTCTTTTGCACACTAGTTCTTCAAAGCAAAGTAAGAATGACTTCCACTCTCCATGCCTTTATATAATTTGTAAATTTTGATTGCATTAACTACACTAACCTAAAAATGTTCCCCAGATTTAATGCATCTCTTTCTACTTTTTCACATTTTCCTACCTTTTTCTAGATTGAAGAACACCTCCCGTAGGTGGTAGTTCATAATCTTCTGGTGTGTTACTACTTCCTAGGTTTTTGTCCCTCTTGTGTGCATCTTATCTATGGTGCACATATCCTTCTATGCCACTTGTCAAGTAGTCTACCTTTACACTGCCTCCATCACATTATATTATGTTACTCTTTATTCATGTATTTATTATGTGGGAAATTCCTTCAACTTAAAGCACATTTGCATCAGTATCCAACCAATCAAGATGCTTTCTTTCATGCTTCAACTTAAATTTTATTCACATCATATCTAACCAATCAAGATGTTTTCTTTCACACACCAACACATTTTTCCATCACACACATTTTCCACCTCTCATCAAGTACTATCCTCCCTTTTTCTCACACACTTATACCTGCTTACTCATTCTATAAAATAAGGATTTTACTATAAATCTAAAGAGTACAACAATGAAATAATTGAAATATACTAAAATTTAAATGCTATGAAATTTATTTTATAATTAAAATTAAATGGAATGAAACGGAAATGTACTTACCTCGCGGTGATATGGGACTGAGTAGAGTGATGAAATGGTGGCACATGATGTCGCAATGAACCTCGAAAATTAGCAACAGAGGAATAATTATCTAGACTAGGGAACTTAAACAGGGATAGGGGTGCCTGTGGGCACCACGATCTAAAATATGCGCACCACTGGTCTATGGGATAGCTCATAATTGGATCTTGATGGGGCTGCTAGATATTTACAATACTTTTCCTTTGGTCAAATAGATATCACACTTAGTTTTTGGTGTCGTTGTAGCTCTTAAATGAATAATTACCTCAAAACCCCCACACAAATCATCAAACCCTAAAAAAATAAAGATACAAATGAATGGGTCTCGACTATCCTCAATCAAGCTAAATGGATGGACTTATGACTGAGCATTGCACTACATCTCGGACTCAATGTAGTTTTATGTGCTTTTGTGTGAAATATTCTACCTAGGGTTCCCTAGTTCCAATGACACCAAAGTAGCGGGAAATAACTAGATAAAATGTCAAATGGTGGATGGAATAGAATAGAATCCCCTTCTTATGTAGAATAGTGCCCAAATGCATTCCCTTGCTCTATGTAAATAGCTATCCCTTAGTAGAAATAGTCTACCCTTAAGGTAATGTGTATGTTGTGCTTATATAGGGATATCTTGTTCAAATTTTGACACTAATGACCCAACATGTCAACTAGTACCTAGGGAGATGAGAGGAAAAACTATAAAGACCGACCTTGAATGTCTAAATTAAAACCAAGTGTGATGGGGACTAGGGTTCCTAGGCACTTTAATCCCTATCTATGTGCCCTAGTCAAATACTAGTGATGACATCGAGTGAGTACTGATAGATAAGAATCCCTGAGACCTAGCCAAAACTATGTAAGTTAAAATGTGTAAGACAAGAAACAAAAATACTAACAAGATTGAGGACTAGACAATAGGATGGGTCATTAGTGAATACTTTTCTTACACAAGATCCATATATAAAACAACATACTTAGTGGTATAATAATAGTAGTAAGTGCATGATTTTATGACTACATTTTCCCCCACTTTATGTTGGTGAGTGAAAGCTCAGTAACATAAAGTAGTTAGAGATATGTACTTGAGAGAAATTTGGAGAATCTTATGCTTTGTAGAAGAATGCACGAGATATGGTAGAAGAGTGTGTTGAATGTGAACATATAGCATGAAAAACCATGGATCAATGTTTTGATCCATGAAGTGTAAAGGAGAGATGAAACACACGATGAAGTGTAGTAAACGAGAGTGATGATTGTAATGTTTAATGATTGATGATTTTGAATGTTGTATGATGACTATGTGATGGGGTAGGGAGTGATTAGTACCAAACTTGATTGCATGTGGATGAAAAACTAGAGGATTTGGGCATCTTGCCTTTAGAGGAAGAGTGATGGGAGAAAGGTGCATTATTCTCCAACCTTTAACTACATCCTCAAGCTCTAGCCACTGTAAATGGACACATATCAAATTTTCATTGATTTTGGATCCAAATATTTTGATCAAACATGTTGACCCATATAGGAGCAGTATAGGAAAGGAAATGACATCTCATCGCCCCACTCCAAGGGTGGTACCACAATGTATGGTCAATTCCAAGTTAGGTCATCTGGAAGTAAATGTGAAATGTAAAATAAATTCCTAAGTTAGGTCATATGGGAAAATAGAAATTTAACTCCCAAGTTATATCATTTAGGAGGCCAAATGTAACTCCCAAGTTAGGTCATCTAGGAGGCCGAATATGTTGTATTGTATTCATTGAATGGTATGATTTTGATTATTAGAGGTTTGAACATAATTTATTGCTTGATTGATTTATGTTATCCAAAATAACTCCCTAGTTATTTAGACAACTTACATTCCATTCTATCTCTAAGGATCTACATTACAACTTACATGCACTTCATTTTCTCCTTTGGCACATTCCTTTGGTTATAGATTCTTTGCGCTCTTGCGTTCTTTTTATTTCCTTCACCTTTTCTTTCCTTTTCCTCCTTGTTTCATTTTACCATCACATGCACCCTCTATGTATTCACCTTCTTCCCAGTAGTTCATACATCCTTTGTGCATGCCTTGGACTTTCTTCCAAAATTCACCTAAGTCCACCGGTACTCTCGCACACCCTTACTTTGTTTTCCTCCCATGCTTTGCTCTTCGTGTGCATCTTGTGTCTTAATCTATGTCCTTGTATGTTATATGTTATATGTCGGACATTAAGTGTTCTACACACAACCAATAAAATCACACCAACCGGATGTCAAATCCTTGCAACAAGCCAAAGTGTGACACATGGCAGAAATGACAAAGCAATTATACGGTTGGTTGATCTTTCAATCAATCGCCCACCACATGTCTTGCATGTTTAGATAGAACTAAATTCTTCTTAAATTCGTAACTTCTGCTTTCTACAGGGACTCGACACATGCGCACCCATCCTTATTTGAAATCTATTGTCGTGGATACACTCTAGATTATTCAAATTCATATTTCAGTGGGATTCGGTACATGAGAAATAGGGAAATGTCTTTCTGGCCATTAATGAACATATCTAATTGCTCCAACCACCCATATTTTATCTAATTTTCCCTCCTTCCTTCTCCCACATGCCAAATAGACTTGGAGAAGTGCATTTAGAAAATTTGTAGGTAGATTTGTAGGAATTGAATGTTTTTTGTTTGTGGTTGTGATTCAAATATGAGTTTTCCCTCTTCTTCTCTCACTGATTCATCTATAAATGTAATAACATGGCTCATTATATAGGGCTAGACATTTTGGATCCTTTAGAATTTGTTAAGGACTTTGTATCTTTGTATTTTGAGTTACAATCCTCTAGATATGGTTCTTACATGAGGGTATCACCTTTAGATGCCATTATAATTGATTATGCATTTATGGAAGTAATAGAAGCATTTTTGTGGCCATTCTCTACCTTAACATATTTGTATCCTTCTTTCTTGCCTTTCATTTATATTATGTGCTTGTTGTGCCATTCTAAATCCTTTTCAGCTTCCTTTTTCTTATTGTGTCTCATGAAATCAATCATGTGAATACATTTTATTCTGTGGTTGTGTTTTCCTAGCCTCCTTGATGCTTTCTCCCTTGATTTTCTCGAAACAAATAATGTTCATCCCACTTTTATGGTGTTATCACCTCCCTTAGTTTATTTTTCTAGTTTCATGTCATCCTTCTATCCCTGGTCCCTCGGCACTATTATCTTAGGTGTTCCTTTTAGCATTAGGAGTAGCAGTATAAATAGGTAGAGGAATCAGCCTTCTCTCGAAGGTTTGTCTCAAGCGCACAAGGTCCCACAACTTGGATACGGTCCCATTGTTGACTCAAATGACTCGGTTCTTCCATATCTGAGACATGGGTACAATTTTGACAACAAACAGCTTTCTAAGCACGCCCGATAGGACAAAATTGAAAGCTCAAATTTAAGCATTGTTATGTTTGGTATGTGATTTAGAAATTTCCAGCCTTTGGAGGCTTGTTCTAACACATTTGGTAACTCCCAACACATCCAGAGCTATTGATTTCAATAGTCTTGATCGCCTTTCATGAGAAGAGTACATATGAGACAAAGCACAGTAGCTGAAGCATCTTTTGAGTGCCTCTAGCTATCTTTGAGGAGGGTACATAACATAAAATCCACACACATATCTCCATCTCTAGCGCACCACGCACATTCCAATCTTCCTCACAACAACAAACCTACGTGCCCTACCATGGCACTTCAGTGCCTCCTCCTTTGAGGAACTTTTCCAACTTCACTGGTAGAATCCCTCTCAATTTCAATGCATAGCATGATATACCAGCAATCGCGCTCAAGAGTATCCCATAATTCATTAGTGAGAATCAAGTCACCCCTGTTGATTATATCTAGGATATTGCAAATGTATTTTCTATCTATCTTATCATGCATGATGATGTAGCAGTTAGGCTACTTACAACCTCATTCAAAGGAAAATCACTCCAATGGTATCAGGCCTTAGACCTACATTTATTACTACCTAGGATGAGCTTGGAATAACTCTATGTAACTATTTTGAAGATAAATCAGATCACATGTCTTTAGTGGAGCAACTGACTACAACAAAGAGGGCACCTAATGAACAAATGATTGATTTCAATATCATATTTCAAAAGACTTGGGACAAAATCCCTCAAGTGGTAAGGCCTAAAAATTAGCATGTTTTCTTATATTATCTAAGGGCCTTGAATAATGACATCTTAGTCATGATTCAATCCATGGGAGGTAGAACCCTAACTATTGCTTATAACATCACAATAAGGGTGGAAAACAATGTTATCTAAGAAGGAATGTTAGCTCCTCGACTCCCGTACTTTTTGTTTCCATATATATTTGCTGCATCCCATCCTTTTATTGATCATATCCCTTTATATAGAATGTAACCAATTGCATCAACATCCTACTCTCGTAGGCGCATAAGGAAGATGAAGAAATGAAAGCCCATATTAGAAACTTATAAAAAAGTTATATCCTTGGAAAATCAGTAGGTGAAAGCCTTCATAAATAATTCTAATCAGGCACATAACCAAAACAATCAACCCTGGTAGAATCAATATGGAAACTAGATATATGGGAAAAACCAATTATTTGATAGATGGCATGCTAACATGCATCTGACCTTACAAGTTGTTCCTCCAATGCAACCTCTTCCATCACCCAACACAAGTCAAGCACTTATCCTTATTCATATCAACATAGTGTAAGAATCATAATGGTGTTTTCCTTACAACATGCCTCATGCCCATTATCATCATTAATGCTACGCACGTGTAAGCTTATATGATTCATGTTGCTTCTAGATATGAGTCTTTAACAAGTATAGGTGAACCCGAGAATCAAGAGAAGCCAAAAGTTCCTCCCGAAGCCAACTTCATATTATTTAGAACTGAATATTTATGTGTAATTAATCAAGCTACATATGATACAAATAGACCGCATACCCAAGTTGCTGAAAATACAAGGTACAAAAAGAGAATTCTTGAGTCTAGCGTGTAAGTCTTAATTCCCGCAACACAGTTTATCCTCAAAAGTAAAAGGATGCATCTAAGGCATATAACAATAAAGGTGCATAAGTTCATGTGTGGGAAGTTACATGCAATGCTCCCCATGCAAAGCAACATTGCCCCTTCTTTGGTAGGTCAAACCTCTCGCACCGCTTAAGGTCCCCGCCTTTAAACCTAAGCAATCAAGAAGATATGTTTTTGTACCTCAAATCCATAAGTCAATGGGCCTTTCATTCAGAATTTTGGATCAGATAAAGAAGAAAAATGTGAATTTCAAAATGTGGGACATCCCGACAATTCTATCTCAAAGATGACTTACTACATGAATCTCTTGCTCAACTTCCGTGCGTGTGTTGATCCGACTATCCAAAAACTATGTGTATCTATCAATATCTGTCAAGCAAAGGAGAAATAAGTAAGGTTGTCAAAACCCCACCTTTTATATGTCCTTGATCATAGGAAAACACCTTGTGCACAATTATATGATTGACTCAGGTGTGATTACTTCTATCATGCCTAAGAAAATTGTTGATGTCTTAGGTATTAAGTATAGACCTTTATCCAAAGGGTTCCTATAACTTGATATCTCAATTGTTACCACTTTGGTAGTCATCAAGGGTCTTGAGTTAACTCTCCATGCATTATCCAAGCCTCACAATGACTCAAGATGTGGAAATAGTTGATCTACCCCTTTGTTTGCCTTGTGTTTGTCAAGGAATTTTACTGCTAAAGTGGGTGGTTACTTATCTTCTGATTGGTCTCATATGTTACTCAAGATAAGGTATGGTACCCAGTTTACCATACAAGCTGAGCCAATATTTTCCTACCATGTTGAGTCGTATGATACATCCCATCTCCAAGGTAACTACATAATCTAAGGACAAGAACAAGTTTCTGAAGAGAAACATGTCCCTCCTCTTGTACTTGACTTAGTGCTAGATGAGTGGGTAGAGAGGCACCATAAATTTGATCCATATGTCAAGATCTTGAAGCTTTTGAAATTAGGCTTGGAACTTATTACATCCTTGAAGAAGAATCTATATTATCCCACGTGATGAAGCAAAATGAAGAAATCATGGGTTTGTGGAAGTTATACTTCGATGGATCCAAAAGTAGAAATGACACAGGTGCAGGTGTCATTCTCATTTATCCCAAGGATGAGAAATTATTCTTCATGCACATGTTACATTGTCATGCTCAAATAATGTAGCAGAATATAAAGTGTTGCTGCATGGTCTTCTAATTATGCAAACAAAACAAATTAAGGTGATGCAAATCTTTGGGGACACAAAATTGGTTATCCACCAGTCACCAACAAATGTGTGACAAAGAATAAGCTTCTCAAATATTATAAATAAAAGGTTTAGGACCTCCTTGAGGTATTTGATGCTCTAAATCTGCAGGTGATGCCAAGGAAGATGAATAAAGAAGATAATTGGATGGCCGCGCTTGGTTCATAGTTCTCTCCCGAAGAGGATTTATTCAAAGGAAATCTACAACATGTCAATATGGTAATCATACCATCCATTCTAGAAAAAAATAGTAGATGGTAAGTGTTTGATAGTGATGCACAAATCATCTAGTTCATTCAAAATTAAGTTGAGTTCTCTTTAAGCATGCACACCGAATTTTATGACAGCTATGGTGACCAAGTGATCCAACTAAGAAAAAATAAGTGGCCTAATGGATTGTTCACCTTAGATCAAATATTTATCCCTATGATAAGTTAAAAGGTGAAGAAAAGAATATGCATGTGGTGCAAGGATATTGTACTCAAAGAATCGCTTTGTTTTGCATGAAAAGTAGTTGTTGCTTAGTAAATCTTGCATACATGATGAAAAGAAAGCCCTCATCTCTCTCTTCCATAAATATAGTGATATTTTCTCCGGGAGTATGAATACCTTAAAGGATTTTATTTGAGTGTTTCTAAACACTCCATTGACCTTGATCCTAGCATCAAGTCCACCGGACAAAAGTAGAGGCCGCTTAATCCAAGGATAGATACCTTGATGAGGAAAGAGTTGTTTAAATTCATTAAGGTGAAAATCATATTTCCAATCAATTACTCTACTGTCCGCGAATATTATTGCAATACACAATAATAATGGTGAAATCAGGATCTATGTTGATTTTAGAGATTTAAACAAGGCATCCCTCAATAATCATTATCTTTCTCCTTCAATGGAATAGACCCTTCATACTATAACTAGCGTGCGAGAGATTATCTATGTTGGATGGGTACTCGCTTCAATCATATCATGGTTAAGGAAGAGGATCAATTCAAAATGGCATTTTAAACTAAGTGGGGAACATATGCATATCAGAAGATGCTCTTTGGTCTGTCACATACAAGCACAACATTTCAAAGGCACCATGGATATTGCCTTCAAATGTTATATAAATGAGTTCATCTTGGTCTACCTAGATGACATAACATTCTTCTCAAAGTAGAGCATGGATCATATGGTGTATCCGGAGAAAGTATTTGAGAGGTGTAGAAAGTTTGGGGTATCTATTAACCCCAAGAAGTGTAATTTTACTATGGCACGTGGAAAGCTCATCGGGCCATGTGGTTTCAAAGGATGGCATCGCAATTGATCCTAAGCGCATTTCAGCCATCCTAGATCTTTCCTTGCTAGCGCAAAATGAATCCCTACAATCCTTCCTCAAAAAAATCAACTTTGTTAGGTGCTTCATTCCTAATTTTGTAGGACTGGTAAGGCCGACTACTCTTATACTCAAGAAGGACATAATCTTCAAGTGGGTAGCAGGAGGAAGAGGGAGCTTCAACAAGATCAAGTAATAAATTACTTGCACACCAACACTCATTAACCCAGACTATTCAAAGGACTTCATCCTTTATGCTTATGGGGATGATGCGAGTGTTGTTGTTGTCTTGACACAAGAAAAGGAACAAGTAGTGGAGCAGCCAGTGGCTTTCTTTAGTCAAACAATAAAAGAATATAAACCGAAATATAGTCACAAATAGAATCAATTATATGACATCATGTGCGTGCTCAAGAAGTTCAAAATTATGCTCACTAAAAACAACATCAAGTCAGTTAGTTTTGCACTCGGGTGTGAGATAATTCATCATCTGAGAGTAGAAATCAGAAATAAAAGAGCAATATGGGTGACCAAAATTATGGAGTATGATGTGACTATCAAAGCCACAAAGATGGTAAGAGGTAGTGCACTCTAAAAATAACTTACTGATGACACACAAGATGAACCTGAGACTTCATTATTTCTAGATGAAGATCTCCCATGTGCAGATCTTGAACAGTAATGAAGCCCCGACGTGCACAACTAGATGAAGGACATGATCACATTTCTCTCCCGGGCGTATACCATCTTGTTCTCAACAAAGCAAAGAGAAGGCATATGAGGCTGGAATTTAATTTGTATGTTCTAATTGATGGTCTTCTCTTCAAAAAAAATCTTGATGGCATGTTGTTGAGGTGTATTGATGATGCGCAAATTAAAAAAATGTTAGCATAATTTCATGATGGATTATTTGGTGGAAACTTCTCTGCCAAGACTACATCAATGAAGATCATAATGTCAAGAATCTTTTGGTCTACCTTGTTTATAGACGCACACAAGCGGTTCATGAAATGAAAATAATGTGTTTTCTTTGTAGGTAAGAAAAAATAGCAGCACTTCCCATCCAACCAATCCAATTGGATCAACCTTTTTATGCAATGGGGCCTTGACTTCATATGCATGATTAATCCTCCTCAAGTGTTAAACATAGATGGGTGCTAACACTATGTATTACTTCACCAAATGGACAAATATGCCACGCTCAAAGAATCTACCAAGTCAATCATCCTTAAATTTATCAAAGATATTGTAACAAGTTTTGACGTCCCTCATACAATCATTTCAGATAATGCAAAATCCTTCCTTGGTAGTAAGATCATTGATTGGGATATTAGTCTTGGTATATAAAAAAAATTCCTCCAATTGTTACCCTCAAGGTAATGGTTTTGTAGAATCTACAAACAAAAACCTGATTAGAATCAAGAAGAAAACAATGAACATCATCCAAAGATAGTGGTATATAAAATTCTTGTGCGTGCTTTGGGTAAAAGAATCACAACAAAGAAGGAAATCATAACTTCACCTTATAAACTTGTGTATGGAAAAGATGATACCCTTCCTTTGATACTTGAGTTGAATTCATTAGCACTTGCCCAAAGAGTCTGGAATTTGAAGGCATAGGACAGAGAGAAATTAGAATGATAGGGCTGGTTGATCTTGAAGAATCAAGGAATTCTAGCATTATTAGGGTAGAACAACATCAACATTCAACAAAGAAGTGGTTTGATAGAAAGGCTAGGCCTCAAGATTTCAAATTTTGGGACTTAGTCTTGAGATGGGATGCTAACACAACAAAACTAGGGTGTCATTCAAAGTTTGATGCAATTTGGAGTGGCCCATATACTATGAGTTCTTGGAATGAAGCTAACTCTTTCAAAATGACTCATCTTGATGGAGGCATGCTAACAATCCCAGTTAATGGGATCTATTTCAAACCCTTCCATTAAGCTTGTTACATCATTTTGTATATATTATAATAGTTTTAGTTCATCTAAGTGTGTTGCGTACACATTGTCTTGTTTGTACATAGTTCTTTTCTTCCACATGCTTCTTGTGTGCACTCTTTTGTTGCTTCTAGGATGTCATTCACCTTCCAGTAGCCTTGTAGGATTCAAAACAGAGTCCATAACATGTTTCAAAGTGGCTTAAAGATTAATTTTTCAAGGTCACAGATCATAATTTCATATTTCAAGAAAACTCCATGCCCAATGGATGCTCTAGGCTACTGATCTCCTTCATTTAGAAGGCAGATGGCCCCAAAATTTACAAACATGTCATCTAAAATAACTCCCCTAGTTATCTGGACAACTTACATTATATTCTAGCTCTAAGGATCTACATTGCATCTTGCATGCACTTCATTTAATCTTTCGACACATATCTTTGGTTACATATTCTTTGTGTGCTCTTGCATGCTCCTCCTTTCGCTCACCTTTTCTTTCCTTTTACTCCTTCTTTCATTTTCCCATCATTTTCACCCTCTACAAATTCACCTCCATCTTAATGGTCCATGCATCTTTCACGTACACCTTGGACTTGCTTCCAAAAATTAGCTAAGTTCATGACACTCTTGCATGCCCTTCCTTTGTTTTCCTTCGGCACCTCACTCTTGCGTGTGCATATTGTGCCTTCTTCTACGCCATTCTATGCCATGTGCTATGTGTCAAACATTGAGTATGCTACCCACAACCAATAAAAGTGCGCTAGCTAGGCTACAAATCCTTACAATAAGCTAAAGTGTGACAAGTGGCGTAAACAACAAAGTAGTTGTATAGTTGGTCAATATTTCAATCAATCGGTGTGCACCACATGTCTTGTATTTTCATATTCCACTAACTTCTTTTGAAATTCATAACTTCGCTTACATGACTTTGACACATGTGCACCCAATCTCATTCAAAATATACTTGATGTGGGCTACACTCTAGACCATTTAAATTCAAATTTTAGTGGGATTTGGTAGGTGAGAAATATGGAAATATCTTTTTAGCCATTAATGAACATATCTAATTACTCCAACCACCCATATTTGATCCAATTTTCCCTCCTTACTTCTCCCACATACCAAATAGACTTGGAGAAGTACATTTGGTAGATTTATAGATGGATTTTTAGGCATTGAATGCTTTTTATTGGTGGTTGTGATTCAAATCTAAGTTTTCCTCCTTTTCCTCTTCTTCTCTCACCGATTCATCTATAAATGTAAGAGCATGGCTCATTGTAAAGGGTTGGACATTTTGGATCCTTTAGAATTTTTTAAGGACTCTGTATCTTTGTATTTTGATTTTAAGACCTCTATATCTAGTTATCAGAGGTGGGTATCAGCCTTCATATGCCATTGTAATTGACTATGCATTTTTGGAAGTAATAGAAGCATTATTTTGTGGCTATTCTCTTCCTTAACATGTTTATATCCTTCTTTCTTTCCTTTCATTTATATTGTGTTCTTGTTGTGTCATTCAAAATATCTTGTAATACCTTTTTTTGTTGTGTCACATGGAATTAATCATGTGAATACATTATGGTCTATGTTACATGTGCATAGCCTTCCTCGATGCTTTCTCCCTCACTTCCACTTGAAATAGATAGTGTTCATCCCACTTTTTCTAGTGCTATCACCTTCCTTAGTTTAGTTTTTTTCATGTTATCATTCTATCCCTGGTCCCTTAGCATTGTTAGCTTAGGTTTTCCTTTCAACATTAGGAGTAGAAATAGGTAGAGGAACCGGCCTTCTCCGTGAGGTCCATCTCAATTGCGCAAGGTCCCACAACTTGAAGATGATCCCATTTTTGACTCAAATGACTCATTTCTTCCAAATTTGAGACATGGGTGCAAGTTTGACAACCAACAGCTTTACTCAAAAATATTTTACGCTTATTTCCCCTATGTTAGGTCATTAGGGGAATCAATAGAAAAAGATGAAATATCGCATGGTGTATTTTTAAATGTACAAAAATGACATATTAGAGGTGTTGAATGATCGCATAGTGGAGTAAGGGGAATTATAGGATGACCCCAATTGTATGCCCCACTTTCAAAGGTGAAAAGGGAAGTGTTAATGAGAACAAATGCTAAGCTGAAATTTAGCCCAAGAATATATATTGTATGATAGATATGGAAAAAATGTGTGTAGATCGAATGAAAGACAACATTGAGGAGAAATAGTGTATGTGTCATGTGTATGATACGATGGTATTAAAATTTCTAAATATAATGTCATAAATTTGAGAGAAATTGAAGTAAAAATGCTCAAGATATTGGAAAAATTGTGTGATGTGTATTAGTTGAGTAGTAAATGTGAAGTATGACCATAATAAAGTGAATAATGAAAAGTGACTATAAATAGTAAAGTGAAAAGGTGATTAGTCAACTCATTTATCTTTTACACAAGTGTGAGGGTCAGATTTGAGTGTGTAAGGATGTTGCATGAGTGAGAATAGAATGCCATATTCATTTTGAGATGGCGGTGAATGCCATGGCATCGCGTATGAAAATGGAGTTAGTAAGTTTGAATGTTTTTCAAAAATGCGTGTGTAGTAGTAATTTTTAGTGATTTAAAAATATATATTGTTGTTTTGCTTGGTGTTTTAGACCTAGGAAAGAGTGGTGACGGTGCTTAGTGACCTTTAAGACAAGAGCACTAGACATGGGCATTGGTGTCATGCTCTTGGGTGCCCTACTTGTTTCTAGGCATCTTAGTCTAGAAATTTTACATTCAGTTCAGATTGGTGTAAATGTGATTTTTATTCTGAAGTTATGTTGTAATTTTTATGTTTTCTTACGTATATATTTTATAACGCACTATTTTTTGTTGTTTGGTGTTGTATAGAGGGGTATCCATTCGAGGGGGTTCTGTGGTGCTCACCATTTGTGTAATTTTCTTGGGTTGGGTTTATCGATGATGATTCAAAGTTTATGGACCTTGTTATCCTACAACACTAGCTAGGATAAGGTATGTGTCCCATAATATGCCTATGTTGATAGCCTTATATGAGATATGGTACGCAGATACTTGTACATTTTGGCTACCTATTAGTGAGATGAAAATCACACTAGAGGATGTATATTACATACTACAATTATTGGTTATTGGTGAGAGGGTACACATCATGGTTGTGGAGAACATGGAGAGATAGATGTGGGTCACTATGTAGTATTTTCTAGGGACTTGAGTGCCTGTTGAGGCCCATATTAGCTTAGATGTCATTTTTAGATTAAAGGTTTTGCACTTGTGGAAGTTTATAGTCATGGTTATAGTATCATTGATTATAATAAAGGGAGGTGGTGTGGGCATCTTATATAATATGAGTGATATTTTCTAGTAGATAAAGAAGGAGGGTACCAAGTACGCTTGGGCACGATGTGTGTTTGCCCACCTGTATAGAGATCTTATAGATTTACACAGGAGGAGCATGGAGGTGGGATTGAGAGACTATTTTATTACATGTATGGGCCTATGAGCATATAACAATATTGAGGCCAGTTGGTGGTCCACGAGAAAAGTGGGCTAGGCCAAACATATTTGTTGGGAGATGGGTTGGTTTGTATGGATGGAAGATGGAAATTAATATTTATAAAGTCTTCATATATTGGATGGGACCAGAGGCATAGATATGGAGGCCATACCGAGATTATGGAGGATGATCAGAGGATGTGGTAGAGTTACGATGTATATGGAGGACTATGTGGTTGGAGGATCGGTTCCCATAGGTGACCGAGTTGTTTCAAGTAGAGTGGATATCTCAATAGTTTGGTATGGCTTAGGATGTGCCCCCAGAGCCACATGTGTGGATATGAGCTATTAGATCACCTAGGGGCTAGGGATAGACCAGGGCCCACATTATAGAAGCTAGTACCTCCTGGTCCAAATGAGTATGATGCAGCTATAGAGCCGATAGACAGATTATGTGGGGTGTATAGAGGCATACTATGCATGGTGGACAACACATCGATGGGTAATTTTATTTCCATTGTTTTTGGATGCAAAGGGGATTACCATAAGGAGGAGGAGAGGAGGGAAAGCTCATGCCCCCGACAATGTATCGGTCGTGATAGTGGAGCATGAGTATCTATATAATTGTGTTGTATGATTGGTTATTCATTTATGTGGTAGTGATGGTTATCTAATGTGTTGTGTTGTTGGTTTTAGGTGACACATATTGAGCTTGATTGTGGACACATCTATCCCCACATTGACATGGAATGTTCCCGTATACTAACAAGTGGAGGAATGTTAGAGTGTGTGGATAACATTGCGGGAGAGTATGCGCATTTTTTTGATCCAATGGTCATAAAAATAGTAACATGTACCATATTGTTGAGCGAGAGGGATGAGGCATGCAAGGAGAAAAAAAAAATATAGAGAGGCGGTGGGTGGTGGTCTATTAGCACAAGATGTGTTTACATAATTTAACACACTACAGAGTTGTTTTGAGATAACTCTATAGAGAATACACTATTACAGAGACAAATGGAGAGGTATCAAGATCACGATCATCGATGTAGAGTTAGTGGTGAGGCTTTGAGTTATAGAGCACTTGTATTACCAAATAGTGACAACGATGATGAGATATGATTTGTATTGATGTATGTGATGTAGGGGAGTTTCTTGCTTATGATATGTTATTAAATTTTATTTTTGATCGATATATAGATTGATTGATTAGCATAAGATGAGTATATTTGTTATATAATGATGATGTATGATTTATGTGATTAAAGTTACTTATATATGATATTTTATGTATTTGGATATCGTTTGTATTTATCAAGTGATATGTAATGTATAGTTATCGAGTAATGCGTAGCGTGATGATAATAGATGATGTTTGTAATGAATTTGTGATGAATGGTTGAAATTGCGATGTAGTCGTCATAGTGTAATGAAAGGTATGTTAGTAAGATGAATATGGGGGATATTATTGATGCCCTTAACACATAGAAGATGGGTTTCATTTAGATAGTATCCCTCAGTAGTCAAGAATGATCCATGTAATGCAAGAGTGCATCATCAGAAATGATTTGATAAGGTGCACTAGATGAATTGATAGAGCACATGAAGAGAGATTCTTATTGTAATAGATCCATCAATAGTCATGTAAGAACCATAATAACACAAGTGTGTCATTGGGGGTTGAGCTCGTAATAATCACCTACCAAAGACCAAGGCACAACAAAGTGGTTGGAGCATTATGGGATGGAACCAACGTGAGCATACAAGCCAAATTGAATGTCATATGGAGCAGCGGTGGGAGGTGTGAATGCCAAGGGTTGTGGAAGCCAATGTGAAGTAGTAGCATGATGCGATGGATGAGATGGATGAGATGGATGAGATGGATGAGATGGATGAGGTGGATGTTGTGGATGAGATGGATGAGATGATGCAATAATGGATGGACTTGGTGGAGAACATGTATGAGTGATGACATGTGGCAATGGACAAACCATAACCTTAGTATTAGATAGAGGAGCCAACCGAACTAGTGTTATAGCTCACCGACAAGGAGAAGGAGATATAGAGTGCTCATGTGAGTGATATCCAAAGGATATGATGCCCTTATCCTCTATTTTTTTCAATTAATCATGAAGGTCGAAGAAATCACTATCCCTATGGTCATTAATATGTTATGGATTATTTTGGTTAGAAGGTAAGTGAATTAACCATTCATTAATCAAAACATGCAGCACATCATGTGTTCTAGTGTGATGAGAGAAATTTAATGGCTCACATGACACAGATGTACGAGATTGAGGTGTGGCCTATCACGGAGAAGGAGAGGAAGGAAACTTCTATGATGTAGTAGGTTGAGCTTTCTTATGAGGAGGAGATTGAGATCATGTAAGAAACTTAATTGATGGTAATGGAGAATAACTAGATGGTGTATCAGTAGTAATTATAGGTGGAGGATTTATAACATGCGTGGAAAGGAGGTATTGTTCTATATCAATAACTTTATAGCATAGAAGTGTGAATGATTTGCATGTTTCATATTGCAATATTTTCTTTAGTGTGGGAATTAAGCCACAACAAAGATAAATTGCTTCTCTAATTCAATAGCTTGGAATACTAATTAGTGTATACAATAATTGAATCATAAGATGTAATCCATGATATGTTATGTTTTTACCTGATATAAGTAGGTAGATGATCATAAGTAACTCTAGGCTCATTGTTGATGATAAAGTGATGGAGAAAAGATTCTTCTATCTCATGATAAGTGCTAATAGACCCAAATGGTAGGTGAGCAAACCATTGGAAAGAATCATTGGTAAGACTATGTTGAAATTCCTTAAGAAATAATCGATCATATAATATGATTCCATGATCATATGATAATGCTTGAGATGTAAGTAAGGGTTTCTAGTACCATTAAAACATGAAAAGGTAGGCATGATAAAATCCTTAGGAAATTTTGAGTTATGAATATTCTTAGGAATAGGGTTTTCATGCAATGAATTGTTATCAATGGAAGCATAGTAGGCCTTGATTTCTAATGTGAGTGATTGAACCTAAGATTGTAAGTGACCCACAACATGCATGAGAGACAAGATGTCTTGTGAAGGAATAGTAGAAGATGGAAATAATGTGTTAAGCGGTTGTAACTTGCCATTGTGAGTAATCATAGGGATGTCTAGAGGAGACAAAGGAGATTCTGATGCTAAAGGCACACTAGGTATAGGTTCCAAAGAAGCGATAGGTGATGAAGGACATGGGATATCCATATAAGCAGTAGGAATAGCATCAGAAACATCCCTAGGAGATGGAGTGTCTGATGGAGATGCAACAATAGGAGGAGACAAACTAATAGGTGGAGATGGAGTGATAGGAGTGGATGAACTAATAGATGGAGGTGATTCATGCATAGTGGTAGATACAACCTTAGAATAAGATGACAATGGAGCAATAGATTCACACTCAGTAGTATGTAAAGTAGTAGAATCATGACTATTAATTGTTTCATCAAAATCAAATAGAGACTCGATATGAATATGTCATTAAGTGTGTCATCAATTGGATCATCAACATAGTATGAAGGATTATGCAAACTTGTACATGATGGATGATGAGAAGCACTATCAAAAATAGGAGAATCATGAAATGTAGTTATAGGAGTGGTCTTATTAGGATGAGAATTGGTATGCACAGATGTACCATTGTCAAGACAAAACATGAAATCAATAAGAGAATCATCTAGAAATTCCTTAGAATGTCTAGAGGAAGGTCATGGATAACTATATAACATGGTGTGCAATGAGTGAAGCTCGTTAGATCAGAAAAAATTCCAATAGTAGAATTTTCAAATTTTTGGCGAGAAAAAATTTCAAGTGGACAAACTTGTGGATTTCTTGCCAATGCTCTAGGAATATAAGTCCCTCTACTTAACTAATGCAACTTCTATATATGCATGCACGCATAAAGGTGGATTTTCCTGTTGGCCTTATGGTTGGGGATCCAATAGGGAACTCCACCGACCCCGTGGAAAAGCTATTAATTTCTTACTAGAGAATACTTTGATTGAAGAGTGGGAAAGGGGAGTGTGAAATGAGGTAGAAGAACTAATGTTGTAGGTATAAAATTAGATTCTTACACACACTAGTCATAGATTTCAACACATGCATTCAAGAGAGGAAACAACTCTACAAATAACAACAAGATCTGCATAGAATTTATTGATCACAAAGTATCAAGAAACCCCTTATTCGAAGAAAGCTAGAAAATCCTCCTTTTTGTATTGATTGTTTAAACAAAATCTGTACAGAGTGTGGGAATGGAAGAAATTTGAGAGTGGAGCAAAGTAGAATAAAATGGCTATCTCCTTTACATTTATCTAAGTACAATGCACTCTTGAGTTTACAAGATCAATCGCCAACCCTTTGAAATGGGAATGGATTTACAATTTATAGAATGAGAGGTGACTTATCATCTACCCCCAATGGATTTTCATATGTCCTTGTGTAACTTAAAACTTTTCAACTTCCTAGGAGAATATTAAGTCCCTTTTTATAACATAAAGGTGACTTATTACATTAGAACATATGAAAAAGTGCAACCCCAACATGAAATTAGAATATTGGAAAGTGAGAGAAAGTTGGGGGAAGAGGAGAGAGAAAGAGAGAGAGAAGAAGAGGATATGTTGTTCCCGATGAATTCCATTGATCCTTGTTGATGGAAAGCTCCAAATGCAGTGAAACTCTGAATCTTTGAACTCCTTGCACACTGAGAAACTCCTTCAAATTAGCTCATGAACGCTCACCAAGTTGAATGAACTAAGATGGATCTTGAATGCCCTATGAAAAATTCCTAGGATGATCCTAAAAAATGATGTCCCCCTAAATGATTATCCTTGTACATTCCATTGTGCCAAAACTACTCTTTGAGTGTAACTTACTATTTTTAGTAAGTGTGAATTGCTAAGCTGAGATGACCTTTTTGATGAATTTTCTTGTGATACTCCCTCTATGTTTATTGCCTTCTTCGTAGCCTCTTCAAATGGTTTCTTATCTAAATTAATATACCCCTATGTAGGAAGACATGCTATTTTTAGTAAGTGCACTGTGGATGTCAGATTGCAACAAAACAAGTCTTGAAATTCTAGGTTTTATTCTGGGGTTCCACGCTTCGTGTTTGAGTAACTCCTTCATCTGAACAAGTGGGAAAATGATATTTTCAAGGTGTGGGAATAATACGACAAAAAACATAGCCCTCTATATCCCTAAAAAATAGGGGCTTCATGGTGTAAAAACTAGTTCACGTAAAACTATATTTTTCGTAAATCATTTCCTCCAATTTTCACGCGATTTCACCCACTCGGAACCCTAAAAATCAAAGAGGTGGATCACCGATTATTTCCATTACTATGTCATGGCAGAAATTAATGGAGATAAAAATTTCAGGTTTCCATCTCTTGTCCATTTTAAATAAAATTATATTTTTGTTATGGGTTTTTCTTCTGGTGCTTCACGTGCAATTTTTCTTCAATTCGACAACCGATTTGACGGGAAATCCCACTTCTTTCTTCTTCGAGCCAAAAAGGATATTTCTTCATTGTGAATGCTCTATTGCATGAGAGGAGAGTTTCAAAGTATGTTTTTTATGGTCTTGGATAGAGGAAAAAACATCAAAAAATGGTTCATTGATTCATGCACTAGTTTGAAAGATTTTTGTGAATCTATGTTTTTGGCTATGGAGATTTTCTACTCTTCTCTTCATTGTTCTTTGTTTCTCCTTCTTCATTTTCTCAAGCTTCCTTATGAGACCTATATGATTTAATGGAATGAAGGAGAATATTTTTGTGATAGGTCCGGTTCAAGGTTCAACAATGGTGGAGTGATGGCAGAGGAGGTTGCAGAGGAAGAATGGAGGTATAGTTGTGCATGGGAGTGGAAGCAGTTAGAAGCAGGGAAGCAAGTAAATATTTGAATTTTTAAAATCATGTTGAGAGAGGGTTGGGTGCATTTTCTTGTCCCTTACATCCCTCACCTCAAAGGGACATGAGGGACATCAATTTCCAAGGTAAGAAAGGATATGACACATGGCGTTGATCTGATGGTAGGGAATTTGAGCTCCAAAATGCACCTGGGGACTGAACTAGCAATGTTGATGGTCATATGGGGTTCCGTGAGGTCACATGGGGGTGGAACTAGAAATCTTGATGGTTGTATGGGGTTCCGTGAGGTGACATGGGGGCTAGGTGCATTTTCCCAAGGTTGATGTATGTTGATAAAATTTTTTGTCTAAGATCAAAAAGGAGTCCGCATGGGATAGAAGGCTCTAACCAAGGGTGCGGAAGGACAGGAGGACCCACGTGTGGAAGGAAAGTTCAAATTTGAGGACTTATCCAATTTTGAGCATGAATACCTATTTTTAGAATATGGTGCATGGAACACATCAATAATGCGAGATGTGCACGCCATGCATTGTTTATCTTTGAGAAGTAGTTCAAGCATCTATGCATGGAGACAAGCTAAGAATAGAATTGACACTTTAGTTAACTACAAGAGAACTATAGATATCACACTTGCATGTGTGGCTATGATTGTAAATGGCATGTGGCTATCAATAGCATACAAATTTATTTCGTAATAGGTAAGCGTTGAAGGAAAAGTCCCCACCCTATATAGATGATGTTAGGTGCATAGTAAGAGAGAGAGAGATATGCATGTAATACGAGTTGGATGTATGTATGTGTAACAGAGAATATATGCATATGAATGACTCACCGTATCAGCCCATACATGAATTGGTATAGATTGACAATACTATAAGGAGCTTCTATATTTATTAATAGATGGAATATATTAGCTGAATCTAAGTGTCATTTTGTGTGTAGTTGAATAGTGCATGTTATTAATTTAATCATGATTACTATTTAAATCTTGTTCTTTCATAGATCTGAGGGTAAGATGCATTATATAATGATGGATTAGTTATAAATCTATATGTTCCTTCCTTCATCATGTTAACATCATGTTACAGCAACCCTAAAGAGGGACCTAGTACCTTTGCATGCTTCGGTTGAGCACTCAGTCTAGGCTGAGTGATATGCTAGCACGACTAGGGTGTTATCTGGTAAATTCTAGGCTGCATCAATTGTTCCATTGCCAAGACCTATTTTCTAGTTGTTTTCAGGATGGTTCACAATGAAGACATATCAATTAACTCTAGCAAGTATTGAGGAATGGATACATGATCTGGAGTAAGAATATGCACGACGGTCTAGTAGTGGATCTGATTTTAATGCTCACACTCGGGTAGAATAGAACTTGTATGATAGCTTATATGAGAGCTTTTTCACTATCTTTCTAGTAGAACTATACGAGTGGCTTACTGCTTATGCATCTCAAAGGAATTGAATGTATCACTCACTTTTCTCGGACACAGAATAATTTTAGGCCCCCTATGACGTTGATCTGATCTAGACTCATGTGGTGGATACATGGTTCTGTGGTGTTCTAAATAGTTATATTCAGTAATATTCAATTTTGACATACTCTTTCCCAAAGGTAGTTGAATTCCAATTTTTGTGGTATCCAAGAGGAACATATTTGCAAGGTATTCCACTGGTGATCAAGATCTTAATGGTAACTTTGAACATGGAGAGTAAACCGATGGGTAACTAAACTTCACCACATGTGATGGCAGGTGAACAGGTTTGGTTTAAGATGGCAGACCTAAGAGAGAGAAACAGAGAGGAAAGGTGGCTTAAGTATAATGAGGCACACAAAAGGGAGATAGAGAAGAAGTTTTCCATTATAGAGATTATGACATGGAGGAGAGAGATGGCTCGTGAAGGATTTACAACTCACGTAGAATACATGGAGCTACAAAGATCGTGAAATCCCCATCTTAGAAATCATGATAGAGACCCCCTCACCTCACGGAAGTGCACCAAGAGAGACTACTTGGGCTACAGATGCACATCTTAATCCACCCGGTGACCTAGCCTTTACACTTGGTTTTTCAATATCTAGTACAACAAGTAACTAGCAAACTAACTTGGGAAGTAGGAAAGTAGGAGTAAGTCAAGGATCAAGTACATCAATGGTAGGACAGATGGATTCAATTTAATTTGGAGGAGCATTCTGAGGCACATCATCCGCATAGAATGTGAGTGCACAAAATGTTGGATTCACCTCTGGAAGTGTAACTACCTCACAGACTATAGGGGTACGTTATAGTACTATTGTTAGAGCACAAGGAGTACATCTACAGTCCTATTCCCACTACAGGTGGAGGATTAGGAGGTATAGGTGGTTCTAGTTCCAGTGGATCTAGTGGTTTTGGAGGAAGATGGAACATAGGAGGTTCTGGATCGTGTGGTCAAGGTCCTGTAGGAACCACATAATATTTATATGGAGATTTCTCTTCATCTTGCAGAGTATAGACATATAGAGGATATTGCCAAAATGTGCATATGTGTGAAATCTTGTGGCATGATAAAGGGATCATGGATGTTGAGTGAAAGGCAATTCAATTCGTCATGACATTACAGGGCATGCACACAAATGGTATAGGAAGTTTAACCTTGATCAAACTTGCATGGATTATGCAACATTGAGAGATGTTTTCTTGAAAGAGTTCTATATCCCTAAGTTTGAGTAGAAGAGTATAAGTGCACTCAAGGATATCAAGAAAGGAACTACTGAGAGTGTACGTGAGTATGATGCTCATTTTAAGACACTTCTATCTAAGCTATCTTATGATATTCACGCTATCTAGCATGCACAATGGTTTGTTGGTGGATTGATTACACCTTTTAGAAGGGCACTATCACATAAGACATACATTGATCCATGCGAATCACTGGAAGCATCTTTGTGTGCTAAGGTAGTTGGTAACATTGACACTGGTGTTAGTCCATTCTTGGAGGCACATATTACAGCTATGATGAAGTAGTTAGAGAAGCTATCAGCAAATTCATCCCATGAAACATGCTTAGGAATTTGGTTTACATATTGTAAAGTGGAAGGTCACACCAAGGATAGCTTCCCTCACAGAACAATAGGCTCATTACTATTGGAACATGAGATTTTCCTTTTGAATCATGATGCTAGTCACTGACCTTTGTTACAAAGACGTGATAAGGAAGAATCTATCTTTCTTTTGCAAGATTTACAGGTCCACGACCCATGATACTAAGGATTTTTGACTGGTTGGTTATATCCAGGATGCTATAGACCATGGGGTATGACAGAAAATTATATCGATAGTTCTAAAGGTAATAATGAGCACCAAGATTGGGATCATAATCAAACATGCCATGACAAGAACAAGGGGCATTTTGAAGGAGGTCATGGAAGGGGACGTGGATATCATGGTGGATATGGAGAATGAGGTCATGGTGGAGGAAGAGGAGAGTTCCCTCGTGGAACATGTTATACGTGTGGATCTTCTAACCACTATAGGTGTGAATTTCCTTAGAATATTACATGTTCTTTCTTTGGGAATAACCATAGCTATGAAGAGTGCCCAGACTTATATGAGCACCTGAGTAAGCAGCATAAGGAAGAAAACAAAGGTGATGGGATGGTTAAAATCAAGCATGCAGTAGAAGAGTAGTGGATATCCAAGATAGCGTAAGGACCCGAGGCATCGACAAAGTGAAGATTACTACACACACTAAAGCGGCACGTGTGAGAGATCCATTACACCAAAATCCTACGATCACCAAGGAGAAGGTTTTACATGCAAGGTACCTAGATCCTACTCATCAGAAATAAGTTTACTAGGATACCATGGAAGTGTTAAGGAATCTTCAGGGTGACATACAATACCTAAAGGAGAAAAAGAAAGCATCGAGATAGTCCAAACTGATATTGATGATCTACAAGAGGTGTGTAAGATGTTGCGCTAGGAGAACATTATTCCACTATTAGGAAGTTGGTTAAAAGGGAACACTCCGTGCATAAGTCTTGAGACTGGACGACATATTCTACATGTAAATATTCCCCCTGATAGCATTAAATATGACAAAGAAATTACTCTGAATGTTGTTTTGGATGGGTGGTTGTTGAGCAACATATTGATCGATATAGGTGCAGAGGTAAATGTGCTTACATTAGATGCATGGGTACAAATGGGGAGGCCTCCATTGCAGCCATCATCTAATGTGTTATTTATGGAAAATCGAACTAAGGCCACTCCCATAGGAGTTTTGAAAGATGCATCTATAACTATACAAGGGGCCAAGTTCACTAGGGATTTTGAGGTATTAGCACTTGTAGAAGAAAAAAATTTCCATCCCCGCTTCGATGCCCTTGGTGTTATGTGAATAATTCTCACTTGAGATTCAATAAGGGGTGTATTATCTTTGAAAACAAGGAGGAAAGGGTTGTGATACCTTTGACAGATGGGAATTCTACCCCCTATGTTGAACCTCTAAGTGAGGAGGACTTAAACAGAGTCTATGTACATGTTATTCATGACCCAAAGGTCAATGAGCCATCAAAAGACGACATCCTATCAGTAGGGAGATTATCATTCTATTAGTGATACTATGAGTATTGCTTATGAAAATTGGGCCCATGATATATATGAACTAGTAGGGCTTGAGGTGAAAAGCATGGTTGTGTGCAAGAATGAATTTCATTTAATTTGACGGATAGGTAGCACAAGACTTGGTATACAGGGATAGAAGATCTTCCTTCCTTCCCGAAGGCCATGGAAATATAATGGGAAGATCAAGTTAAAAGGAGAGACATGATAGTATATACACTATGCGGGATAGCAACACGCTGGTGGGTAGTCCACAGAGATAATATTATATACTTTGGGAAGATATTGGAATAACTTTGTCTACTGTGTTTATAAGGAATAATGCACTTACACAAATCTTCACTTATCATGGTAATCAACCTGCTCAACATCACATTCAAGAGTGTGAGAGACTCAGAACAGCAGGACAAGAAGAATTACCACCTTCACTTTGGGTTCATAGATTATATTCCATGCTACAAGGATGTGCATGCACTTGGTATGTATATGCGTAACTACAATGAGAAACTTGAAACTGGTAAGATTTGATCACAGTGCATGATCCAAACTTTTGACTACTTCTCGACTAAACCTCCTATAGCAGATGCATTAAAAATTTTCAAGCACTTAACAATGGGAGATAGTGCAAAAGTAGAAGAGAATATTTAGGAATTTTTCAGTGAAGTACAGTTCAAAGCATGTTTTAAAAAGGAATAAGAAATAGACTCCAAACTACGTGAACGTGCTTTCCTTGAGAAAGAGAAAGGAAAGATGATTTACGTCTTAGATGATGAGGAAGTTGAGAACCTAGATATTGAACATTCACATGGGGTGTGTGAGGTCTTGGATAGTAAAAACAAGGATACGGGAACCTACCACGAACCCATGAAGACAAAGAAGGTGAATATAGGTTCATAGGATGAGCCTAAGGAGGCCATAATTGGAGATTACTGGTCAGACTCAGAGGTAGCAAAGATCATTGAGTTACTCAGGGATTATCAAGACTTATTCCCTCAAGGGTATCATGAAATTAAAGGTGTGCATGAATCACATGTGGAAATGAAGATCAAACTTAAGGACGATGCATGGCTAGTTAGAAAGATACCTTACAGAATGAATCCTAATTTACGCAAAAAGGTGAAAGAAGAAATTGATAAAATGTTGAAATCTAGAATTATCAAGCCCTTGATGAGTCAAAATGTGTTAGCCCAATGGTGATCAATATCAATATGGATGGGTAGATTAGGATATGTGTGGAATACATGGAGCTGAATGTTTCATGTGTCACGATCCATTCCCTATGTCATTCACTCGAGGAAATACTAGAAGGAGTCAGGGGCACGAAATATATTCCTTCGAGATGGATTTTCTAGGTATCATCAAGTTAGGATTGCTCAGGAGGATTAAGAAAAGACAACATTTACTACTAAATGGGGCATTTTTCTTATACTGTGATGCCCTTTGGATTGAAAAATGCACCTGTTGTATTCTCACCCATAGTTATTTAGGCATTCAAGGATTTTATTCATAACTTATTACAGGTCTACCTAGATGATTGGACAGTATATGGGCTTGTGAAAGATCACTGTGACAATCTACGCTTAGTGTTTGAACGATGTAGATAATTGAGTATCTCTTTGAACATCAAGAAGTGCATATTTTCTATGCCATTTGGGATACTATTAGGACATATAATTTGCAAGGAAGGTTTGCTAGTTGACCCACCAAGGTTACAATATTTTAGTCCTAGAAGTGCCTACTACCAAACCGAGGTGCTCAATTTTAGGTCATATAGGATATTATAGAAAATTCATAAAAGGGTATGCCAAAATTTCCACACCCTTGGAAGAATTACTGAAGGGGAAAGGTACATTTTATTGGGGAGAACTGCAGCAACGCACATTTGAGATATTAAAATAGAAACTTACTACCGCACCCATTTTGTGCTTTCCCTCATGGGATAAACCATTTCATGTACATGTGGATGCTTCTAGCATGGTCATTGGCACTGTGTTAGCTCAACCTAGTGAAGGTATTATAGATCATCCAATCTATTTTTCTAGTAGGAAGTTGACTCCTGCTGAACGAAATTATACAACTACGGAGCGTGAAGCTTTGTCAATGATCTATGCATTGTACAAGTTTCGACAATACTTGTTAGCAACACCATTTTTGTTTTATATAGATCATATGGCATTGAAGTACTTGGTAAACAAGCTCATCTTACAGGGGTACATATGTAGATGGGTGCTCCTATTTCAAGAGTTTGACTTCGTAGTTGTGGTGAAACCAAGGAAAAGAAATTTTGGACTAGATCATTTATCTAAAATCAATTTAGGAGAGGATGCATAGATAATTGAAGAAACAATGTCAGATGCATAGTTATATAGATTACAACACGCACCCACAGAATTAGAAGATATTGTTGTCTTTCTACAAATAGGTATGGCACCAGAAGGAATGAAACCATTAAAAAATAAGTATCTTGCTATACACGCAACACTATTTATGTTAATCAGTGGTGACCTCTACAATCTACATAGAGATGAAGTATTACACCATTGTTTGTTAGATCATGAGTGCAAGGATATCATGGAAGAAGCTCATGGTGGTATTACAGGAGGCCATTATGAAGGTGATGCGACTTCCTAGAAGATGCTACTTGTTAGATAATGGTGGTAGACATTATATAAGGACTGTAAATAATATTGTAAGGCGTGTGATAATTGTCAGCGACTAGGAAAACCAGGGCAAAGAGATGAGATGCCTTTGAGACCAATTACTAGTGCCGAACCATTTGAGAAATGGGCCATTTATTTTGTAGGACCTATTTCGCCAGCCATGCACAGGACTGGGTCGCGCTATATCATTACTTGCACAGATTATCTCACGTGGTGGGCATAAGCAGCACCTACCAAGGATTGTACAACAACTATAACAACTAGGTTTATGTGGGAGAATGTTCTTACAAGATATGGATGTCCCTTAAACTTGACAAGTGATCAAGGTACACACTTTTTGAATGAGACAATTACAATCCTATTAGATGAGTTTATGGTTACACACCATAAAAATAGACCTTATCATCCTCAAGTAAATGGAACTGTTGAGGCTTTCAACAAGATTTTGGGCCAGAATTTGAAAAAAAATGTGATGTTGGAAGAAAGGATTGGGATGAAAAAGTGTCATTTGTTCTTTTGGTATATAGAACAACTTACAAGAGATTGAACAAAGCCACACCATTTCAATTGGTGTTTAGCACGGAATTTGTTCTCCCTATAGAATGTATGTTACCTTCTTTGCACATTATGTGCACTAGAGGTCTAGCTGATGAACAAGATTTATTAGAATGTATTGACAAGATGATTCAACCGGGATGAACACCGAGCCATAGCACAATGGAGTCGACACAAGAAAATGCCAGCGTAAGGCATGGCATGACAAAAACATAAGGGATAAGAAGTTTGAGATTGGAAAAATGGTACTTCTTTATGACTCAAAGTTCTTGTGCCATCCAATAGAGCTCAAATTACATTGGTTGGGGCCGTATGTTATCACTTTTATACTTAAATTAGGTGCTTTCTAGTTGGAAGCACTTGATGGAACATGACTACCTAGTTACTTTAACGAGAGTAGGCTGAAGCCCTACTATAAATAAGTCTTCTTGGTGTTTGTAATAAGGAAGTATTGCCATTTAGTTTAGGTTTTCCATTTTGTATTTCCTTAATTGTCGCTATGCTTTGTCAATTTAGTTGTTGTTCTTTTGTAATAAGCATGCTTGTGAAGAATGTTTATGCGTAGAGGACTACACATACTTTTCATGTGGGGTGGTTGTAGTTGTCCAAGAAAATACCGGGGAGTTGAAAGGTGAAAGGAATAAGCTATTACGGGTGTGTTTTAAGTCAAAAGAAGAGTGCTTCTCAAAAGTGACCAAGGATGGAGATGAATGAAAGAAAAGTATAACGCGAGGTAAGTAGAGGCCATGTTAGTTACCAGAGAATGTATATTGATGAGGTACTCAGTGTAAGAGTGTGCACTTTGAAGAGAAGTGTGTGACCAAAGGTTAGGAAGGCTCGCTAGAAAATTATATCCGGGCGTGAAGATGTACCATGCGGAACATGTAGTTCCCACTTCCCTTTGACACCTTTTTGATACTAATCATGATACCGCTGATTATATTATGAACATGATTGTGGATGTTATTATAGTATTGTTATCCAAAATGTGTGCCCCGCTCATTTTTATAACTCCTTGTGGTCTTACCTCTCTTGTGCCTCTAAATTTTTATGGCACTCAAATCTTTCTAGAAATGGCACCATTGGATAGAGCTCTCTCTCAGCTTTCCAGAAAGGTAAAGTTTTCCTCCTAACTCCTCATATTTTTCAAGTTATGGCTCGGTGGAGTTTTTGTGGGAAATTTTCCCCTTGGAAGCCCGCAGCCAATAGGAAGCTACCACGTGTCCCAGGAGGTGGCGGAGAGAAGCAAAACACTTAGAATTTTTTTCAAGTTTTGGTCAAAAATGCAAGAGGTAAAATTTGAAATTTTTTCCCGCCGATCCGTTTTGGGCCTGTTTTTGCCCTAAATCTTCAAATGGCCATAACTTTCGATCCAGAGCTCGATTTTCACGTGTTATTTATATCAATGGAAAGTCAGGTAAAATTCTCTACATGATTCCATGGTCAATTTTGAATTTTGGTTTAGTTTGGAGGGAGAAAATCAAAAAATGCTTCTGGTATGCGCCCATGGACAGAACTGACGTTTCAACAACCAATTTTAATGCAAAATGGGTCGCATTCTTCTCCAATATGGTCAAAAATGTCAGGGCATGGGTTTGTAAGGACCTCCATGCTATTTTTAATGCATTTTGGTCAATGAGGAATGGCTCCCACGTTTTTTCACGTTTTCTCTCCCTGGCTCGACCCATGCACTGTAAAAGCCAGATTTGGCTCATTTTTCAAAGGGGGAACACTTTTTTTGCACAACAAGCTTCTGTTTTCACCTTAAGCAAGTGATTTTTTCCAAGGATCAGACCTTTTCAGGATTGTAATAGTTTTCTACCTCTTTGGTGTTGGAATGCAAGGATTTTGATGTTGAAAATCACAATACAGGCTCTGTGAATGCTTTCAAATTTTCAGTATGTGTTGTTTGTTTCATTTCAAACCTTTGATTACAACTTATCAACCTGTGCATGATGTTTTATGTTGCAATTTCTGATTTGTGTCTATTTGCATGAGCAAAAATGTTCACCACTCCTTTGGTGCATCACCATCATTAGTTTAGTTTCAATTTTTGCATTTCTTATCCCTGTCTCCTCGCAAATTAGGATAAAAAAATTAGGATTCAACCTCTCAAGCTTGTGCAAATAATAGATCTAATCAGAGGAGTTTGAGGAACCAACCTCTAATCTGGAGATTCCTCTCTCATTTTTACAAGTCCCACACTTGGAGAGAGGTTTCAATGTTGTGCAATCACACTGGATGCCTAAAACATCAACTTAGAACCTTGATTTGCATCCAGGGGTGCTGCTGATTTGCAACAACAGTTTTGGCACACTGGGTGGGACCTTAGAGGTCTCATTTTTATTGCAGCAAAGTTGATGTGCATCTGCTGCAATTTTCTTGCTTCAAAAGAGCTATAAATTGCACATCTGGTGACTCCAAGGGGAAGAATCAACTAGTTTTAGCAGTGCAGACCTGAAAACTCATGAGAAGAATCAACACAAGGTCAAGAGTTGGAGAGGAAGAGGCGCTTGTTTGAATATCTGTAGTTATCTCCAAGAATAAGGCAAAGTGGGAGGAGAATCCAAAGGTCTCCATCTCCACCAAACAAAACTCTCTCAACTCCTCCACCTGGTAGGCCTTTCATTCAATCAACAAGGGTTCTAAGACCAATTAGAATGGCACAAAACAACCCCTATGTCAATTTCACTGGCAGCAGCCCACTTGCCCTCAATGCACAACATCCAATTCCAATTGCAGCCTTGAAGAACATTCCATACTTCACTGGAGAGAATCAAACTACTCCAGGTGATCATGTTAAAGACATTGCCAACCTTTGTGCAATTCATGAAATCAATGAGATGCAAGTGGCTGTCAAATTGCTGGCATCTTCATTCAAGGGGAAAGCATTGCAATGGTTTAGAAGTCTTGCCTCAGGTTCTATTCAGAATTGGAACCAGCTATGTATAGCACTTCATGAGCAATTTGGAGAGAAGGGAGACAACTTGTCTCTTTTGGAGCAGCTGACAACCATCAAGAGAGCTCCCAATGAGCAGCTGACTGATTTCAACTTCAGATTTCAAAAGACTTGGGAGAGAATTCCAGTGGCAGTCAGGCCAACAGCAGAAGGTGCTTTTCTCTACTACCTCAAAGCTCTAAATTCTGATATTTCTATGTTGATTCAGTCCATGGGAGGCATAACTATCCCTATGGCTTATAGCATTGCCATTAGGGCTGAAAATTGTTTGATCCAAGCTGGCAAACTAGCCCCTAGACCTCCCATGCCATTGTTTCCAAGTTTAGAGAGCCCAAACACTAATCAAGCACCTAATTTGGCTCCTTCTCCCATTCCTAGAAATCAGAGTTCAAATGAAGCTTCTACTTCATCTCCAAGTGCCCCAAATGAGCTTCAAGAAGTCATGAAGCAATTGCAAAACCTAGGCAATGAGCTGGTTACTCTCAAGAGGCAACAAGCCCAAGGTTTTAGACCTTCTTATCAGCCCCAAGCTCAGCCTAACAGGCAGCCATACCAACCACAAAGACCACCTAATCCAGCTGCAAATATAAATCAAACAAGGCCTCCTGCCAATAGACCATTTCAGCCCTATAATCCTAATGCCATATCTGCCTCTAAGGCATTGGTGCCAACACAAAACAACGTTGCTCAGGAGTATGATTGGTGTTTTCCATGCAATGAACCTCACAACCAATCCATGTGCTTCAATGGTGCTTTGAATCAAGCATTAATGGTGACAACTACTGGTGTGGAGGGTGAGGGCAGTCAAGGAAACAACCAACAACAAGAAACATTCCAACAGCAATCAGCCCCAAATGACACCACATTGGTAAACTGGCAAGCAAAGATTTTTGTGGCATGAATCAAACAGTCTCTCAAGGTGTTGCAGCCAACACAAGGTCAAAAAGAAGGAATTTGGGTGAAGAGCAGCCATTAGCTCCAACCAATCCACAACCTTCCATGGCTCCACAAATGGTTGGCAAACAAAATCCAATTTCAAATGCACAAGGGCAGCCAAGAACAGCTCCTAGACCAACTCAAATACCAGTTGTTGCTGCCCACATGCAAGGAGTGAATGTGCCAACCAAGGGACAACAAAGAGATCCTTCATCACCATTCAGTATCATTGATCAGATGAAGAAGACAAATGTAAATATATCAATGTGGGAATCCCTATCTATCCCAGGCCAAAGAGATTTGCTACAAGCTGCCATGAAGGACTGGCCAACTTCGAATCAGCAAGTTCAGATGCAAGAGAAAGTGCTCACAAATGCTGCCCACCCGAGGGGAATCATGGAGGACAACGAAGGTAAAATGTTGAAGCCCCTCCTTTCTATGTTTCATTAATCATTGAAATCAGCTTAGTGCACAATGCATGATAGATTCCGGGGCAAGTAGCTTCAAGTTGATGCCTAAACAAATAGCTGATCACTAGGGCTCCAAATGAAACCATATCCAAAGGGGTAGTGCAAATGGATGGGACAAAGTAGAATAAAATAGTTGGAGTGATTAGAAACTTGAGTCTTACCTTGCATGCATGTCCAAATGTTGTTATTTTACAAGATGTATCAGTTATAGACCTTCCACCACTCTTTTCCCTATGCTTGTTAAGGGACTTCACAACCAAGATTGGAGGATATTTGTCTGCTGATTGGTCACACATGCTGTTCAGAACGAGGTATGGAACCAAAGCTACAATCAGGTCTGAACCTATTGCAAACTTCCACATTGAGCCCTACACTCCAAGTCAGATCAATGCCAATTGTTCAGCATTTGATCAAGAAGATCACCCAAGCACTGATGAAGTTGACACCAAGGTTGGAAGCATCCCGATCTAACTCTTGATGAATGGGAAAACAAGGTACATGCTTTTGATCCTTATCAAGAAGTAGAAGAATCTGAGCTAGGGGTCTATTGCATACATGAAGAAGATCAGCCCATTCCTAGCATCACCAAGCCAAACCATAAGGATGACAATGAGGTATGGCAGCTATTTTTTGATGGATCAAGGAGTAGACAAGGTGCAGGAGGTGGAGCCATGCTTGTTTCACCTCAAGGAGTAAAGTACTATTCAGCTTTTAGATTTCAGTTTGCATGCTCCAATAACACTGCTGAATATGAAGCCTTGGTGCAAGGGATGCATTGGGCAATAAAGAGAGGAATAAAGAACTTGCAAGTCTTTGGTGATAGTGAATTGATTGTAAATCAGGTCAAGGGACAACATGCTGCCAAGAATGATCTACTTAAGTGCTACAAGAATAGGGTGTGGGACCTCATGGAAGATTTTGAGGGTTTTGGCATCAAATCCATTCCTAGGAAAGAGAACCAAGCTGCTGACAGGCTTGCAGCAGTAGGGGCAGCCTTTGACATTGTGGAAAGCATTCAACAAGACAAGGTACAACCAAACATCCACGTGATTGTGAGGCCTTCAGTGCCGGATAACAATGTCAGTTGGCAAGTGTTTGAAAATGACCAGCAAATCATCCATTTCTTGTAAGAAGAAGCTGAGTTCTCAGCTAAGAATCAAGAAAATCGAACAACAAAGATGGTGACCAAGTGGTACAAATGAGAACTAACAAGCTGCCCAAGGGACTTATCACTTTGGAGTCCATTTTTAATCCCAATGATCAGTTTAGGAAGGAGAAAGCAAACATTCAAAGTCAAGAGAGAGGATTCAAATTCATCTTGGTGGAAGAGAACAAACCATCGCAAATTGGAAAGATGACAACCGAACAAGAAAGGTATGAGTTCATACAAATGTGTCAAGAGTTCCCCGATGTGTTTTCTTGAGCTATGAAGACTTGAAAGGTTTCAATCCCAACTTAGCTCAAAGATACCATTGAATTGATCCAAATACTAAGCCCACAAAAGAAAACAAAGACCACCAATCCACACATGGAGCCTCTCATGAGGAAAGAATTGAACAAGTTGATTGAGTCAAGGATCATATTCCCAATCAAGCATTCTAGTTGGGTTACCAACTTGGTTCCAAATGTAAAGAAGAGTGGAGAGATCAGATTGTGTGTTGACTTCGTGAGACTTGAATAGAGCATCTCTCAAGGACCATTACCCACTCCCTTCCATGGAGCAAATCTTGCAAGTTGTGGCTGGCTCCGAGAGGTTTTCACTACTTGATGGCTACTCAGGCTACAATCAGATTATGGTGAAGGAAGAAGACCAGTTCAAGACAGCCTTCACAACCAAATGGGGAACTTATGCATACAGGAAAATGCCATTTGGGCTGTCCAACGCTGGTGCTACCTTCCAAAGAGCAATGGACATGGCGTTCAAAGGTTTGATTAACAACATGGTGCTGATATACCTTGATGATATCACTATTTTTTCCAAAAATGCAGCAGACCACCTCTCTCATTTGAGACAAGTCTTCACGAGGTGCAGGAGATTTGGAGTGTCTTTGAATCCTAAGAAGTGTATCTTTCTTACACATGAAGGAAAGCTCCTTGGCCATATTGTCTCCAAAGAAGGATTAGCAATTGATCCAGAGAGGGTTGAAGCCATAAGAGCACTACCATTTCTAAGCCACAAGAAATCCCTTCAGAGTTTCTTGGGAGGATAAACTTTGTTCGAGGTTTGTCCCAGATTTTGCAGCCCTTGTCAAACCTATCACCAAAATGTTAAAGAAAAGCATGGCTTTCAAGTGGACAGCAGAAGGCAAGGAGAGTTTTGAAGCAATCAAAGAAGCCATCTCTCAAGCACCAACCCTCATCAACCCGGACTTCTCCAAGGATTTCATCCTCTATGCATTTGAGGGTAATGATACTATTTCTACCATTTTGGTACAAAGCAGTAACAAGGACAACGATGAGCAGCCAATTGCTTTCTTCAGCCAAAGCCTAGATGACTATGAGGTGAGGTATTCTTTTATTGAGAAGCATGTGCTTGCAGTAATCAGAAGCTTGAAGAAATTCAAGCATTTAGTCTCAAACAACAAAGTCCAGTTGCTGGTCTCTCATGCTAGGGTTAAAGACTTCCTCCTCAACAAGGATTTGAATGAGAAAAGGGCAGGTTGGATCACTCGTGTCATGGAGTATGACATTGAGATCAAGGTCACCAAGCTGGTAAGAGGAAAAGGATTGTGTGAGCAGCTGATTTTGGGGAAGCAAAAAGAAGTATGCAATGAAGAAGAGGTTGTTTTGACAGTTCAAGACAGCCATGAGCCAAGTGGCACTCAAGAAGAAAATAATGTTGTCCCCACTCCTTGCTGGACCCAAGGTATAATACACTTCCTAAGCACAGCCTATGCCCTCCGGAGATGAACAAGACCCAAAGAAGACACTTCAGATTGCAGGTTGTCCCATATGCCATTGTTGATGGAGTTTTGTTCAAGAAAGATGTGAATGGAGTGCTGCTGAGATGCATTAGCACAAATCAGATTCATAGGGTGTCGAAGAGTTCCATGGTGGACCAGCTGGTGGTCATTTTGCACCAGAGTGACAAATGCCTAAATTATGAAGGCTGGTTATTATTGGCCCAAGATTTTCAGTGATTGCTTTGCATGGATCAAGAGGTGTAAGAATTGTGCATTCTTCACAGGAAAAGAGAGACTTGCTGCCCTTCCATTGCATCCAATCTCAGTTGACCAGCCATTCATGCAATGGGGTTTGACTTCATTGAGTCATTAATCCCAATTCAAGCCAAGGGCACAAATGGATTTTGACAGCCACAGACTACTTCACCAAGTGGACTGAAGCAGTAGCGCTCAAAGAGGCAAATGAGTCTAGCATCTTAGACTTCTATGAGGGCATAGTAACTAGATTTGGCATACCTGCTACAATAATCTCAGATAATGCATTGGCATTCATTGGATCCAAGGTGACTGAGTGGGCTGTCAAGAACGGATCTACCTAAGTACTTCATCAAACTATTACCCTCAAGGTAATGGCCAGGCTGAGTCTACAAACAAGAACTTGTTGAGGATCATTAGGAGAACTCTTGATGAGAATCAGAGGTCTTGGCATACCAAACTGAAATCAGCCTTATGGGCTGATAGGATAACTCCCAAGAGATCCACGGGTAACTCTCCATTCAGGCTTGTTTATGGAAGAGAAGCAATTTTGCCCATGTCACTTGAGTTGCCAACATTGGAACTCATGAAACAGTTGGAGCTGTTGGAGTTTGAGCCCATGGAGGTGAGATATGCAGAGTTGATGGAGCTTCAAGAGATCAGAGATCAGGCATCCCAAGCAATGGAGAAGGATCAAGCTTTGATCAAGAAGACCTTTGACAGGAAGGCCAAGAGTAGATCTTTCCAGGTTGGAGATCTAGTGTTAAAATGGGATGCAGATAGAGCAAAACCGGGAAGGCATTCAAAATTTGATGCCATTTGGAGTGGCCCATACATGGTCACGAAGTGCAAGAACAACAATGCTTTCCAATTGGCTTCATTGGATGGTGAAGAACTACAGATTCCAGTCAATGGAATCTATCTCAAGCATTGCTTCTAAAGGGAAATTCTCCACCTTGTAAATATTAGCTTAGGTTTCCATTCCTTCAAGTGCTTGTGCACATTGTTTTGTCTGTAGGTTAGTTTTGCTTTCCCTAAGTGCTTTGGCACAACTTGTTGTCCCTGGAGATGTTTTGCAGTCCTTGCTTCCATCAGGTGATATTCCATCTTCCTCCTTGCAACATTCTAAGTCAGTTGGGGTTCCAAATAGAAAATTTGATGACTCCATGCCCAATGGACTCGCTTCAGTAACTCGGTATTTTCATCTAAAGAAGTGATGACCCTCTCGAGTCGCCAAAATTGTTATCCAAAATGTGCCCCTGCTCATTTTTGTGGCTAACTCCTTGTGTTCTTGCCTCTCTTGTGCCTCAGTCTCCATTTTTTGATTTTTAGGCACTCAAATCTTTCTGGAAATGGCACCATTGGATAGAGCTCTCTCTCAGCTTTCCAGAAAGGTAAAGTTTTCCTCCTAACTCCTCATATTTTTCAAGTTATGGCTCGGCGGAGTTTTTGTGGGAAATTTTCCCTTGGAAGCCCGCAACCAATAGGAAGCTGCCACGTGTCCCAGGAGGTGGTGGAGAGAAGCAAAACACTTAGAAAATTTTTCAAGTTTTGGTCAAAAATGCAAGAGGTAAAATTCAAAATTTTTTCCCGCCGATCCGTTTTGGGCCTGTTTTTGCCCTAAATCTTCAAATGGCCATAACTTTCGATCCAGAGCTCAGATTTTCACGTTCTTTATATCAATGGAAAGCTGGTAAAATTCTCTACATGATTCCATGGTCAATTTTGAATTTTGGTTCAGTTTGGAGAGAAAATCAAAAACTCTTCTGGTATGCGCCCATGGACAAAACTGACGTTTCAACAACCAATTTTAATGCAAAATGGGTCGCATTCTTCTCCAACATGGTCAAAAATGTCAGGGCATGGGTTTGTAAGGACCTCCATGCTGTTTTTAATGCATTTTGGTCAATGAGGAATGGCTCCCACATTTTTTCACATTTTCTCTCTCCTGGCTCGACCCATGCACTGTAAAAGCCAGATTTGGCTCATTTTTCAAAGGGGGAACACTTTTTTTGCACAAAGCAAGCTTCTGTTTTCACCTTAAGCAAGTGATTTTTTGCAAGGATCAGACCTTTTCAGGGATTGTAATAGTTTTCTACCTCTTTGGTGTTGGAATGCAAGGATTTTGATGTTGAAAATCACAATACAGGCTCTGTGAATGCTTTCAGTCCTTTGTATGTGTTGTTTGTTTCATTTCAAACCTTTGATTACAGCTTATCAACCTATGCATGATGTTTTATGTTGCAATTTCTGATTTGTGTCTATTTGCATGAGAAAAAATGTTCACCACTCCTTTGGTGCATCACCATCATTAGTTTAGTTTCAATTTTTGCATTTCTTATCCCTGTCTCCTTGCAAATTAGGATAAAATTAGGATTTGAACCTCTGCAGTTGTGCAAATAATAGATCTAATCAGAGGAGTTTGAGGAACCAGCCTCTAATCTAGAGATTCCTCTCTCATTTTTACAAGTCCCACACTTGGAGAGAGGTTTCAATGTTATGTAATCACACTGGATCACAAACATCAACTTAGAACCTTGATGCCTAGCATAATGGCATGACAGGTTTTAAATGATATACATATATTGGTGGGTTGTTCTCGGTGGTGATACCCAATTTTCCCTTTTGGAGGCATAAGCAGTATCCCCATAGCTTCTACCTCCTTTTTCTTGCTTGATGAAGCCTTTGTATTGTTTATCATGTTTAATTGTAGTTGTAAACTACATTATGTTTGGGACTGTTTTCTTTGTGAAAATGTTGCTTGTATGTTTTTGGAAGCCTGTTGTTTCCATGAGTTGGATCACATCTTTTATTGCATTGTGGTTGGGGCTCGGGGCCAATGAAGAAGGATGGATTCTCCTCTTCATTGGATGTCTTGGTTGGGTGGAGAGCGTTTCCTTTCCCCTACTCCTGTTGTGATCAAATTGGAAGAATGAGGAGTATGCATGTTGTTTTGGAGATGAGAAAGGATAGTTTGATATTCCATTATGAAATGAAATCTCATTGTAACATTTCCCACTTGAAGTGGATGAACTTGTAAATGTTTGTAATGGAAAGATGTTGTACTAATTGCAAGTTGTATATTGAAATGTAAAAGAGTTATACTCTGTATTCTGTTTTGGAAAGAATGTGAAAGAAAGATACGTGTTTTTGTATGTTGCATTTTGAAACCAAATGGAAAGGAAGTTGTAATATTTCTTTTAAATTAATGGAAGTGGTTTGTCTTTTCCATATGTTGTTATTCCATTGGAAATATTTTTTTAGCATACACTCTGAAATCCCTGTTTGAAAGTGGTAAAGTGAAACACGTGAGAAGAAAGTGTATTATTCTGTTTTATATATGATATATGCTTTGGAAGGAATAAAAGAAGAAAGGTTGTAATGTTGCATTTTGGAATCAATATAGGATTTCATGGTCTTTCTCAATTTTTTTGTTGTTTTGAAATTGATCATCTATTGTGATTTGAAATCTCTGTTGAAAAGATGTAAATGTGTATGAAGGAAAATGCGAGAACTTTGTCCTTGAAAAATGTTAAGACTAGAAATCATAATTGTATTTTGGCTTTCGAATGGTTTGATTAAATCAACTAATGTGTTAGATTGGAATTGGAATGTATTCTAAATACTTGGAAGAAGAAAGTGGCAAATAGAACCATTAAAATTTGATCCTTGTTTTTTGTAATTTCAAACTGGCAATTATCAAAACAAAAAATATGCACAGTTCAAACCTGCAACAATAAAATAACAAATTAAATGATTAAATTGAAGTAGTAGGCCCTAAACAAATCCAATTAGACAAAAACACTTAAAGGAAATACTTCAAAACCTAGCAAAACCAAGTTCAAAGTTTTCACAGTCGTTTTGCTGTCAAAATGGTAAATTTTAGAATGGGAATTATATAAAATAGATATACCTCAAAAACTTATCCTAATTCTTCCTAAGAACAACTTTCCATGTCTATTTGACATGTTGAGAGAGGAAGAAGATCAAACTGAATAAATCTCATGAGTTAAAATTTACCACAATCTTTGTAAAATCTTGCAAGCCGTTTTCTTAAAATTTACCCCTTAAAATTTATCAAAACTAAAAATTAATGATCTTTGTGTAAAGAGGACATAAAGAGATTTCTAGAAATTCCTCATTTTCCCAAAACTAAGCTCTCTATCAAAATTTATGGCCCTCTGAAGTTTTTCCTTCACTTGGCATCATAAAAAAATTGAGAAATATTTCCTTAATGCGGCTCTGCGTGCCCGAATTTTTCCCTTAGAGATTAGGAAATTTTTCTAAATTTTTCCCACCACCCCACCAGCCCACAACCAATCAGAGTTTGTCATGTGGCACCATGAGGTGTCAGCGGTGGGATGGATCTCCTTTTAACTTAGCACTCTCGAAAATTTTGGGAAAATTTTCCAAATTTTCCCACCGCTCATGCAACTAATCAGGTGATGCCATGTGGCATCACGAGGCATTGGCGGTGGAGTGGGTACCTTTTTCCTTTTTGTGTTTTGGAAAATTTTGAGAAAATTTTCCATGTCTCCCCCACCGTTTCACTAATCCGCAGCCAATCTAGAGCTGCCACGTGGCATCATGAGGTGTCGGCGAAAGGCACGGGTCCTTGTTATCCTCTTAGCCCTTTGGGGCGTTAAGAGAATTTTCTCCCCACTGCCCCACTTTCCCCACATTGGCTTAGGTGATGCCACATGTCCCTTGCATCTCAAACATCTCTCGTCACCCACTCTCCCCGCATTAGCTTGAGAAGTGCCACATGTCCCTTGTGGACTTGCGGACCCGTGGATGTGTAGGTTTAAAGTTAGCTTTTTCCCCCATGTGGGAAATTTTCCAAGAGTATCCTTGTGTCCCGCCAACCCACTCTTTGGGAAAATTTTCACCCGTGGGCCCACATACCCACTCTTAGGGAAAATTTTCACCCCACCATAACTTGAGAAATATGAGGAGTTAGGAGGACTTCTTTATATGAATGGAAAGGTGAGGAAATTTCCTATCCAATGGGAATGTTTTAGGGAATTTTTGAATGCATTAAGTGTGAGAAAAATCAAGTTGAATCTTTAATCCTGTTAAAGAGTGGGTATGGTGAAGATTTACCCTCTGAACCTAATTGAACCTTCTAACCCTAAATTTTGGACCCTTATGACATCTAATAATTGTTAACAAAAGAAAAGTTTTTTTAATGGACTAGAATTGTTCTAGATCCTGTTAGTTAGTGACAACTATTTTCTTGTAACCCAGATTATAGACTCTTCTTTTTTAAAAATTTATTCCATAATTTCCCTAACTAATCCTAGGTCTCAAGTGGGTTATTTTTAGTGGGTGTTACTGTAACGAATGGATTTGGTCAATGAATAAGGGGATATTTGTTAGGTGAATGAGAAATAAATGCATCAAAATTTGAATATAATCAAAGGACTTCGAGAACAAGAAGGATTTTGATTCCTTGCTCACTGCTAGAATGAACAAGCACATGGTGGATGATATGCCTGTGTATGATGATGTAGGTGAAAATATTTTGAAGAGAATTAGGGTCTACCAATTATATGAGCTTCCATATTTCAAGAAGTATGAGCCCTTGTATCAGTGGCTCATGAGCAAGGTACACAAAGACTTCTTCTACTTTGCAGGATGTAGAGTTAGAATTTCATCTGTGCTTGTCTCATCGATTACAAATCCAAGGCCACAACAGAAGACATAAAGGTGACCTTGTAGATAAAGCTACAATTATAAAGACCAAATACAAGTTGGGGTACTTGAAGGTTCCGTAAAGTGAATGGACATAGACAAATTAAAGAACTGTCTAGTTGTACAAGCTACAACACACCTTGTTACCAAGTTGAATGATCAGGAGTTGTGGTCATAGGTGAATACTATGTGGTTACATGTGGTGCGTAAGATGTTAGAAGGGATAATCTACAACATTGTAAGCTATATTGCAGAGAAAATAGTTGAAGAAGCGCACACATGAGGGAAGATCAGCTTTGGGGATGTTCTACTATCACTGGTATTTATGGAGATCGGAGTACTAGATGGACCAAAGGAGAAAGTATGGGAATACCCCATGGAGAACAAGTCCCCAGCTAAAAGATTCAGCAAGTACCTATGCAAGGGGACCATGATAGAAAAAGTAAAGAAAAGGGAGGAGAAATGGTATGACAGGCTCCACGTGACATTTGGGGAAGAGTGGTGCATCCCAAAGGACCTACCAACAATGGTAGGGAAACAAGTTTAGTTTTTGTATATCAACATTTCTACATTGCACGCTTCCCAATGAAATATGGAGTCTAGAGCCCTTGGTGCAAGTTTCCTTACACATTCACTGCAAGGTATTTTCAAGCATCTGTTCATAGATTTACAAACACACACCGAATGGTATTCAATGTAGATAAGGTAGACTATGACTACCATACGTTGAGGAAGAAGTATGTGTATCCTGAAAAAAATTCTTATACAAAGAGGATCATTTTAGAGGTACTGAATATCAAACCAATAAGCTTGGCTATAGCAGATGTGGGGCAGCATTGGTGTATCTCTAGTTAAAGCCAAAAATGGAGAATAAAAAATATGTGGAAGGTGATTTCACACTTCCAACACCACCAAAGGGAAAACATACAGTGGAGAACATCCTAGCACCTAATCCCATAGATCCAATTGAAGTACAAGCTACTACGAGGAGGAGCATGAAGATAGTGGTGGTTTAGAGCATAGGGGTAGGAGACATCCGAAAAGTAAGGGTGAAGTTATGTGCGATGTTACCCCACCTCGCCCACAAGAGGGGGATGAAGAGGACTTGAATTTAGTCTAAGGGGAGAACAGGTTTAAAAGGGTATTTAGGAGAACAAGGACCCAAGGTGCTACTCCAACCACTGTGCGCAAATCACCCAAATTCTCTCCACAGAGGAGGTGACTACGTAGAGAAGGAGGAAACTGAAGTTGAATGAGGAGAAACAAGAGTCGAGGAAAGAAAACCTAATTCTCCTACACATCTAGAGGACATATAAGAACAGGATGAGGAATCAAAGGAAAAATAATAGGAACAGAAAAGACCAAGGGAGACAATTTGTAGAGGATGTTTAGAACATGGAGATGCAAGTCCCAAATTTGGAGGCTAAAGTTCCTAAGTAGAAAAGGTCTAGAAGGAAAAGTGGAGAGCACATTCCACCAGCCATGGGGTATGTAGAGGATGTAGGAAAAATTATTTGTGCACCTTCTAGAGCATGATAGTGCAGAAGGATTTATTCGGCTAGGAGTTAATGGATGAAGATATGGCAATTGTGCGCACTAGAAAGAAACTATCATGGTTGATGCACACCCACATGGATGAGCCTGACTTTGATGTGTGTGAAGAGTCATGTGTTTTGAGACAACTAAAGAAGGTGCCTCAAGTTGGACACATGATAGTAAATCCTACTTTGTCATGTCGGATGAACAGTCAAGAATGATACTCGATGAAAGTTTCTACTGAGGTGGCTAGAAGAAACATGGATAAAGCTTCCATGATTAGAGTGTTTCATGAAGAGTTGAAGACAAAGGACATAAAGATAGCATGCATAACATAGGAGAGGGACTTCATGTAGAAGAATAATGAGGTGTTCATAAGCATCGCAGAGGAGATTAGGGACAATGTAATCAAAACAAGGCCACACTTAGAGGCCAAGGTACCACAGACATTTCCTTCAACTGATACACTATGTGGGAAAGTTGGTGTACTTGGTACTCGAAGATGAAACTTTGTGTATGCAAGCACTAGAATTATCTGAACAAGATGTCAATCGAGAGAAAGCATCTGTGATGAGAAAAATTGCATCTTATGAAGGGTTGTTAAAAGCATTATAGGAGGTATTGAAGAAAGCAGACCAGGCTTTAAATGTATACATAGCTCTAGAGGTGCTTATCAATATCAAGACCCTCAAAGAGAATAACAAGGTCCAGAAAGTGATGAAAGATGAGACATTGGGCCACACATAAAGGTTTTTAATGGTTAAACGAAGCACGAGGCCCTGGCGACAAAGAAACACAAGAGCCACACAAGACTTGGTTGGAAGAGCTTGGAAATCTAATTGTATGAGAAGATGGACTTTTTAGAAGGAAGAATGACATCAATGTTTATTTTTGTGTTGGTCCTACAAAATGAGAAAGGAGAGATTACAAGGGGTGAGTTGGAATCCATTGTTTTGGACATCCTAGAAAAAGTAGAGTAAGCACTCACCGACTAGTAGGTATTGGAGGCCAAAATAAAGGAGTATCTAGAGTTGATACCGCAAACCGATACAGAGGAGGTTTCCTAATAACATCAATATCAATGTCAAGACCCTCAAAGAGAATAAAGAGGTCCGTAAAGTGATGAAAGATGAGACATTGGGCCACACATAAAGGTTTTTAATGGTTAAATAGAAGCACGAGGCCACTCGATAAGCAGCACAAGAGCCACACAAGACTCGGTTGGAAGTGCTTGGAAATCTAATTGTGTAGAAGATGGACCTTTTAGAAGGAAGAATGACATCAATGTTTAGTTTTTTGTTGGTCCTGTAAAATGAGAAAGGAGAGATTGCAAGGGTGAGTTGGAATACATTGTTTTGGACATCCCAGAAAAGTAGAGCAAGCACTCACTGACTAGTAGGTATTGGAGGCCAAAATAAAGGAGTATCTAGAGTTGATACTGCAAACTGATACATAAGAGGTTGCCTAATAAGCTCATAAAAATTCTTTATTTATCTACATTCTTCCATTCTTCTATTCTTTCCTTCAATTTTGGAGATACCCGTTGTCGGGATGACAATGATATTATTCTAGGGTAATCAAAGAATACTTTTCTAAGATCACACAAGGAGTCTCTGTGGGATGAAGGCCTAGAACCAAGGGTACACAAAGACAAGAAGGACCTACGCATGGAAGGCAAGTTCAGATTTGAGGACTTAGCTAATTTTGAGCATGAGTACCTATTTTTAGAATATGGCGTGCGAACACATCAATGATGCAAAGATGTGCGCGCCATGCATTGTCTATCTTTGGAGAAGAAATTCAAGTGTCTATGCATGGAGACACGTTGAGAATAGAATTGACACTCCAGTTAACTACAAGAGAACTATAGATAGCACACTTGCATGTGTTGCTATGATTGTAAACAGTGTGTGGCTATCAATAGCATGCGACCTATTTCTAGAATAGATAAGCGGTGAAGGGAAAGTCCCCACCCTATATATATGATGTTAGGTGCATAGTAAGAGAGAGAGAGATGCATGTAATAGAGAGCTAGATATATGTATTATAAAAGAGAATACATGCATATGGTGGAATCACTATATTAGTTTAAATGCGCACATTGTTATAGATTAAAATTATTGTAAGGATCTTTTGTATTTATTAATAGATGGAAGATATTGGCTGAATCTAAGTGTCATTCTATGCGTAGTTGAATAATGCATGTTATTAATTTAATCATGATTACTATTTAAAGCTTGTTCTTTCATAGATATAAGGGTAGCATGCATTATAGAATTATGGATCAGTTATGAATCTATATGTTCCTTCCTTCATCATGTTAACATCTTGTTACAACAACCCTAAATAGGGACACAGGTACCTTTGCGCACTTTAGGTGAGCGCCCGCCTAGGGCCGAGTGATGTGCCGCCGTGACTAGGGTGTTATCTGGTAAATTCTAGGCTACATCAATGTACTTGACCCTCGGGGACTTCAAGGACATAAAATCATGTCAGACTCTTGGGCCGACACGTGTCCTCCCAAAATTTGGCTAAGTCCTAAACTTACTCCAAGAGGAAAACTTATGACGATGATAAGTTGAGCTCCCGATGGAATTTTTTGACAAAATTTTATATGATCCTAAACTTAAATGGCCTTTTGAATCCAATGGTGGGGGTATAATGTCTTAATTCTTCCATTACATCCCTAAAAAATCAGAGTTTTGATTTGGTACTCCACTTGTGCCTAAGAAAATATTCCCGCAAACCCGATACACCAAAGCGTTGTGAAAAATATGAATTTACCATCTTGTAGGGCTTGGAATTATCTTTTCGGAAATGTGTTTTTGCTCCTAACTCCATCTGAGCTCCCAAAACACCCTTTGAAGCTCGCTGCTTATTTTGGCCTATGCACTACCTAGGCTTGTGAATCCCTAACTTTTATTATACTTGCCACAATCGCTCTAAATATTCCCCGCACCTTCCAAAAAAACATTCATGATGTTTATATTCCTTTCAATTTCTTCCACATCCATTTTGGCTTTTCTTTTATGCTCCATGGATTTTCTCTAGTCCTCGGAAGTCCAATGATAGCCCTTCCCACAACTACCTATAGCTTGCAACTTTTGATAAACTCTAAAATCATCTAGGGGTTTGATTTGAATTTTATCAATCACCTAGGGAATGAATTAACACCGATCGGGAGGTTACTGTAATGATAGGAATTGAAAACATTGGTACATGGGTATCATTTTTGTGCTTGGAAATTGTCAATTTCCTATTGCACATTTTCACGACAAAGACAAAGCTAGTATGCACATAGCATTCATGGGCTAAGATTTGTTGTTGAATATGATCTAGCATAGTAACATCACGATAAAGGTTAGTGAGTTAGCAAATGGTGTCCTCATCATATATAGGATTAATAATCTCACGAGGCATGATGAATTGAGAAGGGGAAGAGAAATCCTTATCCATTAGGGTTTTAGTGGATCCTATGAAAAATGTTCTAATCTACGGGTTCACCAAAATGATTCTATTTAATAAGGACTTTATTATAAATATAAATAATACATCAATGCAATAATTGAAATATACTAAAATGTAAATGTTAAGTAATTTATTTTATAATTAAAATGAAATGGAATGAAAGGGGAAAATTACTTACCTGATTTAGACTTACTTTGCAATGATTTGGGACTAAGTAAAGTAATTAAATGGTGGGACAGATGTCACAAAAACCTCCTAAAGTAGTAACAGAGGAATATCTAGCCGAACTAGGGCACTGTAGAGGGATAGGGGTGCATGTGGGCACCTGGTCTAAAATCTGGGTACCTTGGTCTATGAGATAGCTCAAAATTTGGTCCTGATGTGGTTGCTTCAGATATTCACAACATTTTTCCTTTGATTGGATGGATGTTGTGCTTGGTTTTTGGTGTCATTTTTTTATCTTCAATGAATAATTACTTACAAAACCCCACACAAATCATTAAACCCTAATAAAAGAAAGATGAAAATTAATGGTTCAAACTATCCTTAGCTACCAAATGGATGGACTTATGTCTGATAATTATACTACATCTTAGAACTAATGTAGTTCTATGTGCTTTTGTGTGTAATAATGTGTCTAGGGTTCCCAATGGTGTCAATGATGCCAAAGTAGTGGGAAATAACTAGATAAAATGTAAAATGGTGGATGGAATAGAATAGAATCCTCTTCCTATGTAGTGTTTGATGTAGAATAGTGCCTTAAAGCAATCCATTTGTCTATGAAAATAGCTATCCCTTAGTATAAATATTCTTCCCTCGGGTAGTGTGTGTGTGTGTGTGTTATGCTTATAAAGAGATATCTTTTTCAAATTTTGACACTATTTACCCGACATATTAACTAGTACCTAGGTAGATGAGAGGAAACCATAAATACCGACCTCGAATGTCTAAATTAAAACCAAGTGTGACAGGGAATAGAGCACCCTGGTTCCCTAATCCCTATCTAGGTGCCCTAGTCAAAAACTAGTGATAACACCGAGTGAGTGCTTACAGATAAGACTCCACGATACACGGCCAAAAATGTGTGAGTAAGTGATAAATGTGTAAGACAAGCAACAAAAATACCAACAATACCAGACGACGACTAGATGATAGGATGGGTCATTAGTAAAGATCCATATATAAAACAACATACTTGGTGATATAATAATAGTAGTAAGTGCATTATTTTGTGCCTACACTTACCCCGTCTTCAAATAATGTGTGGTCCTCTGAGCATCAGTATAAAATAGATTGATTAGTGCATTACATGAATTCTCTTATTAAAAAAACAATAGAACAAAACATAAAGGGAAACCTAATCCAAATATCAATAGTTCCTTAGTAAACACACAAGAAGCTTATTTATAGTAGGGCTTCATCCTACTCCCACTAAAGTAACCAGAAAATATATTTCCATCCAAATCTTATAATTGACAAGAACCATATTCAATTATATTGGTTACTAGAAATGGTCCAAACCAATTAACTTTGAGCTTTACAGGATGGCACGCAAACTTGGAGTCATAAAGGAGTACCATTCTACCAAAGAGTAAAGACTTGTTTTTGATGTGCCTATCATGTTAGGCCGTCTTTCTTGCTTTTTATTTCTTCCGAATCCATCACAAAATTTCACACCACTCATCTAATTACATTATTTTATCAATGTGTTCAAAAATTATTGTCCCATTTACAAGTCTTCCTGTGCACGCAATACTAAGGAAGGGTAACATGAACTATACAGGAAATACTTCCTCTACAAAAAACACAATCCTAAAAGGTGTGGACTTATTCAACCTCTTGTATGTAGTTGTATATGCCCATAATATATTTGAGACTTTGTCATCTAAATATTTTTAACCTACATCACATATCTTTGTCAATGTTTGTCCCAATATCTTATTAAAAACCTTTATTTTTACCATTGTTCATTTTTATTACCATTGTTATCAATTCCACTAATGGAAAAGGGTTTTATGAGGTCATGTCAATATCCATAAGGTTTCAGTCAAAGGTTAAGCATGAAGGTTGATTGGTAGTGACTAGATTTGATGAGTTTTCATGTTGTCTTAACATGGTTCTAGCTTGAATAGTCATACTATGAGTCCTTCCAAGGTGAGTTAATGTTTTCATGATGTCACACATGGTCCATTAGGTGTGTTATAGGTATTAATGATTCTGTAAGATGTCAGCATGGTAAGATCATGAGGTTTCTTGGAGTGAAGCATTCATTCTAGGCCTATTCCTAGCCATGGGGCATGCAAAATGGTATGGAGTTATGAGAGTTAAAGATAATCATTCATGATGGATCATGGTAGAAGAATCATGATATTGTACCTTAGGTGTATGATGATTTTCAGTACATCTCTCATAGGTTTGGTAGTGTTTCATGGTCCTTGGGAAGTAAACAAGTGAGAAACAAGCAAGATAGCACATGTAAGTCTTAATGGATAGAGAGTTTTAGACCTATTTGGGATAGATGGTGAGAATGATAAGTTAGAGGATGTTTTCATGATGCTTCATGAAAATTTTTAGGTCAAAGTGAATAATATTTTTGAAGATATGTTATATTTTTCTAAACTAAATATTCTAGGGAGTGATTTGGAGGTGAATGTTGATCTTTTGATGATCGTTATGGATTGTATGTTTTGCATAGTACCCAGATAATTTCAAGGATGTTTTTACATGGAACTAAGAAGGTTTCAAAAAAATAATGAGGTGGTTTTATCATCACATTTTTATGAATGATTGTTAAGAAGATAAGTTTCTTTGAAACCCTAGCTAAAAGCAACTTGGAGAAAATGGAGTATAATGATCTTGTCTTGATTTATTTTACTAAAGTTATGATTGCAAGTTGTATAGGAATAATATATATTTCTAGAAATGTGTATTAGTGCATGTGACAAGATGTAGGCCCCACCTAAACATGTTTTTTTCTAAATATATTTAGATTGTGAAGAAGTTTTCCAAACAAGGTGAGATATAAATTAACATTGTTTTTAGCCTTGAGATGTTATATATGTCCATGATAGTTTCATATCATGATTGAGCTTCAAGTTTCATTTTAATACCCCCTCCAAATAATTATTATAGAATGGTAAGGTGAATCTATCGAAAAGGAAATTTGCATTTTTGGCGAATGTAGGAAAGGAGGGTATCGTGACAGCGGTGAATGGAGGTTTTTTCAAGTCACTGGGTGTCTATAGTTGTATTTCCTTAATGTTTTCAGATGACAAGTATGGTATGGTGTTGAATGGAAAAAATAAGATGGTGTTGGATGAAAAGTATGAAATTTCGACAGATGAAAACAACATGTTGACGTACAACAAGTTTTGGTTGTTATCATCTAGAACAGCAAAACATTTCTATTTTCGTCCAACACTTCCAACGTATTCCCATATAGAAACTAAACATGCACTTTAGTTGTCATCCGAAATATCACGAATATTTTTGGCTTTTGATAACTCATCTACCATGTTTTTGATCATGCCAACGTGTTCCTAAATGTTAACTCAACACGTAATTTTGTTTCCAGTTGTTATTTCAATATTTTTGGTGTCATCACGGTTACACATTTCACTTGTCATCTGACACTACTAACGCATTCCTAGACGTAAATTAAACATGTAGTTTTATTACCATCTATTATCATAAGGTTTTTGATGTACGGGAGTTTATTTGCATTACCAATGTCTTAATCTTTATTGCTCTTTGTATTTTCACATAAAAATCTCCTTATGTTGTCATTTCTTACCATTCCCACGTCACCAAGTGTTACCAACTCAACCTACGATCCCTAGCCTTGTAGTGCCCACTTCCCTTTGACACTTTTAGATACTGATTTTGATACTATTGATCATATTATAGACACTATTATGTTTTGTTTTAGTATGATGGTTAGATGTTAGATCATGGATTATTATTGATCTGGATTCAGTTATTATGCTTGATGATTACTAGAGACATTTTCTATATGTGGTTGATGATATATTGTTTGACATGGACATATTATGGATGTTGATTTGGACTTGTGACATTGGATATTTTGAGTAGACCTAGTATGGTAGATTCTTGATGATGATATAGTTGATTTATTTAATTGAGAATATTAATGTCGAATTCTTGATGTTGTTGTGATTCACGTGTTTAGATGATCTTGAATGTTGTTTATATCATTTTGGATGTTCTGATATGGCCACGAGGCTAAAGGAGGTATTTACATTTTGTAGGTTAAAAATCACAACAATCTCGGGGATTGGAGACTAACCATATTAAAATTTCAGGTGAAATCAACAAGGTCACCATGGCAACTGTGTTGTGTGTTTGTGTGTCAAGTTATGCTAGGAATACCCATGGGGAGGATTTCATTATATGTGACCATGGGATATGTGTTTTATTTATGTGTTCCTTTTTGAATTAATGTTGTATGTATTTTGTTTAGTAATGTGTTCCTTCTTGTAATCTAATTTAATGTAATAGATTAATGTGATAGTCATATAGTTAAATTTTATTTAAAATAAATTGGGGTATGGAATGAAATAAATAAAGTTGTTATAAATATTAATGTGGTAGGAGTGTGTAAGTGATGTTGTAAGAATTTGTAAGAGTCTTGTAAGGCAGATTTTGGAAGGTCAAGCACTCCATCTTTTATGAAATTCAAATTTGTCCTTGAAGGCCAAATTGGGAGACTTTTTGGGACAAATTAAACTTGTCCCACACCTCTTAAAATGATCCACCAACCATGCCTATGGTTTGGAGGTTAAATGTAGGCATTTATAATGCATTTTGAAGTGACAATATGTAAGTTTTAATTGCACTTCCCTTACATGTTTTAAATTTGGTCCTTTTGGAGTATGGGCATTTTTGGAGTATGTAAGTGATTTTGTCATTTTTATTTATTGTGATTTGGTGTGTGATGTTGATCTCCTCTTGGGGTTGAGGAAGAATGATGTGGCATCCCACATGGATCCACATCATCCTCTTCTCTTCCCTCTCCTTTATATTGAAGCTTCTTGCTCATTTAGAGGTTGTTGAAACTTTGTTATTTTCCTCTTGGGGTGCATTTTTTTGTTGTTGTTTTGGAGCTTGTTGTGGAGGAAGCTTGGAGTCTTTTTCATGCTTATACTTTGTTGGTTCTGGACTGCACTTTGACATTGTGGAAATCTTGTGAGCTTGGAACAAACTCCATTATGGAGAGGTAGGCATCTTGAGCTATATTTTAAATGCTTTCCTTCTCTTGCATGCATTTTTGAATGGTGTTTGTGTTTGCATTCTTGGCTGGTTGGGTAGAATGCTTAAGGAAAGGTGTAGGAGAAGCCTATGGGGATTTCATATGGGGGGCATAAGGGATTGCCAATGGCATTGTTTTATTGTGGAGGGAGTTTTGGTTTGGGATCCACCTTGGAAAAGAAACTGCTTGCATTTCTTACTCTTGGGGGCATAAGGGATAAACTTGGGGGCATAAGGAGGGGTTGGGAGATATAAGGTTTATGGGGTTGATATGTTTATTGGTGGTATGCATTTTGGTGGATGCCTAATTCCAAATTGGGAGGCATAAGGAGTTCCCCATAGTTCTTGCTCTTGTTGGCTTGCTTGATCAAGCCTATGTGTTGTATGAATTGTTTCAAATGTAGTTGGGAACTGTTGTATTGTTTTAAACTATGCATTTTATTGATTGTATGCAATGTGAATGTTGCTTGTATGTGATAGAAGCCTTTGTTGCCATGTGTTGATATTCATGCTCCATTTCAATATGGTTGGGGCTTAGGGGCCAATGGGGAAGGATGGATTCTCCTTTCTCATTAGATGTCTTGGTTGGGTGGAGAGCATTTCCTTTCCCCCTTCCTTGTTGTGATCAAAGTTACAAAGAAGAAGAAATAAGCATGTTGTTGTTTGGAGAAAGAATTCCATAGTTTGACAGTCATTTCCCTTTGAGTAATTCAATATAACTTTTCCCACTTTGAGTGGATGAGTGTATAAATGTTGTAATGAGAAGTGATTGCGTTGTAAATGGAAGTTGAATTTGAATTGAGAAATGTAAAGAAGAATTATACTTGTTCTCTGTTTTTGGAAAGGAAATGTAAAGGATATTATAAGCATTGTAATTTGTGTTTTGTAATCAAATTGGAAGAGTGTTCAGTTGTAAAAGTGTCATTGAATTATGAATAGAAGATTGAAGTAGTTTCAAAATTGGATTGTATACTGGAATTGTTTTGTTGTCCAAGAATGATATCTCTATTTTGAAAAGGAATAAGAAACAGTGTTGTTATTGTATGTACTTGTAGTTTGAAAGTAAATAGAAAGGAAAGTAGCAAAATTGTATTGATGATCAATGAAGGATTGCATTCCTTTCTCAAAAGTGTTTTACCTTGTTCATATGCTATCTTCTCCATTGGAAATCTGAGTTTTACTTGCAATGGAAACCTCTGTTTGGAATGTTGAAAGAAGAATGCATATGGAATGAAATTCAATGTTATTTTCCTTGCAAAATGTATATTAAAACTGAAATCAGAAATGTAGTTTCATTTAGAATTGGATGGATGATTTAATAAGCAATGTATTTGACTAAGTTAGGAATCATATGCACATTTAAATGACAAAATGGAGATTCCAATTTAAAGAAACAGTTCACTATAATATACTTCATCTTGACAATTCACATTTTAATAAAAATGAATAGTTCATACTTGCACTAAACAATAAGTTATGAAACATTGAAAATTAGACTTAGTACTACCTAAGGAACTCAAATTCACTATAACAATCAAGAATGAATCTCCAAAACTTAATGAATTTCAATTGAGCTTGCCAGATCATTTTTTTGTCTATTGCCAAAAAAATGCAACCTTGAATAGATTGGATAAATTGACTTCCCTAAAACACTCTAAACCCTCCCTAGACTGATCCTCCATGTTTGTTTGACATGTTGAGCGAAGGAGGAGTTCTAATTTTATCAAAATCATAAGTTGGAAATTGTCAGTTTTCCAAATAAAATCCTGCAGATCGTTTTTACAAAATTTACCCTTAAAATTTTATATAAAAGTAAATTTGATGTTCCTTGTGCAAAGAGGGCATCTATCACTTTCGAAAAGTCCTTGTTTTCCCAAAACCAAGCTTTCTAGCTCAAGTTATGACACTTTGAAGTTTGTGTGCCTTGGCGGAAAAATTTGGGAAAATTTTCCCTGGTGGTCCCACAACCCAAAAATTTCCCATCAAAATTTTCCCTTAGAAAATTCTCAAAATTTTGGGCTCGAGAAAATTTTCAATTTTTCCTCCACCAGCCCGCAATGAGTCGAGGTTGCCATGTGTCCTCCATGGGTGTGGCGGAGGCACGGTTCCCTTTTGCCCTTAGCCTTTCGGAAAAAAAAATTTGGGAAAAAAATTTCATTTTAGCCCCGCCAGCCCGTATCCAATGAGAACGTGCCACGTGGCACCTTGGGGGTGGCAGTGGGAGGGCGACCCTTTGTTTTTTTGGTTTTGGCCTTTGGAAAAAATTACTTTTCCCCGTGGCCTGCACTCCCACCTAAGTTGGAGAAATTGCTTCAGCAGACATGTGGGCCCGCGCACTCATCCCTCTTTTTCTCCCTTTGGGAAAAGTGTGCCAGTTCACCCCACCACCCCACCTTTTCTCCCTCTTCCTTCTCCCATGACAAATGGTGGAGTGCCACTTGTCCCTGGTGGCACATGGAGGCGTGGGCGCAAAATGAATTTTTCTCCCGCACTAGGAAAATTATCCCAAATCCTCCCATGACCCGCCAACCCACCCCTTGGGGAAAATTTTATCCCCAAGGCCCATCAACCAATCAAGGGGCGACACGTGTCCCCCTTGGGGAATATTTTATCCCCAAACTCTACCTGCTATATCTTGAGTTCTACAAGGAGTCAATTGGACTTCTTTATATCACCAAAAAGGTGAGAAAATTTCATATCCATTGGGAATGGTTTAGGGAAATTTTGAAAGTTTTGAATATGAGAAAAATCCAGTTGAATTCTTGAGCTTTGTTAAAGAGTAGGCATGCGGTAAAATTACTCCCGATTTAACTTGGAACATGTAACCCTAATTTTTTGAACCTTGTAAACTTGTTATAATTTTATAAAGTAAACTTGTGTTTTGGTAAATGGGTTTTGTTCTGGAACCTATTAGTGAAAATTGATGTCTTGCAACTTAGTTATAGACACTTCAATTCAGAAAAAATTATTCCATAATTTCCTAAGCTAACCCTAAGTTGTTTCTTGTGTCTCAAGTGGTTATGGAAACGGGCACCGCAAGCCCTTTCCTTGTGCGCACATGCACGCGCGTGTGCACGTGCACACACACACACACACACACACACACACACACACACACACACACACACACACACACACACACACACACACACACACACACACACACACACACACACACACACACACACACATGCCCGAATCAATTAATTTTGTCCCATTTTCATTTACATGTTTCTCCAAGGTATATTTTTCAAGAGCTTCCTCCACTATTGTAATCGTTTTTCTCTCGCTACTCATCCACTTCTAGTATTAGCCACGTAATTTGTTTTGTGATCCTCATATATAGTTATCAGCCAACACCTCTTTTTTTCAAAGAATAAAAAGATCAAGATTCAATAATCTCAATCATGGCACACAAAAAAATTAATTATCATAATTTCCTATGTTTACAAAAACATATTGTATTTGTAGTTACTACAATTGCTATAATACCAACAAATAATCAGATAATCTGATTGGATTGGTAACTCAGGGTTCCATGGAATTATTTACATGCCTTAGTATGAGATAGAATACAAGTTGTTAAATAATGTAATGTAAATGTATAATATTTTTTATGGCTCTTTCACTATTACATTACCATTTATCGGCATGCAAATAATGCAACAGAAAATTGACAATTTTTGAGCATGACAACAATACCCATGTATCAAAACTTTCAAGTTTTACCCTTGAGGCACCCCAGTCCACCCAATCAGTCGAATGACTCCCGGTTGATGTTAACTCAGTCCTCTAGGTGAATTAGGAAATTCAATTCAACCCCCTAGGTGATTTTAGGAGTTCTTGAAAAATACTATTTTTGGGTAGTGTTGGGAAGGGCTACCACTGGCCTTCCCAAGACTAATGCAACCCCCTGGAGTAGAAAAAGGAGCCAAATCCAACATGGATATGAATTTAAGGTCTAGTAACATCATGGAATTTATTTTGTAGGATTCATGAAAAGATTTGGAAGAGTTGGGGTAGTTTCATCAAAAATAGGGTTCACAGGCCTAGGCAGTGTACAGGGCCAAAAGAGCTATTGAACTTCGGGAGGTGATTTTGAGAGCTCTATATGGAGTTAGGAGATTAAAAATGCATAATTGGAAATGGAATTAAGATCTCTATAAGATGGTTTAATCATATTTTTCAAAACACTTTTACGAAATAGGTTTATATCAGGTTTTTTCCATGCTCATAGGGAGAGAAAAAAATCCAATTTTTTCGGGCTTAAATGGAGGAATAAATATATGATAACCCCACCATTGGATTAAAAATTAAATTTTCAGTCAAATTCATATAATTTTTTTCCAAAACATTCCATCAGCAGCTTAATTTATTGTCTTTTCAAGTTGCACTCAAGGTGAGCTTCCCACGCTAGTTAAATTTTGATGAGGACACAAGTCACTTCGGGAGCTTGGCATTTTTATGTCCCTTTCATCCCTTAAGATAAGTGAAATGAAGGATAGTAAAATTTTCCCAACCCCATTATTCCCTCTGGTCACACATAGAACCATCTTGATTACCGATTCGGTCCCGGTGTGTTTGTCGGAGCCTATCCCCTCAATCGCTCAGATCGTGACAAGTGGCACAACTGGGCACTATGTGCAAATGATGACCCTTATATCAAAAGGGACATGAGGGACATGAAAATTCACCCATCCCCTTGTGGCCCTTAGGTCATCAATGTGACCATCTTCAGTGTAAATTTCAAGCCCCTAGGAGCTAGTTAGAGCCAAATGCTCAATCGTTGGATTTCGCCAAGTGTCACCCATGCGCGATGTATAATTTGATTTCCATTTCATCCTTTAAGATTGATGGACATAGGGGATATAAAAATTTTCCCAGCCCTAGGTATTCCTCTTGGTTCTTCATACGACCAATTTCTAGCCCCCAGGTGCTTCTCTCAAGTTTTTAAGCCCTAATGCTCAATCGTTGGATTTCTACCAAGTGTCGCATTGAGGCACGATGTGAAATTTGATGTCCCTTTAATCCCTTAATTATTAAGGGATATAAGGGACATAAAAATGTGCCCCACCCTTGGTATGCATTTTTGAAACACTTTAAATTTGACACTTAGCTTTATTTCTCGCTCGTTTTTACTTCATGACTCTATACTTGTCATTGTTATGTTCATGCTTGCACCTAGTTAACCATTGTTGCTCAAAACCAACTCCGAAATGGCCACCAAACCCTCCAATCCATGAAAATAAAAAAAATTCATAGTAATGATTGATTAAAAGAGTTAAATAACCTAATAACGAAGGAGAATAATGAAGAAATTCATCTAAAAACCCCATTGTCGTGAAACGAAGATTTGAACATGTCTTGCAAACTAGTGCTCCAAATGAAGATCCATTTTTTGATGCATTATTCATTATAAGAGGCCAAAAAAACATCAGAAATAGATCTCCTTTCTACATCATAAATTGTCCACAACAAAGAAATCTCCCTCTTAGCCCAACAAAGACAAAAGTCGATTTCCGTTAAACCGTAAATCAGTTTGAAGATAAATTTCACCAATGGAACTAGAAAAAAACCCATATCAAAAATATTATTTTTGTCATGAATGGAGAAGAAAACAATACATGCAATTTTCAAGCTCCGTTAATGGTTGTCATGTCTAGAATCGCCACCAGGTGAAAATTTTGAAATTTTAAAATATCACGGAGCAATGATCGGGTAAGCCTAAGATTTAAGAGGGGTGATATTAAAAAAACACATATCGGAAAACTTCATTCCACAATGATCCAACCACCGAGAAGATGAATTTCTAAAAATAGCAGGTCTTCTACATGAGAAACCGCTATTTCGAAAAAGTCACCAATCAAGAGGATGTGAAAGAGGTAGTGAACACGAAAGATGTATCACATGAAAAATTCATTAAAATAGTCATCTCACCACAATTGACACTAATTAAAAATAGTAAGTGGTCTCATAAACACCTACTAAAAATAGCAAATTGGTCCAGAAGGTGAGAGGAACATAGGGAGAAAGAGAAATTCAAGTTGCAATATCCAATTGAGGTTTAAAGGAGCTGATTTTTCATACTTACTAAAAATAGTAAGTCATCTCATTGGCACTTACTAAAAATAGTAAGTCATTCCAGAGGGTGAATTTCATAGAAGGAGCATCTCAAGAGTTGAACATTCAGATTGACATCTGTAGTTAGAGTTCAAAGAAGGATTTCCACACTTACTAAAAATAGTAAGTTGCTTTTGTAGAAAACGTAAGTGTTAAGGAACCATGAAGTACAAATGAACACGAAAGAAGCCGGCATAGCCTTCCGCATCTGAGTATGAGATATAAGAAAATGATGTCTCATATATGGAATTTAATGATCTATAGGCTCACATGATATCCAAGGAAAGAGGGATTATTGAAGATCAAGTATTCACAAGTAAATTGTTCATAGCTACAAGACACCCCATGTCTATACAAATATTTGAGTTGGTCTTGGCTTGTTCACACCACTATGAGCCCAAAACACGAAAAATTTGAGCCAATAATGGTATGGCAATCACATTCATTAATCCTAGAACCATCTTACTCGCTCTACTAACTCGACATCACCTAGCATGGCCATCGCTCAAAATAAAGGGTTGTGCATGAGTGGGAAAAGATGGATGCATACGTGCAAGGGGTTGCACTAGGATCATGGATGAAGACATGGAGAAAACCCTCAAGGATGCCGAAAACACTTTCGAGATGTGAGTTTCGGGAAGGCTATTTAGATACAATCACTCTCCTCAACAGGGTGATGGGAGAAGCGAACATGAGAGACTTCCAGATTGGATGGGCCTTTTCATCTTGATAGTGACTAAAGGAAAGCAAAGAATTGATTGGGGGCAGATAATTAGTGATAATCTACATCTACAACTACTCTAGGTGCCCATGAAAAATAAGTTCCACATGACTTCTTACTTGGTCTATTTGTTCGTCAACTCAAGATTTTTCAAGGTATTGGACTCACATATAACATTACCACCTAGGTGCCCGCATTCAAGAAAATCATGCGATTAGTAATGGATAAAATCCATAGCCACTTCACCCACGTGAATGATGCACTCGCAATGTACATTTTCCAAACATTATAGGGTGATTTGGAGGCAAGGATGTTGCCACAAGTGGCATCCTTAATAAAAAAATATGGCTCTTATTTCATACAATTCTTGACTTTCTCCTACCTGCAAGTTTTTAGCTTCAACCAAGCTCCACTAAGGTTGCCCAAGTACCTTAGTGACCACATTGTACTATTTGAGCTCTGTAGGCAATTCATACAGGTAAACAATAGGCTCAGGAGTAAGAAAAAGAAGTTGATTTCATTCCCCATCTCTCTCGGGGTATTCACATGTAATAATGTGAATGATGCATCTCATCTGGAGGCTACCTTCACACATTTGACTCTGCATTCCTACACTATTAGACCCAATTTTGACATTCAAGATGATCCTAATTCTTTCCACATTCCATACTTGCGTTATGATCCGTAAATCGAGTACTATTGGGCCAACTATGTTGATGAATTTGAAGTACGAGAAAAGGATCATATGAGGATGACAATCGATGAGATGAAGAAATTCAAGTTCTCTTGGTATGAAGATATTTTGCAGGATGATGGGATAGAGATGTATGATCCTAAGTATGCAACAATCAAGGTTTCTTCATTTCCTCAATTCAACTGGCATGTTTATGAGTCAATGGATATAAAGGAATGAACTAAGAAGGTGATTAGGAGAATGAGGGATTGGTTCCAAAGAAAGAGAGCCATGATAATCTAATCACAAGGTATCCCCAAAATTTATAAAAAAATCCTCTTAGCAGTCATCATCAAAAGTCGTGGAAGTTGCTTCAAGTTCAAGACACTCTGGAGCAAGTTCTAAATGAATATCCATAGAATTAGAGACTTCTTCTCATGGAAAGTCACCAAAATATCCGGACGAGAAGGAGGCTTAGTTACAAGAATGCAAGAAGAATACTTGGTTTCATAAATGCATGGAGAAGATCCAATGGCGAAACACAAGTAGAAGAAGAGCACATAGTTCAAGATCTAGTCTTCGAACCACCATAGGATACCTCGCATCTTGTCGACACTAATACCTCCCTCATTTAAGATATGCCTCCTCTTCCAGTGAAGGGAATGATTGGAGCACTAGATCTTGAGTCGATGAAATTCTCCTGTGGATGCAGGAAACAATAGCACTTGATACTCATGTAGACACTAAATTTGGGTCACAATCCCTTTAGTCCCCTTTAATTAATTAACATAATGTATTCACCTAACCATGACCCCTTGCCCTAAATTGATATTAATTTAATTACTTAAAACTGAATTAATGTTCATCCTCACATTATTAATTAACTTAATTACTTTGATTAAGTTAATTTACACCTCACCTAGCCACATCACTTAGACACCTCACTATGGACCTATTCCTAGCCTATTAATTAACTAAGATTGAATCTCTACTTATCTTAAACAATTGGGACTCTTTTAAACACTAAAATTAAATTCTTATTCCTTCTCTAACAACACTCCCACTTATCTAAGTGCCAACCCTCACTTGAGACCCAAATTAGCAATCAAATCACACCAAACATAGTAAAGATCAGGCTATTTTTAATAACTTTGACTAATTCACCCTAACTGATGTCATTTTATCCTCATCCAACATCGGTCACCTAAACCACCATCAATTCCTTTATATATAATTTTATAACTCCTTACATGGGTTGGTCATTCAGTTATTTGAGCCTTATTGCATTAAGCTCAAATCTTCAATCTCTCTTGCATCCAGGATGATGAACACACATAACCACCGATGCGGCCTAGAATTTACTAGATAACACCCTAGTCATGTTGGCACATCACTCATCCTTGACTAATCACTCACCCGAAGTGTGCAAAGGTACTAGGTCCCTCTTAAAGGTTCTTGTAGCAAGATGTTAGCAAGATGAAGGAACAAACATATAGATTCATAACTATTCAATCAGTCTACAATGCATGCTACCCTCGGATCTATGAAAGAACAAGCTTAAACAAGGTAATCATGATTGACTTAATAATATGCACTACTCAAGGTGACATTAGATTCAGCCAATATCTTCCATTTATTAATAAATATAAAAGCTCCTTACAAGTAATGTCAATCTATACTAATGCGTGTATGGATCGATACGATAATTCAGTCATATACGTATATCACACACACTCACACTTTGTATATTCTCTATTTTTTCACACACACACACACATACTCTTACACCATATATATAGGGTGGAGACTTTCCCTTCACCATTCATCTATTCTAGAAATTTCTCGCATGCTATTGATAGCCACATGTTGTTTTGTTATCCCGTAAAATTGGCAAGGGAAATTTTATAGATAACCCTACCAAAATTTTGTTCTAGTCCCTCGTCAGGGACTCTTTGCGTTTGGAACGTTGCAAAATCCCTTCCCAGGAAATCTAGTTTTCCGAACTTAGCCTTTTTGGTCTTTTTGGTCGGGCACACATAATGTCTATACAACATCAAGTTTTGGTGCGCCCCCTTTAAATCCTTTGGCGCACGGTTTGAAGTGTCAACAGGCATTTTGGTGCGCCTCACTATGTTGTGCCTTTCTTGCATGCACTAAGGCGCATGCGCCTTCATGTCAAAAATACTTTTGTTGCACCCTTTTTTGGTGCGCCAAGGGCGCACATATTCTTGTGTCAATAGAAATTTCGTGCGCCAAAAGGCACATAAACTTCGTGTTGGCAGGTGTTTTGATGCGCCAAAGGGCGCATCCTTTCCAGTGTCGACAACACGTTTCATGCGCCACTTGAAAAAGTGGGTGGCGCATTTATTACCACCTCACCTATATATAGGCGCATCTGCACTGTCATTTTCATCACCAATCACGTGATTTTCTCTTCCTGTACTGCCAAACACTCCGCCCTCTCATTTTCGAATCACTTCGTGGACCCGGTTTCATATTTCTCCATTATATTATCCTGGTAAGAGGTCCTCATTGCTTTTGTGTGTTTTGTGTTTTGTTTTTTTTGGCTTGTTGGTTTGGATTGGGTTAAATAAGACTGTAAAATCATGAACTCAACCCCCTCCTTGTTGTTTTTCTCTATTCTTCCCCATGCATTTCCCCCTTTTCCAGATCTGCTGGTAAAGGGGACTCTGTCCCAAAAAGATTGCTTGAAACTCTCATTTTTAGCTTCTTCATCACCCAAAGATACCCTTTAAAAGAAGCTTAAATGCATGTAACCCCTCAGAGAAAGAATCATGGCTTTAAAATAAGACATTATTTCTCCTCTTTTGGCACATCACACCCCCGCAACATAATATACAAATCGCGCCAATGGCGCATATACCATTCTGTTACATAAAGAATAATGCAAATGCGCCTCAAGGCGCACTTCCTCTCGCTTGTTGCAACCGCTTTCCTCGCGCCCTACTTGGCACACAAACTCATATGTTGCAACATTAAAACTTGCCTTTTTAGCACACCCCGCATGTATGCAACAATTAAATTTATATGCGCAAAGTACAATCATAAAATGGCGCAGCATCCATTGTTACAACAACATCATGTTATGCAGACCTTCTATGCGCCGTGCCAAGTCCCCCTGTGGCGCATGAAAAAATGATGTTACACGCATTAAACCTACGCCTTTGGCACATCCTGTACTCCATGTAACATGAAAAATATCGTCGCCCTTTTATAAAATGTATACATATGGCGTAGGTGCACTTCTACTTACAACAACAAAAAATGTAACCTGCAACTATGCGCCATGCGCCCTTTGCGCACGATTTATCCTTGCAGCAGTCCTTTCCCCGTGCGCCATACTATTTAGCCCTCGTAACCTAGATCTTCATGCGCCCGCGCCCGAGGCCTTAAAATCACTAACTCTTTCTTCTGGTCATGCTTTAATGGAAGATCAAATAGCTGATATGACTTTCTTGCATTGGGTTTCACTTCTTATTCTTGAAGATCAAAGCAACTGAGTTCAGAGTCACATATGTCAACATCAAGCAAGAGACCTACCAAATCTAAGGGAAAAGCCAAGCTCACAGAAGAAGAAATGAAGTATAAATATCAGAGGGTCAGGATGCCCGAATCCCAAGCAGAGTGTGACCTAGACATCAGAGACTCAGAACTGGGTCATATTGATATGGAGGATTTCTAGGCCAGAACCCAGAGGGTCACAAGAAGTCCATGGATGGACAAACTAATGGGCAGTGCACTACATTTTGCTGGTGGGATCCCAGTTAGTGCTGTAAACAATGAGTTTATGATGGTAGTAGCCATTGCTACAACAAAGACACAAGATGTGTCCATAATGAGAAGGGCGAGGTCATAATCAACCTCACTACCCGACACTTTGAAATAATGCTCGGCATTCCTCACCACCGGCACTTTGTGGCCGTAAGCCAGGAAGATTGCATCAAGGCTTGGGATGACAATGAGGATCAGTGTATGCAGTGATGAACGAAGTATACCTAAAGAACAAAAAGGTGGTGACCCGATGGCCACAAGTCATTCATCGCAGTGACTTTTCAGAGGAACTCAGTGATACAATCACGTTCCTGAGCAGAGTGTTTGGGCTTCCTGATGCCCACTTACTTTCACAAGTGGATGTTGCGATACCTAGAAACGATGAATAAAAATGTGCCAGATCAACGCTTTGAGTGGGCGGAGATCATAAGCAGCACAATATCTGAGCAGCTCCAACAACTTACCACAACGGGAGGTTCTATATGAACTCCTACGTAGTCTATGCTACAGCTTCAGAAAGAGACTATCCAGCTCTAATGCGGTGTGGGGTTTGGCCCCAAGTTAAAATATATGAATACTATCCAGAATGAAGCTGAAAATAGCATCCCCAAGTTCACAAAGATCAACGATGCCTTCTTCTATTTCATCATCTGCCTTCTAAGGCCGAACATGACTCACGGTCATACGACCAAGAGTATCGTAGTAGCTATAGAGAAATGGGGGCCTCTCACTCAATTCCCCACCTTTACTTATCTAAGGGCAGCTAACTTCTTGGGGGAACCAACTAAACTGCCAAGATATGCCGGTCCCAAGTTGATCCTGTTGGAGCTGTCGAGACAACTTATCACCTACCACGAGAAGTGTCTCAAGAGAAAGAAGGGTGGAACTCCTTTCCCCCTCACAGTGGGCAGGTATACGTGTCTCTCTCACCACAAGGTGAAGGACATGTTTGCAGAACTAGAGCTGCTGAATCTAAAACATAACTTCCCAGCAAGGCCCACCTTCGACCCAAGAAATTGTCTCCCCAGGGCCAAGCTCGATCCGATCCACATCCCTCAGATCGAAGATATTTACATCGACTTATATCATGAGGTCGAGCTCAGGAGGAAGGATCATTCCCGCTTGGCCTTAGCAGAAATCATCCAGTACGGTGTGGCCATCGTCCCAAAAGGCTATCAAACTACTGAGCAAGAAGTTGATCAAGTGTATCTTGACACGGTGGGACGATTGGCCTTTCACGGTGATTGATAGAACAAAGCTCCTCAAACAATAGAGGAAGGGTCAAGGAAACTCATTGAAGAATAGAGCATGGTGCCAATGAATGAATGGTCTCATCTACCTCGAGTTGATTTCATCACATCTCCGTTGGGCAACGCACCTCCTCGGTCAAAATAGCTAGCAAAGGGAAAGGGGAAAGGTAAAGAGGGTGAATCCAGCTCCACCCAAGAGGAAGCTCCTGAAATTCCTCCTTCCACTTCACAAGAATGGGTTGTAATCCCGGAAAGCTTAGAAGAAGAAGCAGCGGAAGATGTTCCGATAGGCACATCCACTCAGGATGTTGCCACTACTATAACTATTGAGGTCCCTTCTGTCCCTTCTCCTTCTCCTCCTTCCCCTCCTCGAGTGACCCAAGCGACCATTCCTTTGGTCGTGTCCTCTCCCCTCTTCTTCTTTGTTCCCCCTTCTTCCTCATCCATCTTCTCTTCTCTCACGGAGCTGTCCCCTCCATTTCTTCCCTCATCTCTGAGCTCCCTTCCATTCCTATGTCTTCCTCCCCTGCAGTATCTCTTCCTCCCGCGAGCACTTCCTCGGCTTCCCTCTCAATGCCACCTCCAAGTGTCTCCACGTTTTTCCCTTCTACTACTACAGCTGCCCCCTTCTCTATTTCTGGTCCTTCTCCCACAAGTCCATCCTGGATCTCCCAGCACCTGAGTCAACAGAAGAGGAAAGTTCCCATCGCACCGATGGACTTCTCCGTAATCCCATCAAAAGGGGCCAAGAAGCAAAAACCGATAACCCGCTTCTCTCAAAGTGCATCAGGGGAGAGAGTGATGGAGATTACATACCCCAATCCTTTGAAGGATAAGAAGGATCTATCTCCGACAGATTACACAGTGACTCAAGTCACAATGGGGACATCTTCGTAAAGCCTCGCAAGGAGAGGCCCTATCTCGTAGTTGACGCCTTTCAAAAACTCCAAGAAGCAAAGGAAGAGAAAAGGCTGCTAAAGGAGCAAAATAAACATCTTCTCCATGCCTTGCAGAAAATGGGCAATGCACCTCCTACAATTGCCAACGAAACTCCTGAGCCTCTCGAGCCAGATAAAATCAATGAATATGCCAAAATCGGTGAGCAGTTCATGGCGCTTTCCACCGGAGGAGCCAAATCCTAAAAGAAAGTGAGGGAGTGATCACTAAGTTCACCGGTTTGTACCAAAATATCAATCAACAAACAGAGAACTCTGTGCATAACAGGACCCATCTCCAAGAGCTTGGATCATGCCAGGATGCAACACGAGACCTTTCAGAAAATGCTCGACTGTTCAGTCGATGATCTGGTCAAGTTTGGCATCTTTGGACACCCCAGAGCCCTCAACAAAATCCTTTCTACTCTGGATTATCGGGTGGATCAGCTGGAGTTCATCCTGGAGAAGATCGACAAAGTAAAGGAGGTAGCCCTAGATGCAATGCATCAAATGGAATAGATTGTTCTCAGAATGTCTCCAAGGTTGCTCACTTCTTCTTTCACCTTAAGAAAGGTGGAGGAAACTATTCAGATCTTCAAGGAGATCGTTTCACAGGGACTGGGGCCAGAGGTCACGTTTAACACCGAATCCATCAATAACCTATTAGCATGTCGTGACTTCATCGGGTACCTGATAGAGGTAGAGAATGATTATTCCAAACTCCCGGAAAAGCTCATAGACGAGCGGGAGACCTGCGAAGCTATCAATGATCGACACAAGGATCCTTCCGAGGATCAACTTCAACCCATGATCAGCAAGTTCATGGAGTACCGTGCCTGCCCACATCTCGTCGCCGAGCAAAAAAGCAGATACCCCCTTCCACCACGGGGGACGACGACGAATAGTTTCTTTCTTCCCAACTTTCTCTTTGTAAAATATCCAAAATTTGTTGACACAAATGATGACATCATCCATGTTGCACCATGGGATGATGTCATCCACTAAAGTTGTCAAAAGTCAACAAATGACTTTGTAATCTATTGTAAGATATTTTTGTAATTAAGTGGTTTGTTTTCTTTTGTCTTCTTTTCTTCTCTCCTTCTATATATACTTGAATACTTGTTGTATTCAAGGGTGGATATCTTTTAGATGAAAAATAGAAGTGAGAAGAAAAGGCTTTGTACTTTTGTAACAGAAGAAGATATTAATGCAAATATTAAGACTTTGTGCTGAATATGTGTGTTATGGGCATCTGATCTTTCTTATGTCAGATCTATGCATTTATTCTGTTGAATCTATCTCTACTTTTTTGTCATTTATTCATCAGTATTGCTTTATTCGTTTATGCAAGTAGGTTTGGCTTTGTTTACTACCAATCCCAAAACATAAACCCTCTGACCTTTCTGCTTTGGAATTCATTTCTTTTCTCCCTTCAGACCTGATCTTTCTTCATCCTCTCTTTCATTCCTTTCTTTCCATGATGAAACACCCCTACCGGGATGAGATCCCAAACCCCGAAGGGAGAATATTGTGAGACTTGCATAGATTCCTTGCTGGTAGAATAGCAATAAACCAGTTTTGCTTTGCTGACTCAAAGAGGGGCTATGCCCTGCACACTGTTGGCTCGTCTATCCATAAATCCCCAAGTGATGATTTCAAACCAACAGCTTTTGGTGACTCTCTCTGGGATCGAATGATCTATCAGATCTATGATGGTGGTATGATAGAAAATCAGGAAAAATCAGAAAAATCACTACCTGTTTGCAAATTTTAACTTTTGTTCAAAATCCAAAATTTTTGCAAAAGTGACCCAAATTGAAAATTTTCTTCTGAGATCCATAGATCTAGCCTAGTTGGAGACCTTTAGTTCACTAAGTTTTTATAAAAATATGTATTTTTCCGTAGATCTGAGTTTTTGACTATTTACCAAAATTTTCAAACTCTTTGAAAAAGTCAACTTTAGATCTGAAAATCAGCTTACTAAGCTTCACTATCATTTTATCCTCATTGTTCTTTGTCATTAAACCGCAATCGGTTTTCGAAAGGATAAAATTAAATATTCAGAAAAGTACATGCTGCTGATTTTTGTCGGAAAAATCAGAAAATCAGCAAGTACAACCAAAAAGAGTTTTTAATCTGCTTCACAATATTGCAGATCGAAGGTACACTACAGTGAAACATTTACTCATAAAGCAGAGAGCTCGTGGAGAAGTCGATCCTACTTTCGATCTACTTCAAAGGCACAACTTCAATATAACACCGGAGTGCTTTTCATCACTAAGTTCAACTGATCGGTCAGCCAGAAGTGCCTCACCTCCACGAAAGAACCGGTTTTCACAAGGAGCCTCCACATCCCTTTGTAGTGCCTCACGCTTTGCGCTGGAACCGTACTTCCACCCATGTTATTTTTCCACCCATCCAGATGGCGGTACCATGGGGAAATGCTATGGGTCCCCTGGCCTTGCGCATCCTGTTCACGCACTCCCACATGGAAACCGAAAGAATTTTCCCAAATTTGACGGGAGCGGGAACCAAAGCACGGATTCACACATATCTGCATTCATCATGTCATGCAGTATCCTAGATGTGACCCATGAAGATGTGTCGGTTCACCTTTTTCTGGAAACTTTACAAGGGCCCGCAGCAGAATGGTTTCAGCATTTACCAGCCGGATCTATTACCAGTTGGGCCACCTTGCGGGATGCTTTTGAAGATAGGTACAAGCCTTCGGAAGATGCATTTGCATTGTTATCACAGATCACTCACCTAAAAAAGGAGGCCAATGAGACCATGCGTGATTTTATCGCCAGGTTCAATGCATTAATCAACCGTGTCCCTGTTGCCATGCTTCCAACACCGGAAAATCAGAAGTGTTTCTTCGTGAACGCTATGAGCTCAAAAGTAAGTTTCTTACTCCTGCAAGAACAAGTAGCTACCTTGATTCTTGCCCAGGCCGCTGCCATCCGAATTGAAGATAACTTGCTAATATCTAGCGAATTAAAAAGGGAATCATCCAAGCCTAAATCTTCGGGCCCTTCTCCCACTACTTCGTCTGATCCGACATTTCAAAAGATGGCGAATGACTTACTTGCATTAAAGAAGCAGTTAGCCCAAGCTTCCCCCAGTTCCTCATACCGGATATTCCATGAAGGAATTTCGTTTCCAACAATGTTCCACAAAGGCCGCGCTTACCAATAGCTTTGCGGTTGGCACTTGAGGCTCCTCCATCAACGCTTTAGTCGAAATCGAAGAAGAGGAACAAAATTACGAAGAACCTTCGTCTCAAGGCGAAGATGATCAAGATGTCGGTGAACCGACTGGCGACTCTACTATCGGGTATATGGAATTTGATGAGGAAGAATCTGATGAAGAAGAGGGTACACAAGGGTATGCAAGTGGACAATCATATGCTGTTTTTACCCACTCGCAAGGAAAAGAAGCAGAGGTCGCTGCCCATGTGCGTAAAAGAGAAGGCCGTGTCAAACATGCCTCCAACCATTGCTAAAAGAGGTAATCCTCTTCCTACTCAACCCCCTGTTAAGTCTTTTACAAAGAAATCTTTTCCCCCCATCTCTCCTCCAAATCAGCCTTCTTCTATTTCCATGAAGACCAGTAATCCTACCCTACCATCGCGAAGTGAGGGACTCATTCCTTCACCAGCACAACCCTTAGCCGCATTTGACATCATAGATCATGCTAAAAAGACTAAGATCCAAATGTCTGAAGCCGAGTATCTTTAGTCAAACCCGAACAACTTGTAAGGTTGACCAAGTATATTCAAAGTCAAGCTGTCATATCTCCCCAGATCCCCCTAAAAGGAATCCTTTCCACTCCTCCTGCATCCCGCATAAATGTTGCCTCAACATCTGCATCAGCAAGATAGAACCTTTCTATCTCTCCCTCCTAATCAATGGCCACAAGTTAAGTAACTGCATAATTGATTCTGGAGCTTCTGATAACGTCATGCCGGTAAAAGTCACCCATGCTTTGGGCCTCACCCTTACCAAGCCTTTTGGCAGATGTTATTCCTTGGAAACCAAGCAAGTTCCATTGATTGGTCAAATCAAAGACGCGTAGTTCGCATTTGCGGCATTCCTAGAGAAAAGAGTAAAGATGACCGTCCTCGTTGCCGACATTCCAGCAGCCTATGGAATTTTGTTGGGAAGAAGTTTTTTTGCAGTGAAGTTGGTGGGGAGATTCATATGGACTGGTCTAAGGCTAGAATCCCCATCAAAGGTGTAATGCAGACATTGGAGCCAAAATCACAAAAGAAGTACTTGGTTACTAACTCTGAGGACCCCAAAGCTCAAATTCTTTTCAAATCATCAGGAATGGGGAACTATTTCTTGTCTACCAAGTCTGAAAAAATGGTTGTTCTCATCCAAGAAGAAGATCTTAATAAGATCTGACTTTGCAGTTTGATGGCAGGCAACGCAGCAACCAAGGGGATGTGGCACCGGAGCCGTGCTAATATCTCCCGAAGAGGAGATTATTCCTCTCTCTTTCAAGTTGCAGTTTTTCAACACAAATAATACTGCTGAGTATGAATCTCTGCTACTTGGCATGCAAGCCGCAAAGGAAAGAGGGATCAAAAATCTGAAAGTACAAGGTGATGCAGAGCTAGTCGTGAATCAAGTTAAGAGGATATATCAAGTAAAGAATGAGAGGCTCAGGCATTACCGCAATGCGGTGTGGGACAACATCGAAGAATTTGATGCTTTTTCAATAGAATCCATTCCAAGAGCTCAGAATGACATGGCCGATTCATTGGCTATTTCAGCATCCCTCATGCTCCCTCACCCAGGTTTGAAAATAGACAAATACACCATTGAGGTGGTTTTCCGCCCAAGTGTGCCGGACAATTCTCAACATTGGCAAGTATTCAACGATGACAATCAACTCATTGCCTTTCTAGAAAAGGTGGAAAATTTTAAGGAACTTCATTTCGAAGGATCCACTTCTATGTGCCGTGAATCAGTCACCAATCAAGAGGATGAATCCAAGGGAACGACGGCATATGTCAGCTCAAAGGAAATAAAATTCCAAAGGGCCTAGTTTCTTTAGAGCGGTTGTTCGACAGGCATGATCATTTTGTAAAAAAGAAAAGGCGAGATGATACTAGCTCCTCCCCAGAAACCGAACCGTTAATTTAGGTTCTAGAAACATCCGCAGTTTGTGAACATCAGAAAATGTTGCACACCTGAAGAGAAGCGGAAGTTTGTCAAACTGCTAAAGAAATACATGGATGTATTGGCATGGTCCTACGCCGATCTAAAGTCTTTTAAGCCAAAGGACGTCCAGCATGACATCCCGTTGAAAGAGGACGTCAAACCCTTTCACTAGAAGCAGAGGCATTATAACCCTAAGATCTCAGGTACTATCCAGGCTGAAATTTAGAAAATGCTGGATGCGAGAATCATTTTTCCTATCCATCACAAGATTTGGGTGGCAAATTTGCCCAAGGTGCAAGAAAAAATGGTGAAATACGCATATGCGTAGATTTTCAAACTCCGAATCAGCTTCCTTAAAGGACAACTACCCACTTCCTATAATGGATCAAGTTCTACAAGCAGTAACTGGATCAGAAATGTTGTCCATGCTTGATGGTTTTTCGTGCTACAATCGAGATTGAAGTTTTCACCAAGACCAATTTAAAACAACATTCACTACTCCCTGGGCACGTTTGCTTATAGCAGATGCCTTTTGGCCTGACCAATGCTGGCGCCACTTTTCAGCGGGCCATGGACCTTGCATTCAAAGGTATGATGGGGAAGGTCATTGTGGTTTATCTAGATGACTTAACTGTGTTCTCTAAACAATGAAATGATCATTGTGATCATCTGGAGCAAGTATTGGCCAGATGCCGAGAGCATGGGATTTCCCGAACCCAAAAAGTCTGTTTTTGGAGTCACAGAAGGAAATTTGCTAGGACATGTTGTTAGCAAAGAAGGAATGAAGATAGATACCAAAAGAGTTAAGGCTATTCAGAGCCTTACTTTTCCTACAAGCAAGACCGGCATCCATTCTTTCTTCGGAAAGGTGAACTTTCTCAGGTGCTTTGTTCCCGACTTTGCTGAAAGACTCATCATATATTAGACATGATGAAAGGGTCACCAACTTTCCGATGGAGTGAGGAAGGGAAAAGGTCATTCAAGAAATAAAAGCTTCTGTCACTCACGCACCAGTCCTGGTATGTCCCGATTTCTCCAAAGATTTTATCATGTATAGCTATGCATCTGAGCATACTGTATCTGCCATCTTGATGCAAAAGAATTCTGAGAATGTTGAATCCCCAATTGCGTTCATGAGCTCTCCCCTCAAGCCTCACGAATTAAAAATGTCTCAATTGGAAAAGCATGCCTTCGCCATTGTCAAAGTAGTCAAAAACTTCAGGTATTACATTTTAAATTCTCATACAGTGGTGCTGGTCCCTGACACGGCAGTCAAGTCAATTTTAACTCAACAGGAGTTAGGAAGCTTGCGAGGAAATTGGATTGCAAAGGTCCAGGAGTATGATCTAGATATAAAACCAACTAAGTTGGTAAGAGGCAAAGGCCTATGTCAACTTATGGCTGAAAACCAAGGGTCAAAAATTTCCGAGAAAAGGATGATTGTACCAATGAAGCACAAAGCCAGTTGGAGAAACCCGATTCACTGCCTATGGTCCTATTTGTCACAACCAACGATGAGTGGTATTCCGATATTGCTTTCTTCCTCACCTACGGCGAATGCCCAGCTCACCTAACTACAAAGGAGAAGCGTGCTATAAAGCTCAGAGTAGCCAAATATGTCATCTGGGATGACGGTTTATACAAACACGGGATAGATGGCGTCTTCTTACGATGTGTCGACAAGCCACAACAGGTGAAGTTACTTGAAAGTTTTCATAATTCAGCCTGTGGGGGCCATTTCTCCTCTTCCATGATAGCACACAAGATCATCCGGCTAGGTACTATTGGCCGACGCTTTTCCAAGATACAACTACCTGGGTAGCAAAGTGTGAGCCTTGCCAGCAGTTCATCGGCAAGCCCAAGTTAGTTGCTTTTCCCCTCAGGCCGGTCATCATCGATGAACCATTCAAGTAGTGGGGAATTGATTTTATCGGTGCACTCAATCCCAATCGAAGTGCCGGACATAGTTATGTCCTAACAGCAATAGATTACTTCACCAAGTGGGTGGAAGCCATACCTGTCAAACATGCCACTTCCGAGGTTGTTTGCAGTTTTATCAAAGAAAATATCATTGTCAGGTTTGGCATTCCAAACAAGATTGTTGCTGATAATGCTTCTAACTTTTCTTCACGGGAAGTTATTAGTTTTTGCTATGAATACGGAATAACTTTAGCTCACGCCTCGGATTATTACCCTCAGGGAAATGGTCAGCGAATCCAAGAATAAAACTTAGTGACCATCATACGAAAGCTAGTGGATGAGAATCAACGAATGTGGCACAAGTCCTTATACGACGCTTTGTGGGCAGATCGCATTACTCCCAAGAGATCTCTCGGTATGTCACCTTTTCAAGTGTTATATGGCACCGATGCCGAGCTTCCCATTTCCGCTGAACTCCCCTCTGCTCACGCTTGGCACGGGAAATCAAAGATGAGAATTTTCAAAATTCCCTTGAAAAGAGGATCATGTACCTAGCAGAGCTCAAAGAAAAGAGAGTAAAGGTGGTCGACAAGATCACCGAACATCAGAATCAGGTCAAAATATTGTTTGATAAAAAAGCTAAGCAAAGAAATTTCTAGTGGGAGACCTCGTCCTTTTGTGGGACAAACGAAGAGAGCCAAAGGGCATGCATGGAAAATTTGATTCCCTGTGGAGAGGACCTTTCAAGATCAAGCAGCTCAACGGAGAGAATAGTTTCTATCTCTCATATCTGGATGGAACTGATCTCCCACTTCCCTATAGTGGGCAACATCTGAAAATCTTCAGGAAGTAGAGCTTTCTCTCTTCAGTATTCTTTGTTAGCTTGTGTGTTTTTTTTGTCGTGTGTTTGCTTTTGTTGGTTGTGTGTTTCCTTTCCCGGTCCCCCTTGTTTTTGACTCTGTTACCCAATGGATAGGCACGTGAGATCTGGGATTCTCTACCCCTGAGGTTTGCTCAGGGATAGTCCCCAGAAAGAGCCAGTTGTTATCCCGTAAAATTGGCAAGGGCAATTTTATAGATAACCCTACCAAAATTTTGTTCTAGTCCCTCGTCAGGGACTCCTTACGTTTAGAACGTTGCAAAATCCCTTCCCGGAAATCTAGTTTTCCGAACTTAGCCTTTTTGGTATTTTTTGGTCGGTGCACATAATGTCTATGCAACATCAAGTTTTGGTGCACCCCTTTAATCCTTTGGTGCACGGTTTGAAGTGTCAACACACCTTTTGGTGCTCCTCACTATGTTGTGCCTTTCTTGCATGCGCCAAGGCACATGCGCCTTCATGTCAACAATACTTTTGTTGTGCCCTTTTTGGTGCACCAAGGGCACACATATTCTTGTGTCAACAAAACTTTTGGTGCGCCAAAGGCGCACATAACTTCGTGTTGGCAGGTGTTTTGATGAACCAAAGGGCGCATCCTTTTCAGCGTCGACAAAGTGCACTTTTCATGCGCCACTTGAAAAAGTGGGTGGCACATTTATTACTACCTCACCTTATATATAGGCACATCTGCGCTGTCATTTTCATCAGTCAGAATCACGTGATTTTCTCTGTACCTATCAGCACACCTGCCCTGTCATTTTCAAATCACTTTGTGGACCCGGTTTCATATTTCTCCATTATATTATCCAGGTAAGAGGTCCTCATTGCTTCTGTGTGTTTTGTGTTTTGTTTTTTGGCTGCTTGTTGGTTTGGATTGGGTTAAATAAGACTATAAAATCATGAACTCAACCCCCTCTTTGTTGTTTATCTCTATTCTTCCCCATGCATTTCCCCCTCTTTCCAGATCTGCTGGTAAAGGGGACTCTGTCCTAAAAGATTGCTTGAAACTCTCATTTTTAGCTTCTTCATCACCCAAAGATACCCTTTAAAAAGAAGCTTAAATGCATGTAACCCCTCAGAGAAAGAATCATGGCTTTAAAATAAGACTGTTATCTCCTCTTTTGGTGCATCTGTCACCCCTGCAACATAATATACAGTTGCACCAATGGCGCATATACCATGCCTGCTGTGCATAAAGAATACCGCCCTCAAGGCGCACTTCTCTGGCTTGTTGCAACCGCTTTCCCTGGGCCCTACTTGGTGAACCAAACTCATATGTTGCACCGTTAAAACTTGTGCCTTTGGTGCACCCTGCATGTATGCAACATTAAATTTATATGCGCCAAGTACAATCATAAAAACAGGCATAGCGCATCATCATTGTTACAACAACATCATGTTATGCAGACCTTCCATGCGCCGCGCCAAGTCCCCCTCTGGCACATGAAAAAATGATGTTACACGCATTAAACCTATGCCCTTTGGTGCATCCTGTACCCGTGTAACATGAAAAATATCAACGCCTTTTATAAAATGTATACATATGGCGCAGGCGCACTTCTACTTACAACAACAAAAAATGTAACCTGCAGTAACTATGCGCCATGCGCCCTTTGGCACTGATTTATCCCTTGCAGCAGTCCTTTCCTATGTGCCATACTATTTAGCCCTGTAACCTGCAGTATTCATGCGCCATGCACCCTGAGGCCTTAAAATCACTAACTCTTTCTTATGTTGATGCTTTAATGGAAGATCAAACAGCTGATATGACTTTCTTGCGTTGGGTTTCACTTCTTATTCTTATAGATCAGCAACTGTGTTCAAAGTCACATATGTCAACATCAAGCAAGAGACCCACCAAATCTAAGGGCAAAGCCAAGCTCACAGAAGAAGAAATGAAGTATAAATATCAGAGGGTCAGGATGCCCGAATCCCAAGCAGAGTGTGACCTAGACATCAGAGACTCAGAACTGGGTCATATTGATATGGAGGATTTCTAGGCCGAACCTAGAGGGTCACAAGAAGTCCATGGATGGACAAACTGATGGGAAGTGCACTACATTTTGCTGGTGGGATCCTGTTAGTGCTGTAAACAATGAGTTTATGATGGTAGTAGCCCGATGCTACAACAAAGACACAAGATGTGTCCATAATGAGAAGGGCGAGGTCATAATCAACCTCACTACCCGCCACTTTGAAATAATGCTCGGCATTCCTCACCACCGGCACTTTGTGGCCATAAGCCAAGAAGATTGCATCAAGGCTTGGGATGACAATGAGGATCAGTGCATGCAACTGATGAACGAAGTATACCTAAAGAACAAAAAGGTGGTGACCCGATGGCCACAAGTCATTCATCGCAGTGACTTTTCAGAGGAACTCAGTGATACAATCACATTCCTGAGCAGAGTATTTGGGCTTCCTGATGCCCACTACTTTCACAAGTGGATGCTGCGATACCTAGAAACGATGAATAAAAATGTGCCGATCAACGCTTTGAGTGGGCGGAGATCATAAGCAGCACAATATCGGAGTAGCTCCAACAACTCACCACAACGGGGAGGTTCTATATGAACTCCTACGTAGTCTATGCTGCAGCTTCAGAAAGAGACTATCCAGCTCTAATGCGGTGTGGGGTTTGGCCCCAAGTTAAAATATATGAATACTATCCAGAACTGAAGCTGGAAAATAGCATCCCCCAGTTCACAAAGATCAACGATGCCTTCTTCTATTTCATCATCTGTCTTCTAAGGCCGAACATGACTCACATCGCATTTACCAAGAGCATCGTAGCAGCTACAGAGAAATGGGGGGCCCTGTTCACTCAATTCCCCACCTTTACTTATCTAAGGGCGGTTAACTTCTTGGGGAACCAACTAAACTGCCAAGATATGCCGGTCCCAAGTTGATCCTGTTGAGCTATCGAGACAACTTATCACCTACCACGAGAAGTGTCTCAAGAGAAAGAAGGGTGGAACTCCTTTCCCCCTCACAATGGGCAGGTATACGTGTCTCTCTCACCACAAGGTGAAGGACATGTTTGCAGAACTAGAGCTGTTGAATCTAAAACATAACTTCCCAGCAAGGCCCAACTTTCGACCCAAGAAATTTTCTCCCCAGGGCCAAGCTCGATCCGATCCACATCCCTCAGATCGAAGATATTTACATCGACTTATATCATGAGGTCGAGCTCAGGAGGAAGGATCATTCCCGCTTGGCCTTAGCATAAATCATCTAGTACGGTGTGGCCATCATCCCAAAAGGCTATCAAACTACTGAGCAAGAAGTTGATCAAGTGTATCTTGACACAGGTGGGGACGATTGGCCTTTCGCGGTGATTGATAGAAACAAAGCTCCTCAAACAATAGAGGAAAGGGTCAAGGAAACTCTGTGAAGAACAGAGCATTGGTGCTGAATGAATGGTCTCATCTACCTCGGAGTTGATTTCATCACATCTCCATTGGGCAACGCACCTCCTCGGTCAAAACAGCTGCCAAAGGGCAAGGGGAAAGGTAAAGAGGGTGAATCTAGCTCCACCCAAGAGGAAGCTCCTGAAATTCCTCCTTCCGCTTCACAAGAATGGGTTGTAATCCCGAAAGCTTAGAAGAAGAAGCAGCGGAAGATGTTCCGATAGGCACATCCACTCGTGATGTTACCACGACCATGTAACTATTGAGGTCCCTTCTGTCCCTTCCTTCTCCTTCTCCTCCTCGAGTGACCCAAGCAACCATTCCTTTGTTCGTGTCCTCTCCCCCATCTTCCACTGTTCGCCCTTCTTCCTCATCCATCTTCTCTTCTCTCGCGAGTTTTCCCCCTCCATTTCTTCCCTCATCTCTGAGCTCCCTTCCATTCCTATGTCTTCCTCCCCTGCAGTATCTCTTCCTCCCGCGAGCACTTCCTCGGCTTCCCTCTCAATGCCGCCTCCAAGTGTCTCCACGTTTTTCCCTTCTACTACTGCAGCTGCCCCCTTCTCTATTTCTGGTCCTTCTCCCACAAGTCCAACCTGGATCTCCTAGCACCTGAGCCAACAGAAGAGGAAAGTTCCCATCGCACCGATGGACTTCTCCGTAATCCCATCAAAAGGGGCCAAGAAGCAAAAACCGATAACCCACTTCTCTCAGAGTGCATCAGGGGAGAGAGTGATGGAGATTGCATACCCCAATCCTTTGAAGGATAAGAAGGATCTGTCTCTCGACAGATTACACAATGACTCAAGTCATGATGGGGACATCTTCAGAAAGCCTACAAGTAGAGGCCCTATCTACAGTTGACACCCTTTACAAGAAACTCCAAGAAGCAAAGGAAGAGAAAAGGCTGCTAAAGGAGCAAAATAAACATCTTCTCCGCGCCTTGCAGAAAATGGGCAATGAACCTCCTACAACTGCCTCCGAAACTCCTGATTCTCTGAGTCAGGATAAAATCAATGAATATGCCAAAATCGGTGAGCAGAGCATGGCGTTTCCACCTAGAGGAGCCAAATCATCAAAGAAAGCGAGGAGTGATCGCTAAGTTCACCGATTTGTACCGAATATCAATCGACAAACAGAGAACTCTAGGCAATAGCAGGACCTATCTCCAAGAGCTGGATCATGCCAGGATGCAACACGAGACCTTTCGAGAAAAAATCGACTCTTCAATCAATGATCTGGTCAAGTTTGTCATCTTTGGACACCCCAGAGCCCTTAACAAAATCCTTTCTACTCTGGATTATCGGGTGGATCAAGCTGGAGTTTGTCCCGAGAAGATCGACAAAGTAAAGGAGGTAGCCCTAGATGCAATGCATCAAATGGAATAGATTCTTCTCGAAATGTCTCCGGGTTGCTCACTTCTTATTTCACCTTAAGGAAGGTGGAAGAAACTATTCGATCTTCAAGGAGATCATTTCACAGGGACCGGGGCCGAGAGGTCACGTTTAACGCCGAATCCATCAATAACCTTTGGCGTGTCATGACTTCATCTGCACTGATAGAGGCAGCGAATGATTATTCCAAACTCCTGAAAAGCTCATAGAGAGGGGAGACTGCGAAGCTATCGATCGACACAAGGATCCTTCCGAGGATCAACTTCAACCCATGATCAGCAAGTTCATGGAGTACCGTGCCCAGTTCCACATCTTGTCCCGAGCAGCAAAAGCAGGATACCCCTTCCAACCGCGGGACGACGACGAATAGTTTCTTTCTTCCCAACTTTCTCTTTGTAAAATTATCCAAAATTTGTTGACACAAACAATGACATCATCCATGTTGCACCATGGGATGATGTCATCCACCAAAGTTGTCAAAAGTCAACAAATGACTTTGTAATCTATTGTAAGATATTTTTGTAATTAAGTGGTTTGTTTGCTTTGGTCTTCTTTTCTTCTCTCCTTCTATATATACTTGAATACTTGTTGTATTCAAGGGGTGGATATCTTTTAGATGAAAAATAGAAGTGAGAAGAAAAGGCTTTGTACTTTTTGTAACAGAAGAAGATATTAATGCAAATATTAAGACTTTGTGTTGAATATGTGTGTTATGGGCATCTGATCTTTCTTATGTTAGATCTATGCGTTTATTCTGTTGAATCTATCTCTACTTTTTTGTCATTTATTCATCAGTATTGCTTTATTCGTTTATGCAAGTAGGTTTGGCTCTGTTTACTACCAATCCCAAAACATAAACCCTCTGACCTTTCTACTTTGGAATTCATTTCTTTTCTCCCTTCGGACCTGATCTTTCTTCATCCTCTCTTTCATTCCTTTCTTTCCCACATCGGAAACACCCCTACTAGGATGAGATCCCAAACCCTCGGAATTCCTTCGGACCAGATCTTTCTTCATCCTCTCTTTCATTCCTTTCTTTCCACGTCAAAACACCCCTACTAGGATGAGATCCCAAACCCTCGAAGGCGAATATTGTGAGACTTGCTGCATGATTCTGCTAGTAGTAGAATATAATAAACCAGTTTCACTTTGCTTTGACTTAAAGATGGGCTATGCCCCTGCACACCTGTTGACTCATCTATCCATAAATCTACCCAGTGACAGATTTTCAAACCAACACATTTACAAGTATAACCACACATGCAAGTGTGTTATCTATAGACCTCTTGTAGTTAAGCGAAGTGTTAATCCTTTTTCTTATCTTGTCTCTATACAAGATTCTTTGATTCGATCCTCCAAAGATATAAAATACATGGCATGCATGTCTCTACATCGTTGGTGTGTTCTGCATGCCATCTTCTAAAAATAGGTCTTCATGCTCAAAATCGGCTAAGTCTTGAAAGTTGAACTTGTCTTCTAGACGTGGGTCTGGCTTGTCCTTCCACGCCCTTGGTTCTGATCCTTTTATCTCATGCATACTCCTTGTGTGATCTTTGACAAGTATTCTTTGATCAACATTACCCCACACTAATCTCATTTTCATCCTGAAAATGGGTATCTCCAAAAATTTAAGTAAAGAATAGAAGAATGGAAAGAATAAGAATGAAAGAATGTAGATAAACAAAGAATTTCTATGAAGTTATGAGGTAGTCTCCTCTGTATCGTATCTTGTTGTAATATCAACTCTGGATACTCCTCCTTTATTTCGGCCTCCAAAACCTGCCATTCAGTGAGTGCTTTCTCTAATTTTTCTAGGATTTCCACAACAATGGATTCCAACTCATCCCTCACAATCTCTCCTTTCTCATTCTGTAGAACTAACACAATGTTGGACATTGATGTCATTCTCCCTTCTAAAAGATCCATCTTTTGCACAATTATCTTCCCAAGCTCTTCCAACCGAGTCTTGTGCAGCTCTTGTGTTGCTTCCAGGGCCTCACGCTTTTTTAACTATTGACAATCTTTCTGTGTGGCCTAATGTCTCATCTTTCATCACTTTTTGGACCTCGTTGTTCTCTTCTAGGGTCTTAATGTGCCTCGGAGTTGTGTATATGTTTAAATCTTGGTCTACTTTCTTGATACTTCCTATGTATACGCTTACAATGACCCTTCATAAGATGTAATCTTTCACATTACTGATGTTTTCTCCCATTCACCATCTTGTTACGAGCTTCCTAGCATGTGCATACGTAGAGGTTCATCTTCAAGTACCAATTCCACCAACTTTCCCATGTATTGTATCGCTAAAGGAAATGTTTGTGGTACCTTGGTCTCCAAGTGTGGCCTTGCTCTGATGACATTTTCCCCAATCTCCTCTATGATATTGATAAATACCTCATTTTTCTTATGCGTGAAGTCCCTCTTTTGTGTTATGTGCGTTATCTATGCATCCTTTGTCTTCACCTCCTCGTGTAGTGCTCTGATCATGGTAGCTTTGTCCATGTTTCTTCTAGCCACCTTAGTAGAAACCTTCACCAATGCATTGTTGACCTGCTCATCTGACATGATAGTAGGCTTTACTGTCATGTGTCTCACTTGGGGTGCCTTCTTCAGTCATCTCGAAATGCATGACTCTTCGCACACATCAAAATTAGGCTCATCCATGTGGGTGTGCATTAACCACGATAGTTGCTTTTGAGTACACAAAGTTGCCATGTCCTCATCCATTATCTCCTATCCAAATAAATCCTTTTGTGCTATCATGCTCTGGAAGCGGGTGTGGACAATTTTTCCTACATCCTCTGCATACCCCATGGCTAGTGGAATGTGCTCTCCACTTGTTCTTCTAGACCATTGCTACTTAGGAACTTTAGCTTCCAAATTTGGGACGCATGTCTCCATGCCACTAGAACATTCTCTACAAGTATTTCTCATCCTCTTCTTTTTCCTTTGATTCCTCACCCTTGTTGTTTTGTGTTCTCTAGAATTATAGGAGAATTAGATGTGCTTTCCTCTGACTCTTATGCCTCCTCATTTAACTTCAATTTCCTCCTTATTTGCATGGTCACCTCCTTTTGTGGAGAAAGTCTAGGTGATTTGTGCACAGTGGTTGGAGTAGCACCTTGGGTCCTTGTTCTCCTAAATACCCTCTTAAACTTGTGCTCCCCTTAGATTGCATTCAATTCCTCATCATCTCCCTCTTGTGGCTGAGGGGGTGTAACGGCACATTTCGCTTCACCTTTATTTGTAGGATGTCTCCTACCTCTATGCTCCAAACCACCACTATCTTTGTGCTCCTCCTCCTCATCATCCACTTCAATTGGCTCTGTGGGCTTAGGCACTGGGATGTTCTCCATTGTATGCTTTTCCTTTGGTGGTGCTGGAAGTACAAACTCACCATCCACATATTTGTTATTTTCATCTTTGGCTTCAGCTGGAGATACACCAATGTTGCCCCCACATCTGCTATATGCAAGACTTATTGGCTTAATATTCGGTACCTAAAATGATGCTCTTTGTATAAGCACTTCTACCAGGATACGCATACTTCTTCCTCAATGTATGGTAGTTGCATTCTACCGTATCTGCATTGAAGAACAGTTGGCGTGTGTCTATAAATCTATGAATAGATGCTTGGAAATACCTTACGGTGAATGAGTAAGAAATTTACACCAAGGGCTCCATAATCCATCTTTCATTGGGAAGCACACAATGTAGAAATGTTGATATACACAAGCTTAACTTGTTTCCCTACCACTTTGCGGAAGGTCCTTTGGGATGTGCCACTCTTCCCTAAATGTCACATGGAGCCTTACATACCAGTTCTCTGCCATTTTATTTACATCATCTTTCATGGCCCATTTGCATAGGTACTTATTGAATCTTTCAACTAGTGACGTGTTCTCCATGGGATATTCCCATACTTTTTCCTTCGGTCTGTCTAGTACTCCAATCTCCATGAATACCAGTGATATTAGAACAGCCCCAAAGTTAATATTCCCTTCTATGCACACTTCTTCAACTATTTTCTATGTGATATAGCCTGTAATGTTGTAGATTGTCCCTTCTGACATCTTATGTGCCACATGTAAACACTTAGTATTTACCTATGCCCACCGCTCTTGATCATTCAACTTGGAAACAAGGTGTGTTGTAGCTTGCACAATTGGATAGTTCTTCAATTTATCTATGTCCATTCCACACGGACCCTTTAGGTACCCTTGTTAGGAAATAAGGGATAAAATATGTAGAATAATCCCTCATAGAATCGCAACAGTAGAAACTAATATGCAGAAATTATTACGGATCTCAAATAAAATTGCAAAATAAATAACACAACACAAAGAGAAAGTGTTTAATGTGGTTCACCCAATTTGGGCTACGTCCACTAAGAATCACTTGCTCATATTTTATTACAAGCCACCACTCTCTCAATACAATACCTGGATCCATTTGGAGCTATGCTCAACAAACTCTCTGAAATTCACACCTAAATTCAAAACACATCTATGAATACATTTGCTTGTACATCTATCATATACATAAGACCATATAAATGGACAAATGCTTAAGCAGTGTTATAAAACTGTGGGTATCAAAACCATGGGAAAAACCTGTCCCATAAACCTATGGGTCAAAAAACTCACCCATATGAGAAAAGCACGTTTCCCGATATGTCGGGTGCATTTTTCGAGGCCAAAAAAATTTACACCTAAAAAAAAAAATTCGGGGCTCTGCCCCGAACCTCTGCTCGGGGCCCAACCCAGCCCCAAACCCCAACGAGGATACATGAAAAGTGTACAGTACTCTTAGTGTACAGTCTTCAACACTTTCACACATGAAAACAGGCTCCACAACCTAACAATCTCCCACTTGGAGACTAGTTTTCCTCTGAGCAAGCTTCTCAACCCTTCACTAGTTTCTATGAAGACCAACCAAAGCTGAACACAACTTCAGTTTTTCCCTTGTGACCACCTTGGTCATCATGTCTGCAGGATTCTGACTGGTATGAATCTTCTCCAACTTCAACTTCTCTTCCTCCAAAGCTATCCTAATGAAATGGTACCTTAATTGTATATGCTTTGTCCTGGAGTGGAAAGCAGAGTTCTTAGCTAGGTGTATAGCACTTTGAATATCACTATGCAGCTTACATTCCTCCTGCTTATGCTCCAAATCCTCAAGCAATTGTTGTAACCAAATCATCTCTTTTGCTTGCCTCTGTGGCAAAGCAACATACTCGGCCTAAGTGGTTGACAAAGCCACTAGCTTCGTAGTCGTGAAATCTAGCTCAGCTTTGTTGTCCCACCTACAGTGTAAATATAACCTTTCGTGCTCCTCCTCCTGCTGTCTACATCTCCAGCCATGTCTAAATCTACATAACCACGTAAAGTGGTGTCTGATCCACTGTAGCACAAAATTTCCCCCATGGTCCCTCTCAAATACCGAAGGATCCACTTTATTGCTTTCCAATGCTCTTTACCTGGATCACTCATAAATCTACTCACGACTCCCACTGCATGGGCAATATCGAGACCTAGTGCACACCATAGCATACATCAAACGCCAAACTACTTATGAGTAAGGTACCTCGGACATCTGGTTTCTTTCTACTCTTGTCTTGGGACACTACTCCTTTGATAACTTAAAATGGCACTGCGAAGGAGTCCCAACCGGTTTAGCATCTGCATGTTAAACCTATCCAATACCTTCTTAATGTACTCTTCTGAGATAAAGTCATCTTCTTTCCTTCCTATCCCAGTTATCCTTATACGAGGATTTCTCTGGCTGCCCCAAATTCTTCATATCAAAGGATTCACTTAGTTGTTTCTTGAGTACTTTTATTTCTGCATGTTTTTACTGCAGACCACATGTCATCTACATACAAACACGGGATAATATAAATTCCATCCTCAAATCTCTTTGTATACACGCAATAATCGAGAATGACATCTAATATAACCTTGCTCCATCATGAAGCTATCAAACTTCTTATACCATTGACGTGGAGCTTGTTTCGAACCATACTGAAGCTCTTCTTTAGTTTGCACACCATCTCCTCTTTACCTTTGACTTCATATCCTTCCCGGCTCTGCTGCATATATAGCTCCTCCTCCAAATCACCATGGAGGAATTCGGTCTTTACATCTAACTATTCTAAGTGCAAGTCTTCATTGCCACTATTCCAAGAACAGTTCTGATAGAAGTCATTTTTACTATAGGAGAAAATATCTCATCAAAATCTATACCTTGTTTCTATGCAAACCCCTTGACCACCAACCAGGCCTTATATCTTTTCTTTCCTCCTTCATCTTTAACTCTATACACCCACTTGTTCTGCAATGCTCTTTTTCCTTCCGGTAGCTTCACCAAATCCCAAGTCTGGTTCTCCATGAGACTTATGCTCCTCATCCATGGCTTACTCCCACTTCTTATTGGCATCTACCTGCATTGCTTCATCAAAGCTCTCTGGCTCTCCACTATCAGTGAGTAATAAATAATAAAGAGAAGGAGAAAAACGTTCAGGTTCTTTTCTTACCCTAGAAGACCTCCTCACTGTAGGAGTTTGGGGTTCCTGTTGAGTAGGTTCCTGAACTGATTCATGGGTCACTTTCCCATCCGGAAGATCCTCTACCACTACATATTCTTTCTTGGATTCTTCCTTTTTTCTGCAACTTGCTTATACATGAATTTCTCATTAAAGACCACATCCCTAGACCGAATGATTTTCTTTTCCTTAATACTCCAACATTTAAATCCAAAGTCATCACCACCATAACCAATGAAAGTACATTTTTCTGATTTAGCCTCTAGCTTGGTCCTATCATCCTTGTCTATATGAACAAACACCTCACATCCAAAGACTCTAAGAAATGAATAATCAACTTTCTTACCATACCATGCCTCCTCAGGTATGCCTCCATCCAAGGCACTTGAGGGTCCTCTGTTTATCAAGTACACAATTTGTGCTCACCGCTTCGCCCAAAAAGAAAGAGCGGTCCTACATGTAACCTCATGCTCTAGCACGTTCCATTATTGTTCTATTCATCCTTTCGATAGCCCATTACTGCTGCGGAGTTCTGGAATCTTTTTCTGCATATTCCATTCTTAGAATAGTAATCATTAAATTCATTGTTTCATACTCCCCTCCATTATCTAACTGAGACATTTTAGCTTAAGACTGTTTCATTCTCTACTAAGGCTTTCCATTTAACAAAATGTCAAATACATCAGATTTGTTTCTAACACAATAAACCCAAACTTTCCTTGTTGCATCATCAATAAAAGTAACATAATAACTTGAACCCCAAGAGATGATACAGTGGCCCCACATCGAATGTACCAGCTCTAACTTACTCTCTTTTCTTTGTAGTCTAACCTTGAGAAACCTTACTCATTTCTGTTTCCCATATATGTAGTTCTCACAGAAATCCAAACATGTTTCTGTATATCCAGGAAAATTCTTCTTTATGATGTTCATGCCCTTATGGCTCATATGACCAAGCCTATAGTGCCATAATGTTGTATCTTCATCTGAAGCCACAAGATTGCAATCATTAGTACTATCAGTGGTTAAATACAAGGTTCCAACCTTCTTACCTCTTGCCACCACAAGAGTACCCTTGGTAACCTTCCAGAGTTAGGCAGTAAATATCACAGATCAACCATCACTTCCCAACTTCCTGCAGATATCAAATTTCATCTTAATGTAGGCACATGTCTGACATCTTTCAATAGCCAAGTATTCCCATTACGCATCTTAACTGAACATAACCTTTTCTAACTATCTTTGCAGGCTCATCATCACCAAGAAAAACATGCCCAAAATCTCCTTGAACATAATCAACAAAATAATGCCTATGTGGAGAAGCATGGAAAGAAGCCCCTGAATCTAAAACCCAAGATTCAGTAATATTGTGCAAAGAAAGAATCAAAGCATCCTGACATACATTACCCATTGCCACATTTACCTCCTTGTTTTCTTCTTGTTGTTTCTTCTTATCCCGAAGCTCCCAATAGTCCTTCTTTGCATGCCCAGGCTTTCCACAATTCTAGCATACAATCTTGTTCTTGGATTTTGACCTTACCCGATCTTTTGATTTTCCAAGTTTTCCTCTATTATTCTGTCTCCCTCTAGTTTCCACTATTAAAGCATTCCACAAGTAGAAGATTCCCAGAGCTTTTTCTTCACATTTCCTCGCTTAGAATCACCCCTACAACATCCTCAAACTTCAACCTTCGAGTTAGCTGGAACCGAGTTGCTTACCGCCATTACCAGGCTATTCCAACTCTCAGGTAAAGAGCACAAAATTAATAAAGCCCTAACTTCTTCATCAAATTATATTATAACCGAAGCTAGCATATTCACAACCGTATTGAAATCATTTAAATGATCTATACTTAAAATATTCTCAGACATCTTCATATTAAACAACTTTTTCATTAAAAATATCTTGTTAGAGGAAAAGGGTTTTTCATACAACTTCCTAATGCATCCATTAGATATTTTGTAGTCTTTTCCTTTGAAAAATTAAATAATACCAAAGATGTAAGACATAATCGGATTGTCCCAAGTGCCTTCCTATCTAGCAAATCCCATTCCACATCTGTCATACTCGAGGGTTTGTTCACCTTCTCAGACAACGGAGTATAAAGATCCTTTTGATAAAGGTAATCTTCCATCTGCATCTTCCAAAGACTGAAATTCTACCCATTGAATTTATCAACCCTAGATCTTCCATCATCTGCCATAGCTCCCACTCAAGCTAAAAATTTCCTGCGATTCAACACTTCAACAAACCAAACCAAGCTCTGATACCAATTGTTAGGAAATAAGGGATAAAATATGCGAAATAATCCCTCACAGAATCGCAACAGTAGAAACTAATATGCAGAAATTATTACAGATCTCAAATAAAATTGTAGAATAAAATAACACAACACAAAGAGACAGTATTTAACGTGGTTCACCCAATTTGGGCTACGTCCACCAAGAATCACTTGCTTAGATTTTATTACAAGCCACCGCTCTCTCAATATAATACCCAGATCCGTTTGGAGCTATGCTCAACAAACTCTACAGAATTCACACCCGAATTCAAAACACATCTGCAATACATTTTCTTGTACATCTATCATATGCATAAGACCATATAAATAGACAACTGCTTAAGAAGTTTTACAAAACCATGGGAAAAACCCGTCCCATAAACCTATGGGTCAAAAAAATCACCCATATGAGAAAAGCACGTTTCCTGATATGTCGGGTGCATTTTTCGAGGCCAAAAAAATTACGCCTAAAAAAAAAAATTCGATGCCGGCCCGGCCCAGAACCCCCGGCGAGGATACATGAAAAGTGTACGATACTCTTAGTGTACGGTCTTGACACTTTCACACATGAAAACAGGCTCCACAACCTAACAACCCCAACTCATGTCTAGTCTTTAAAGTCATGGCTTTATCGTGAGATCACCTTTTATATCCTCTCATGAGACAAGCACGAGATGAGATTCTAACTCTGCATCTGCAAAGTAGAAGAAGTCCTCGTGCACCCTGCTCATGAGCCACTGATATAAGGGCTCATACTTCCTAAAATATGGAAGCTCATATAATTGGTAGACCCCAATTCTCTTCAAAAGCTTCTCACCAAAATCATCATAAACTGGCATATCATCTGTCGTGCACTTTGTTTTCCTAGTAGTGAGCAAGGAATCAAGCTCCTTCTTGTTCTCCAAATTCCTATGATTGTATTCACTTACTTTTCTCTTTCTAATGGACGAATCAAATTCCTGGCCAATGATGACTCCTTTTGGATATTACATCTCTGAAAAATGGCTTTTGGGTGCCATCTCTTCCTCCTCGACTACCACCTTACGCTTTCCTTTTCTGTTGTTGCAGATGCCTTCTTAAGTGCCTTTTTTACCTTGCAAATTCTCCTCAACTCTCACTTTTCAAATCAAACCCTAGCTCGATTCAATCATTCCCTAGGTGGAAACTTTGTAACCTAACCCTTTTCTTTCTCCCTACTTTTCTCAAACCCTTCACCACCGAGGACACAACCTTCTTGTCACACGAGATCTGGTTTTCACACTTGGTTTCACACCCTTCGCACCTTAACTTAATCACTCGACTCTTCACACTTAGTTCTTTCCTCAAATACTCTTAGTCACAATGATAAAATTGAATCCACATTCCATCCTTATATATTTTTTTCAAAATTTTATGTATTTATTTCTCCTTCACCTACCAAATATCCCCTCATTCATTGACCAAATTCATTCGTTCCACGTGGTACATCTTAGCACTCCAACTATAACCTTCTAATGGGCCTCCCTATCCTCCGGTCACAAACTTCTCTTCAATACGCTCTTCTATGCCTAAGTACCTTGTCACTATACCTTCTCCTGGTAGCTATCATGGCCTCCGCTTACCTCGCGTTATACTTTTCTTTCATTCATCTCCATCCTTGGTCACTTTTGAGAATAAATATTCTTTTGACTTAAAGCACACCCATAACAGCTTATTCCTTTCACCTTTCAATTCCCACAGTCTTTTACTTGGATAACTACAACCACCCCACACTAAAAGTATGTGCAGTCCTCTACACATAAAAATTCTTCATATAGTAATTAGCTTCATGCACGTAAGCACGCTTATTACACAAAAACAACAACTAAATTGACAAAGCATAGCGAAAAATGAAGGAAATACATTAAGGAAATTCAGAATTGAAAACCTAAGATAAATGGAAATACTACCTTATTACAAACACCAAGAATACTTATTTATAGTAGGGCTTCATCCTACTCCCATTAAAGTAACCGGGTAGCCATGTTCCATCAAGTGCTTCTAATTGGCAAGTACCTGATTCAAGTATAGAAGTGATGACATACGGCCCCAACCAATGTACTTTGAGCTTGCCCGGATGGTGCAAGAACTTTGAGTCATAAAGAAGTACCATTTATCCAATCTCAAATTTCTTATCCCTTATGTTTCTATCATGCCATGCCTTCACACGGCCTTTTCCTACTTCTAAATCCATCGTGTTATGCTTCAGCACTCATCCATTGAATCATCTTTTCGATAAGCTCTTATAAAGCTTATTCATCAGCTATACCTCCAAAGCGTGTAATGTGTAAAGAAGGTAACATAAATTCTATAGGGAGAATAGTTTCCATGCCAAATACCAACTAAAACAAAGTGTGGCTTTGTTCAACCTCTTCTAAGTTATTCTATATGCCCAAAGAACAACTAACACATTTTCATCCCAATCCTTTCTTCCAACATCACAAAAATTGTCAAAGTCTAGCTCAAAATCTTATTGAAAGCCTCGGCAGTTCCATTTTCCGAGGATGGTAGGGTGTAGTTTTATGGTGTGTACCCATAAACTCATCTAATAAGATCCTTATTGTCTCACTCAAAAGTGTGTACCCCTATCACTTTTCAAGATTAAAGGACATACATATCATGTAAGAACATTCTCCCAAAGAAATCTATCTACTTGTAGTTGTCGTGCCCTTGGTAGGTGTTGTTTCGCCCACCATGTGAGATAATCTATGTACGTAATGATATAGCATGAACCCAGTCCTACACATGTCTAGAAAAATAGGTCTTACAAATTTAATGGCCCATTTCTCAAATGGTTTGGCACTATTAATCGAGTCTCAAAGGCATCTCATCTCTTTGCCCTAGTTTTCCTAGGCACTGACAATGATCACATGCCTTACAATATTCTTTACAGTCCTTATACAATGTCTCCCACCATAATCCAACAAGTAGGATCTTCCAGGCAGTCGCATCACCTGCATAATGGCCTCCTGCATTACCACCATGAGCTTCTTCCATGATATCTTTATGCTCATGCTCTAATACACAATGGCATAATACTTCATCTCTTCCTAGCTTGTAAAGGTCACTAGTGATTAACATAAATGGTGCCACACGTATAACAAGTTGTTTCTTTTCTAATGCTTTCATTCCTTCTGGTGTCATACCTATTCGTAGAAAGAAACAATGTTCTCTAATTCCATGGGCACATGTTATAACATATATAACTGTGCATCCAACATTGTTTCTTCAATTTTCTATCTATCCTCTCTTGAATTGATTCTAGATAAATGGTCCGTCTAGAAATTATTTTCCCCGGCTTCACCACAATTGTGAAGTCAAATTCTTGAAATAGGAGCACCCATTTGCATATGTGCCCTATAAGATAGGCTTGTTTACCAAGTACTTCAATGCCATGTGATCGGTATAAAACACAAATGATGTTGTTAACAATTATTATTGAAACTTGTACAATGCATAGATCATTGAAAAATATTTGTGCTCTATAGTTGTATAATTACATTCATTGAGTCAACTTCCTACTAGCAAAATAGATTGGATGATCTACAATACCTTCACTAGGTTGAGCTAACACACGCCAATGGCCATGCCAAAAGTGTCCACATGCACATGAAATGGTTTATCCCATGAGGGAAAGCGTAGAATGGGCGCAATAGTAAGTTTCTCTGTTAATATATCAAACATGCCTTTGCTGCGGTTCTCTCGAATAAAATGTACCTTTTCCATTCGATAATTCTTTCGAGGGTACAAGCAATTCTAGCATACCCTTTGATGAATTTTCTATAATATCCTACATGACCTAAAAATCCACATACCTCACTTTGACTAGTAGGTGCTTCCAGCCTAAAATGACTGCAACCTTAGCTTCATCAACCAAAAACCTTCCTTGCAAATTATATGTCCTAACAAAGATCCCAAATGGCTTAGAAAATATGCACTTCTTAAAGTTCAAGAACATACTCAATTTTTGCATCGTTCAAACATTAAGCACAAAGTTGTCACAATGATCTTTCACAAGCCCATATATTGTCCAATCATCTAGGTAGAATTGTAAGAAGTTTTGAATAAAATATTTGAATGCCTAAACAACTATGTGCGAGAATACAACAAGTGCGTTTTTTCAATCCAAAGGGCATCACGGATATGAAAACCTGCCCCATTCGGTAGTAAATTTTATCTTTTCTTAATCCTCTTGTGTAATCCTAATCTGATAATACCTAGAAAATCCATATGTGAAAGAGTATATTTCGCGCCCTACAATGTCTTCTAGTATTTCCTCAATGAATGGCATAGGGAATGGATCTGTGATGAATGTAACATTCAGCTCTCTGTAGCCCACACATATTCTAATTTGTTCATCCTTCTTGATACTGATCACCATTGGGCTAACCCATTCGTACTCATCAAGGGGATTGATAATTCCAAATTTCAACATTTTATCAATTTCTTCTTTTATCTTTTCACGCAAATTAGGATTCATTCTATAATGTCTCTTTCTAACTGGTCGTGTACCATCCTTAAGTTTTATCTTCATTTTCCCAAGTGATTCATGCACACCTTTAAGTTCATGATACCCTTGAGGGAATAGGTCTTGATAATCCCTAAATAACTCAATGATCTTTGTTACCTTCGAGTTTGACCAGTTGTCTCCAATTATGGCCTCCTTAGGCTCAGCCTCTGAACCTATATTCACCTTCTTTATCTTCATGGGTTTGTCGTAGGTGCGTGTATCCTTGTCTCCAGCACTTGCTGTCCAAGACCTCATGCACCCTTTGTGAATTTTCAATATCGAGGTTCTCAACTTCCTCATCATCCACAACATAAACCATATTTCCTTTCTCTTTATCAAGGCAAGCACGTTCAAGTAGTATGGAGTCTATTTCTTCTTCCTTTTCAAAACATGCTCCGGACTTTGTCTCACCAAATAATTCATGAATATGCTCTTCAAATTTTGCACTATCTCTCATAGTTAAGTGCTTGACAAATTTTAATGCCTCTTCTATGGGAGGTTTAGTCGAGAAGTAGTCAAAGGTCTGGATCATTCCTGCAGTCAGATTTTACCAGTTTCCAATCTCTCTATGTAGTTATGCATATACATACCAAACGCGTGAGCATCCTTGTAGCATAGAATATAATCTATGCACCTAGAGTGAAGGTGATAATGCTTCTTGTCCTTCTGTCTAGATTCTCTCATATTGTTGAATGTGATGCTAAACAGGTTGATCACCATGATAAGTACAAATCTACGTAGGTGCATTGTTCCTTACAAACCTAGTAGACAAAGTGACTCCAATCTCTTCCCATTTTATAAGATTATCTCTGTGGACTACCCACCAGCACATTGTTATCCCACACAAGGTATATACTAACATATCTCTCCTCTTAATTTGATATGTCCATTGTGTTTCCATGGCCTTCAAAAAGGTAGGAAAATATTTTGTCCCTGTATACCAAGGTACTATGTTACCTATCCGTCGAATCGAATGAAGTCCATTCTTACATGTAACCATGCTTTTCACCTCACGTCCTACTAATTCATATGTACCATGAGCCCAATTTTCACAAGTAATACTCATAGTATCACTAACAAAAAGAGAATCCTCCCACTATAGCATGCCTTCTTTTGATGGCTCATTGACCTCTAGGTCCTGAATAGTGTGTACATAAACTCTATTTAAGTCCTCCTCACTTAGAGGCTTAACATATGGTGTAGAATTTTCATCTGTCAAAGGTATCACAACCCTTTCCTCCTTGTTTTCAAATCTGATATACCCCTTATTGAATCTCAAGTCAGCATTATTTGCATAACACCAAGGGCATCCAAGTAGGGCTAGAAAATTGTCTACTTCTGCAAGTGCTAATACCTCAAAATCCCCAGTGAACTTGGCCCCTTGTATAGTTATAGATGCATCTTTCAAAACTCCTATGGGAGTGGCCTTAGTCTAGTTTTCCATAAACAACACATTAGATGATGGTTGTAATGGAGGCCTCCCCATTTGTACCCATGCATCTAATGTAAGCATATTTACTTCCATACCTGTATCAATCAATATGTTTCTCAACAACCACCCATCCACAATATCATTCAGAGTAATTTATTTGTCATAGTCAATGTTGTCAGGTGGAAGATTTGCATGCAGAATCTACCATCCGGTCTCAAGAATTACGTGCGGAGTGTTCCCTTTTAACCAACTTCCTAATAGTGGAATGATGTTCTCCTGGTGCAACATCTTGCACACCTCTCGTAGATCATTGATATTAGTTTTGACTATCTCTGATGCTTTCTTCTTGCTCCATTAGGTATTGTATCTCACCTTGAATATTCCTTAGCAATTCTATGGTATCCTAGTAAACTTCCTTCGATGATCAAGAATTGGGTATCTTGCATGCAAAATCTCCTCCTTAATGATCATAGGCTTCTGGTGCAATGCCTCTCTCGTGCCTGCTACTTAAGCATGTGTAGTAATATTTACTCACAATGCCTCATGTTCTTCTTCTATCTTAGGCATCCACTAATCTTCTACCACATGCTAGATTCTAACCATCCCGATGAATTTGTTTTTTTCTTATGTTGCTTACTCGGATGCTCATATAAGTATGGTCACTCTTCATAGCTATGGTTCTTTCCGCAGAAATATCATGCAATATTCTCGAGGACATTCAAACCTATAATGGTTAGGAGATCTGCACATATAACATGTTCCACGAGGTAACTCACCTCTCCCTCCACCACATTCTCATCCCACATATCCACCTTGGTAGCCATGTCCCCTTCCATGATCCCCTTCAAAAATCCCTCATTCATTTCATAGCGCATTTGATTATGATCCCAATCTTGGTGCTCATTCTTACCCTTAGAATTATCTGTTACACTTTTCTGTCGTACCCCAATGTCTATAGCATCCTAGATCTGACCAATCAACTGACAATCCTCAGTATCATGGGTCATGGACCTACAAATCTTGCAAAAGTAAGATACATTCTTCCTTATCACGTGTTGTAACAAAGGATAGTGACTAGCATCATGATTCAAATGAAAGATCTCACAATCCAATAGTAATGAGTGTACAGATCTGCGAGGGAAACTATCCTTGGTGTGACCTTCCACTTCACAATCTATACACCAAATTCTTGAGTGTGTTTCATGGGCTGAATTTGCTAATAGCTTTTCTAACTACTTTGCCATAGCTACAATTTGTGCCTCTAGAAATGGACTAACACCAATGTCAATACTCCCAACTTCCTCAAACACAAAGTTGCTTCTAGTGCCTCACATGGATCGAGTGTATGTTGTATGTGACGGTGCCCTTCTAAAATTTGTAATCAATCCTCCAACGAACAATCTGTGCATCTTGGCTAGCGTGAATATCATAAGATAGCTTAGATAAGAGTGTCTTGAAATGAGCATCATACTTACGTACACTCTCGGTAGTTCCTACTTGATATCCTTGAGCGCACTTATACTTACTTCGCTCAAACTCAAGGATATGCAACTCCTTCAAGAAATTATCCTCGATCTTGCATAATCCACTTAAGTTTAATCAGGGTCAAACTTCCTATACTAGTTGTGTGCATGCCCTGAAATGTAGTGGTGAATTTACTTGCCTTACGCTCAGTAGCCATGATCCCTTTAGCATGCCACAAGATTTCACACATATGCACATGTTCATCATCCTCTATACCTCTATATTCTAGGATATGAAGAGACATCTCCATATAGATATTCAGTGGTTGCAGACCTTGACCACCCGATCCAACCCTCTTGTGTTCCCTCTACCTCCGAGACCATCGAAACTACAACCACCTATACCTCCCGATCCACCACGTATAGTTGGAATAGGACCCGTAGATGTACTTCCCTAAGCTCGACAGGTAGTGCTATACTTTGAACCCCTATAGTCCGAGAGGTAGTTCCACTTCCATAGGTGAATCCAACATTCTACGCACTCACATTCAATACGGATGATATGCCTAAGAATGCTCTTCCAAATTAAATTGAAGCCATCTCATGTCATGTCATTGATGTACTTGATCCCTGACTTACTCCTACTCTCCTACTTCCCAAGTTAGTTTGTTGGTTACTTGTCATACTAGATACTAAAAAACCAAGTGCAAAGGCTAGGTCACCAAGTGGATTAAGATGCATGCCCATGGTCCAAGTAGTCTCTGCTAGCACACTTTTGTGTGAGGCCGAGAAGGGATCTCTATCATGCTTTCCAAGATGGGGGAGTTCCTGATGCTCTGGCTCCACGTCTTCTATGTGAGCTATAAATCCTTCACAAGCCATCTCTCTCCTCAACGCCATACTTTCTACAATGGAATGTTGCTTCTCTATCTCCCTCTCATGCACCTCATTATACTTAAGCCACCTTTCCTCTCTCTACTTCTCTTCCACTAGGTCTGCCATCATAAACCAAACCTGTTCCCGCCCTCGTGCTTTGTAGTTTAGTTAGCCATCAGTTTACTCTCCAAGTTCAAATTTACCATCAATATCTTGATCACCAATGGAATAACTTGCAAATATATTCCTCTTGATACCGTAAAAACATGAATTTAGTTGTCTCTCGGGAAAGAGTACGTCGAAATTGAATATTCCGAATATAATCTGTTTAGAACACCACGGAACCATGTATCCATAGTGCGAATCTAGATCAAATCAGCATCATAAAGGATCTAAAATTATTCCTGTGTCCGCACAAATGTGTGATACCTCCAATTTTGTTGAGATGCATGAGCAAGAAACCACTCATATAGTTCTACCGAAAAGATAGCAAAAATCTCTCATATAAGTTTTCATATAGATTTTGTTCTACCCAAGTACGTGCATTAAATGAAAATCCACTGCTGAACCATCGTGTATATTCTTCCTCCGGATCGTGTATCCATTCCTCAATACGTTCTAGAGTTAACCCGATGCGTCTTCATCATGAAACAATCATGAAAACAATTGAAAAAGAGGTCCTGCAATGAAACCAATGATGAAGGCTAGAATTTACCGAGATAACACCCTAGTCATGTTGGCACATCACTCGGCCTTAACTGAGAGCTCACCCAAAGCACGCAAAGGTACCGGGTCCCTATTTAGGGTTGTTGTAGTAGGATGTTAGCATGATGAAGGAAGAAACATATATATTCATAACTATTCCATCATTCTACAATGCATTCTACCCTCAGATATATGAAGGAACAAGCTTAAATAGTAATCATGATTGACTTAATAATATGCACTACTCAATTACACGTGAAATGATACTTAGATTCAGCCAATATCTTCCATCTATTAATAAATACAGAAGCTCCTTACAGTAATTTCAATCTATACTAATGCACGTATGGATCTAATATAATAATTCAGTCATATGTGTATATCACACACACTCACACTATATATTCTCTGGTTTTTCACACACACACATACTCTTACACCATATATAGGGTGGGACTTCCCTTCACCGCTCATCTATTTGAGAAATAGGCCACATGCTATTGATAGCCACACGCCGTTTACAAGCATAGCCACACATGCAAGTGTGCTATCTATAGACCTCTTGCAGTTAATTGAAGTCTTAATCCTTATTCTTAGCTTGTCTCCATGTAAGCTACTTCGATTCGATCCTCCAAAGATAGATAATGCATGGCACACATGTCTCTGCATCATTGGTGTGTTCCACACACCATCTTCTAAAAATAGGTCTTCATGCTCAAAATCGGATAAGTCCTGAAAGTTGAACTTGTCATCTGCGTCTGTTATCCCGTAAAATTGACAAGGGCAATTTTACTGATAACCATACCGAAAATTTTGTTCCGATCCCTTGTTAGGGATCCCTTGCGTTGAGCGTTGCAAAATCCCTTTTCTGGGAAATCTGGTTTTCCAAACTTAGTCATTTTTGGTCTTTTGGTTGGGTGCATGGAATTGCTATGTAACATCACCTTTTGGTGTGCCCCCCTTAAAAGCTTTGGTGCATATTTTCCTGTGTCAACACACCTTTTGGTGCGCCTTGATATTTTGAGTCTTCCCTGCGTGCGCGCAAGGCGCATTCACCTTTGTGTTAGCAACACTTTCGTTGCGCCACTTTTTGGTGCACCATAGGTGCACATAATCTCATGTCGACACCACTTTTGGTGCGCCAAAGGGCGCACTTAGTTCCATGCTGGAAAATGCTTTGGTGCGCCAAAGGGCGCATGCTTTCCTATGTCGACAGTAATTTTCATGCGCCCTTTACAGAGTTGGTGGCGCATTTATTACTGACTCACCTATATATATTTTTTACACACCTGCAAATGTCATTATCACCAGAGCAATCAAGTTTTTCTATTGTATTCTCTGAGCCTGTCAGCAAGTCTGCACTGTCATTTTCAAATGCCTAGTGGACCCGTTTGCACGTGTTTCACTATTTATCCGGTAAGAGGTTCTTATCTCTTTCGTGTGTTTTACGTTTTTGGTTCTTGGATGCTTGTTGGTTTGGTTTTGGATTGAAATATTGAACTAGCCCCCCTTGCCAGTCTTTCCATATTCCTCCCCCTCTTTCCAGATCTGCTGGTAGAGGAAGTTGTCTGAAAGCATGGTTCAAATCCCCTCTGGTTAAGCCATTTCATTACCCAAATAACCCTGCAAGAAGAAGAAAAGAGAAGCTAAACCTTGTAAAAACCCTCTAAGGGTGATTAAAACTCTGAAAAAGACTCTGTTTTCCTTTTTCCCTTTGGCGCATTGGCACGTCCTGCAACATCAAAAATAGTTGCGCCTTTGGCGCATCTATCACCCCTGCAACATGAATAAAATCTGCACCTATGGCGCACCCAGCATGCCTGTCGCATCAAGAACTTTCACGCCCTCAAGGCGCGCCTCCTTCACATCTTTGCAAGCGCTAGCCTTCACGCCCTCTTTGCACACCAACCTTCCTTGTTACATCACATAAACATGCATCCCTTTGGCGCACCCAGCATCTGCGCAACATCAGCTTAATCTGCGCCAAGTGTAAAACTTGGAAGGCGCAGTGCTTTCCTTGTTGCAAAACATCATGTTGTGTAAACCCTCCGTGCGCCGCGCCAAGTTGCCTTTGGCACACGAAAAGTTCCTGTTACACAAACCATACATGCGCCAAAGGGCGCACCAAATCCCCATGCAACATGAAAAATCTATGCGCCTTTGGCGCATCCTGTCTCTATGTAACACGATGTCTCCATGCGCCCTTTACAAAATGTACCCTGCAGTACCCATGCGCCATGCGCCTTTGGCGCTGATTTAACCTTTGCAACACCTCTTTTCTGTGCGCCTTACCTATTTAGCCCTGTAAGCTGCAGCTTTCATGCGCCCTGCGCCCTGAGCCTCAAAATCACTAACTCTTTCTTCTATTAACATTTCAATGGAAGATCAAATGGCTAATACAACCTTTTTGGGTTGGGTCTCGCTTCTTCTTCGTGCAGATCAGCAACTAAGCTCGAAAGAACATATGTCTACATCAAGCAGGAGACCTACCAAATCCAAAGGCAAGGCCAAACTTACAGAAGAAGAGATGAAATACAAGTATCAGAGAGTCAGAATGCCTGACTCCCAGGCCGAATGCGACCTAGACATCAGAGACTCAGAATTGGGTCACATTGATATGGAGGAATTCTGGGTCAGAACTCAGAAGGTAACTAGAAGTCCATGGATGGACAAACTAATGGGTAGTGCCCTACACTTCGCTGGAGGAATCCCAGTCAGCACCATCAACAATGAATTCATGATGGTGGTCACCCGGTGCTACAACAAGGACACAAGGTGTGTCGTAAATGACAAGGGCGAGGTCGTCATTAACCTCACTGCCCACCACTTCGAAATAATAATCGGTATCCCTCATCACCGACACTTTTTGGCCATCAGCCGAGAGGATTGTATTAAGGCCTGGGATGATAACGAAGATCAGTGCATGCAGCTGATGAACGAGGTCTATTTGAAGAATAAAAAGGTGGTGACCCGATGGCCTCAAATCATCCACCGCAGCGACTTCTCAGAGGAGCTCAGCGACACCATCACATTCCTGAGCAGGGTCTTTGGGCTTCCTGATGCCCACTTTTTCCATAAATGGATGTTGCGGTACTTAGAGACCATGAACAAGAACGTGCCCGATCAGCGCTTTTGCTGGGGAGAAATAATAAGCAGCACAATCTCCGAGCAGTTTCAACAATTCAATACAACAGGGAGATTCTACATGAACTCCTATGTTGTTTATGCTGCAGCGATTAGAGAGAGACTACCCAGGCCTGATACGAAGTGGGGTTTGGCCTCAGGTCAAAATATATGAGTACTACCCAGAATTGAGGCTGGAGAATAGCATCTCTCAATTCACAAAAATCAACGATGTGTTTTTCTACCACATCATCTACCTGTTGAGGCCAAATATGACTTACGGTCATACGACCAAAAGCATAGTGGCAGCCACTGAGAAATGGGGGGCCCTGTTCACCCAATTTCCCACATTCACCTATCTGAGGGCAGCCAACTTCTTGGGAGAGCCGACCAGACTACCGAGGTATGTTGGGCCCAAGCTGATTTTGCTGGAGCTGTCAAGACAGCTGATTACATATCATGAGAGGTGCCTCAAAAGAAAGAAGGGTGGAACTCCTTTCCCCCTCACAGTGGGCTGATATACATGCCTTACCCACCACAAGGCAAAGGACATGTTCGCAGAGCTGGAGCTACTTAATTTGAGACATGATTTCCCGGCCAGGCCTACCTTCGACCCAAGGAATTGTTTGCTAAGGGCGAAACTCGATCCAATCCACGTCCCCCAGATCGAGGACATCTACATCGACATCATCCATGAGGTTGAGCTCAGGAGAAAGGATCATTCTCGCTTAGCCTTGGCAGAAATCATCCAATATGGGGTAGCAATTGTCCCCAAAGGCTTCCAGACTATGGAAGATGAAATAGACCAAGTATATACTAACACGGATGGGGACAATTGGCCTTTTCCAGCCATTGATAGAACTAAGGCACCTCAGACGATTGAGGAGAGGGTCAAGGAAACTCTGCGCAGAACAGAGCATTGGTGCCGGATGAACGGGTTAATCTACCTCGGGGTTGATTTCACAACCTCCCCATTGGGTAACGCACCTCCCGATCTAAACAGCAGCCTAAAGGCAAGGGCAAAGGCATAGAGGGTGAATCCAGCACCACTCAGGAAGAAGCTCCAGCAAGTCCTCCTTCCGCCGCACCCGAACAGGTTATAACTCTGGCTTCACCAGAGAAAGAAGCAGAAGAGGATGTTCCAATAGGCCCATCCACTCAGGATGTCGGCATTGCTACAGCAACCGAGGTCCCTTCTATCCCTTCTTCTTCCCTTCCTTCCCCTCCTCGAGTGACTCAAGCAGCCATTCCTTTGGTCGTGTCCTCTCCCCCTTCTTCTACTCCTCCCCCTTCTTCATCTCTATCTTCTCTTCCCTTGCGGATCTTTCCTCCTCCATTTCTTCCCTCATCTCTGAGCTCCCTTCCCTTCCTATGTCTTCCACAGCTGCAGTTTCCCTTCCTCCCGTGGACACTTCTTCGGCTATTCTCTCCATGCCGCCCCCACGTGTCTCCACGTTTTCCCATCTACAACTACTGAGCTTGCCCCCTTTTCCGTTTCCGGCCCTTCTCCCATAGGTCCACTGGATCTCCCACGAGCTAAGTCAAAGAAAGAGAGGAAAGTTCCCATCGCTCCAATGGAATTTTCGTAATCCCATCTAAGGGGGCAAAGAAGTAGAAGCCCGTCACACGCTTCTCTCAAAGTGCTACAGGAGAGAGGGTTATGGAGATCGCGTGCCCGATCCTCCCAAGGAGAAAAAGGATCTGTCTCCCGACCATTATCACGTGACCCAGGTCACAATGGGGACATCTTCTGAAAGCCTTCAGGGGGAGGCCCTTTCTGCAGTTGACGCCCTCTGCAAGAAGCTTCAAGAGACAAAGGAAGAGAAAAGGCAATTGAAAGAGCAAAACAAATATCTGCTCCAAGCCTTACAGAAGATGGGTAGTGTGCCTCCCACAACTGCCGCCGAGACTTCTGAGCTTCTCAGCCAGGAGAAAATTAATGAGTACGCAAAGATCGGTGAGCAGGGTATGGCCGTTTCCGCTTGGAGGAGCCAAATCCTCAAAGACAATGCAAAAAGTAATCGCCGAGTTCTCCAACTTATATCTAAGCATCAATAAGGTGAATAAAGAGCTCCAAGCGTTAGCGGGACCCATATCGGAAGAGCTGGAACATGCTAGACTGCAGCACGAGACCTTCCAACAAATGTTCGACTGTTCAGTCGAAGATCTGGTCAAGTTCGGCGTCTTCGGCCATCCCAGGGCCCTCAACAAAATCATGTCCACTCTGGACTACCGGGTGGATCAGCTGGAATTTGTCCTAGAAAAGATTGACAAAGTGAAGGAAGAAGCCCTGGACGCGATGCACCAAATGGAACGAATCATTCTTAACATGTCGCCAGGGTTACTTACTCCTTCCTTCACTTTAAGGAAAGCTGATGAAACCACCCAGATCTTCAAAGAGATCGTTTCTCAAGGGATGGGGCCAGAGGTCACTTTTGATGCAGAGTCTATCAACAACCTGCTGGCCTACCGGGACTTCATTGGGTTACTCATTGAAGCGGAAAAAGACTATTCCAAACTCCCCGAGAAACTCATAGATGAGCGAGAGACTTGTGAGGCGATTAGTGATCGGCACAAGGATCCTTCCCAGGATCAGCTAGGGCCAATGATCAACAAGTTTATGGAATACCACTCTCAATTCCATATCTCGTCACCTGAGCAACAACAAAAGCAGTCCACCCCCTTTCGGCCGCAGGATGACAACGACGAGTAGCTTCTTCTTCTTCTTCTTCTTCTCTCTCTCTCTTCTTCGACTTTCTTTTTGGGAATATCTGGAGTATGTTGACACAAATGATGACATCATCCATGTTGCATCATGGGATGATGTCATCCATCAAGTGGTCAAAAGTCAACATGACTTTTAGATATTTTGTAAATAAGTTGTTGGCTCCTTTTTGCCTTCTTTTCTCTCCTTCTTCTATAAATACCCCAATACTTGTTGTATTATGGATGGATGAATATCTTTCAGATGAAAAATAGAAGTGAGGAGAAAAGACTTTGAGCTTTTTGTAACAGAAGGAAAATATTAATACAATATTTAGACTTTGTGCTGAATACATGTGTTATGTGCATTAGATCTTTCTTACGTTAGATCTGTGTGTTTATTCTGTTGGATCTACTTCTATTTTATTGTCATTTATTTATCATCAGTATTGCTTTTCTCATTTATGCAAGTAGGTTTGGCTCATTTACTACCAATCCCAAAACATAAACCTTCTGACCTTTCTGCTTTGGAATTCATTTCTTTTCTCCTTCGGACTTGCTCTTTCTTCATCCCCTCTTCCTTTCCTTTCTTTTCGCAGTCGGAAACACCCCTCTGGGATGAGATCCCAAACCCCGAAGGTAGAATTTGTGAGACTTGCATAGATTCCTGCTGGTAGAATAGCAATAAACCAGTTTCACTTTGCTGACTCAAAGAGGGGCTATGCCTTGCACACTGTTGGCTCGTTTATCCATAGATCTGCCCAAGCGACAAATTTTCGGACCAACAGTTTTTGGTGACTCTACTGGGGATCGAATAGATCTATCAGATCTATGATGGTGGTAGGATAGAAAATCAGAAAAATAAGAAAATTGCTGCCTGTTTGCAAATCTGCACATTTTGTCAAAAATCCAAAATTTTGCAAAAGTAACTCAAATCGAAAAATTTTCTTCTGAGATCCATAGATCTGGCCTAGTTGGAGACCTTTAGTTCACTGAGTTTTTATAAAAATCAGTTTTTGCCATAGATCTGAGTTTTTGACTGTTTGCCAAAAGTTTGAAACCCTTTGAAAAAAGTCAAAATTAGATCCGAAAATCAGCTTACTAATCTTCTCTGCCATTTTATCCTCATTGTTATTTGTCATTAACCGCAATCGGTTTTCTGAAGAGGATAGTTTTTAAATATTTAGAAAAGTACATGCTGCTGGTTTTTGCTAGAAAAGCCAGAAAATCAGCAAGTACTGACTAAAAAGAAATTTTGATCTCGCACTATTAAATCGCAGATCGGAAAGACATGCTTTGCAGGTGAACCCTTTACGCGTAGCAGGAGAGCTCGTGGAGAAACTGCTCCTATTTTTGATTTGCTTCAGAGGCACAATTTTAGCATAACACCGGCACGTTTTTTCAACACTAAGCTCACCACCGGTCATCCAGGATTGTCTCACCTCCACGAAGGAAACATCTTTCACAAGGGGCATCCACGTCCCTTTGTAGTGTCTTACTACTCGGCGGAACCACACTTTTATCTCGTGTTCTTTTTTGGCTTTTCAAATGGCAGTACCATGGGGAAATGCTATGGGTCCCTTGGCTTTACCACATCCAGTTCACGCACTCCCTCACGGAAACCAAAAGAATTTTCCCAAATTCGACGGGAGCGGAAATCAAAGCATGGATTCCCACATATCTGCATTCATTATGTCATGCAGTATCCTGGATGTAACTCACGAGGACGTGTCGGTTCACCTTTTTCTGGAAACTCTACAAGGGCCCGCAGCTGAATGGTTTCAGCATTTACCAGCCGGATCTATTACGAGTTGGGCCACCTTGCGGGATGCTTTTGAAGACAGGTACAAACCTTCAGAAGATGCATTTGCATTATTATCATGGATCACTCACCTAAAGAAGGAGGCAAATGAAACCATGCGTGATTTTATCGCTAGGTTCAATGCATTAATCAATCGTGTCCCTGTTGCCATGCTTCCAACACCGGAAAATCAAAAGTGTTTCTTCGTAAACGCTATGAGCTCTAAAGTCAGTTTCTTGCTCCTTCAAGAGCGAGTGGCTACCTTGATTCTCGCCCAGGCACTGCCATTCGAATAGAAGATAATTTGATAATATCTGGCGAATTGAAAAAGGAATCATCCAAGCCTAAATCTTTGGGCCCTTCGCCCACTACTTCGTCTGATCCAGCCTTTCAAAAGATGGCGAATGACTTGCTTGCATTAAAGAAGCAGTTGGCCCAGGCCTCCCCCAGTTCCTCATACCGGGATATTCCGCAGAGGAATTTCGTTCCTAACAATGTTTCACAAAGGCCGCGCTTACCCGCAACTACTCCACGGTTGGCGCTTGAGGCTCCTCCGGTCAACGCTCTGGCCGAAATCGAAGAAGAAGAGCAGTATTATGAAGAACCTTCGTCTCAAGGCGAAGATGATCAAGATGTCGGTGAACCGACTGGTGACTCTACTATCGGGTATATGGAATTTGATGAGGAAGAATCGCGAAGAAGAGGGTACCAGGATATACAAGTGGGCAAATCATACAGCTGTTTTACCCGCTCACAAGGAAAAGAAGCGGAAGTTGCTACCCATGTCCAGCGAGAGAAGGTCATGTGTCAAACACGCCTCCGATCATTGCTAAAAGAGGTAATCCTCTTCCTACTCAACTCCCTGGCAAATCTTTTACAAGGAAATCCTTTCCCCCCATCTCTCCTCCAAATCAGTCCTCTCATGTTCCTACCAAGACCAGTAATCCTATTCCACCATCGTGAAGTGAGGGACTCATTCCTTCACCAACGCAACCCTTGGCCACATTTGATATCATAGATCATGCAAAAAAGACCAAGATCCAAATGTCTGAAGCTGAGTACCTTCAGTCAAATCCCGAACAGCTTGTAAGATTGACCAAGTATATTCAAAGTCAAGCTGTTGTATCTAAGCAGGTTTCCCCAAAAGGAATCCTTTCCACTCCCCCTGAATCCCACATAAATGTTGCCTCAACGTCTGCATCAGGAAAGATAGAGCCTTTCTATCTCTCCCTCCTAATCAATGGTCACAAGCTGAGTAACTGCATAATTGATTCCGGGGCTTCTGATAACGTCATGCCGGCAAAAGTCACCCATGCTTTGGGCCTCACTCTTACCAAGCCTTTTGGTAGATGTTATTCCTTGGAAACCAAGCAGGTTCCGTTGATTGGCCAAATCAAAGACGCGTAATTTACATTTGCGGCATTCCCAGAGAAGAGAGTAAAGATGACAGTCCTCGTTGCTGACATTCCAAAGCTGACCTTGTTTCACTCGGAATGTTTCATTCCTTTTAGAAACAGATAAGGGTTGGGGCTAGGAGGAATACCTATAGAATGTCGAGATGGTGTGCGCGTACGTAGAGAAGATCAGCCGATGCGAAGAACTCCTTTTGTCTTGGAAGGACTACTACAAATAAGAACACAAGACCACATGATTTTGATTAGACAATAAATGAGGGAACTGCCTTGGGCCCAGGAAATATAAAACTTCCTTTCGAAGGTGGTCAGTTCCCCTGCTAATATGAATTAACACAAAAGACTGTAAGATATCAATTAAATTGCTACGTTGAACTGGGTAGGGGAAAGGCTGGTTTTTGGTTATAGTCAGGATAACCGATACCGGTTGCTGATAACCGATATCGGTATGGTCTAGGATCTGAAGGTTGGTTGTTTTGTGGGGTGGTGGTGTTGTTTGGTAGTTGTGTTATTTGTAGGGCTGTATATAGGTGATATTAGGAAATAAGGTGATGAGAGGTAGATGAATGATAGTTAGATGCAATAGCACGCTGGGTAGTGGATCTAGGAATGGATTCGTGAGGATTGTGCTTCAAAAAGTCTAAGAAATGTTATTAAAGAGGACATGCAAGATGTAACTTACTGGTTATTGACGAAGATGCAGGTCCAAGAACTCTGATGACAAAGGCAGAACTCTAGGTAGGATGGCTTGACACACAGAAGATGAGAGATCTCCCTCCCGATGATCAGCTGAGTATCACAGGTTTCTGGCTATTCCGTCGCAGTTCTGGGCTTGATCTCCTTTTGCTGCAACTCTCCTTGTCTCTTCACTCGTCTCTGCTCGGCCAAGTGAAGATTCGAATGCTCTTGATCGCTCCCAATGATCTCCCTTGATTCAAAAATCCTTCGACCTTTGTTTTTGGTTTGGGGAGCCCATTTTACAGGGAACCGATGGCGGTTACGTAACCGACGGCGGTCGAGTAGGAACCGGCATCGGTAAGGAAAAAGTAGGCTATTTTTAGTAAAATAGCCCACCTTCCCTACTTTTCTCCCGAGGGATTAGTTGCGGGCTTGGTCAAGTGACTAGAATGTCGGTTTTGGGTGCGAGAAAGGGGTCCTTAATCATGGGTGTAGGTGTAGACCAAGTTATAGGTCTTAATTAGGTTAGTTTAGGGTTAGGGCTAGGTCATGATGAGGTGGCAAAATGAGGTGGCAGGTGAGGTGATGGGGATTTATCAATTACAAGGTAATTAATAAATAATTGTGTAAGGTTTAGGTGATGAGGTTAGGTTGCGAAATGGGATGCGGGTCACAAGGGGTCGTAAGACACGAATTTGGTGTCTACATTAGCCCCTTATTGTCGTGTGGCTTGTTTTGTAAAGGCATACGGACAATAATATGAAGTGGTTTCTCCTGTTAAGGGTATAGGTAATCCCCCTCAAATCTATCACAGATTGAGGTAGCGTGAAATCAGGGATAGGGTTGATAAAGGGTAAATGGTGTAGAGATAATGGTGAGAGGGTGGGGTAGGTCCAAGAAAGCAGGCACACGTTGAAATGTAATAGTGCGACTAGGGTACATGATTTGACAATCAAACCAGCAATGCATAGGCAAAGGTCGATAGTTTATCCAAACAAGGGTGATATAATCCTGGTATCCAAGGCATAGGAAGTAGCCCCAGGGTATATAACGGGTAAGGTATAGGAACGTTTAGGCTTGTTCGGCAGTACCAAATGGTTGGTTTGGTTGAGATAAACATCACGGTCTAGGTCTAGGCAAAGTTGGTCGACAAAGCAAGTCAAGGACCCGAATCATGCTAAAACACGAACAGGTGAGCTCAATTGAACAAGAAGGTACATGATGGGTGGAGAAAAGTGTATGTTGTTGATGTTGGGTCAGGGCGAATGGTTGGGGTGAGGCCTTGGGTCGGGCCAAATGGTTAGGTTGAGGCCTTGGGTTGGGCCAAGTTGTTGGGTTGCGGCCTTGGGTCGGGCCAAATGGTTGGTTGCGGCCTTGGGTCGGGCCAAATGGGTTGGTTGCGGCCTTGGGTCGGGCCAAGTTGTTGGGTTGCGGCCTTGGGTCGGGCCAAATGGGTAGGTTGAGGTCTTGGGTCGGGCCAAAGTAGTTGGTTACTGGCCTTGGTCGGGCCAAATGGTTGGTTCTGCCTTGGTCGGGCCGGATTAGTTGGTGACGGCCTTGGATCGGGCCAAATGGTTGGGTTGAGGCCTTGGGTCGGGCCAAAGTAGTTGGTTGCGGCCTTGGGTCGGGCCGGATTAGTTGGTTGCGGCCTTGGGTCGGGCCAAATGGGTAAAATGTTTGCATGAAAGGTTGATATAGGCGATGTTGGTGAAAAAGGGCAAATAGTAAATAAGGGAAAAAATTGGGGGAAAGGTGGAATACAACCGATGTCGATTGTAAATGACTGATATCGGTTAGGGGACCGATACCGGTTTCTTAGGGCAGAATAAAACCAATATCGGTTAGGGGCGAAAAACCTATAAAAAGAAAAATATAGCCTGTCATTGTTACTTTTGCAATTTGGAAGCCAATTTGAATTGTCTGACGTGGAGAGTGGAGTTTGGAGCATTTGTTGCGTGAGGTGGCGTTATTTGACCGGAGGAGTGAGTTGTTAGCGGGCCCGAGTGAGGAGGAGGTAGTAGTTGATTGGTGGAGGACCCAGAAGAGGACATTTGGAGCCATGGCCCAGCCAGGAGGAGCAGGAGGGGCTGGACCAGCTGGACCACCACCACCCATCCCACCACGACGACGTGTCATCGTACAGGTAGGTTCGAAACCCCTCATTGTGTTCATTTTATTGCATTATGCTAAATTGGGGTTTTGGGTATGAATCCAAGTTTTTGATAAAATAATGAATAAATGGAAGTTGTTTGGAAAATAGAGAGGGTAGGTAGGGTAGTTAGGCTAAAACGGTAGGGTGGGTAGGTTTGTAGGGCTTTTCAATGGGTAAAAGTATAGTAATAGGCAAAAAATAGGTTTGGGGGCGCGTGGAGGTTCGGCTCCGCGTTTTACATGACCGATGTCGGTTCTTTAAGCGACCGGCAGCGTGATCGCAAATTTCAAGCGGTGTTTTATTCTTGGCCGCCACGGTCCGATATCTCCCGCCGGCGTCGGTGGGATGGTTTTGGTATTGTGGGTTGGTTTGGGGTTTGTGTGGGTTTGGGTGGATTATGGGTTGGGCTTGGGGTGGGTATGGTTTGGGGTTTGTGTGGGTTTGGGTGGGTTATGGGTTGGGCTTGTGGTGGGTATGGTTTGGGTTTGGGTTGGGTTGGTTATGGTATGGGTTTGGGTTGGGGTTTGGGTTGGGAAGAGGGAGGGGATAGTGGAGAAGATAGGTGGCTAAAGGGGGTGTTAGAGAGTTGGGGTGTGGTCGGGGGGATAAAAGGGGGTATAGGTAGATATCATGATGAAGAGTAGGGCTAATGTAGTGGGTGGGTTTTGCAGGCACGTCGCGGTGGCGATGCGGGATAGGATGCCTCTCTTGTTGGTGCAGAATGCGACCACATGTGTCCGCATGCGCCTGCATGGGCTATATCATGCGTGAGGTGGGACTCAATGGAGTCCAAGCGATATAGAGTGATCGGCGAGATCATAGTTTGATGGTTGCCCTCATCGAGAGATGGGATCCGCGACCAATGTGTTCCATCTCCCGACTGGAGAGATGACCATCACATTAGAGATGTATATCGCATCCTTCGATTACCTATTGATGGAGAGGCCGTTTTTCAGTGGATGCGAGACAGCCATGGACAAAGATCCTACGAGTTTTCGAGATGCAGGCTATGCTAGTGACATATCACAGCCGCGAGCATGTCGGTATTGTATATGTACCGCGTGCAAACGACATGAGACACGGCTTACCGTGTTGATGATGATCGGGATCACACCGCCCTCCTCCGGACTTAGAGGGAGTCCGCTTCCACGAGCATTGATGGGGGTGCTTCATGAGATGGTGGAGGAGCACACTGTTATGCTTGGCACCCGATATATCCAGATGCGATTATACTGAGGAGCTGTGGGGCTATCGTCGGATGAGGCGATTCAGATTTGTTCGACATTTTTACTTCACCAAGTTGGGCATATGAGCACATCATATGCATCGAGACGATAGGGTTACCCAGCAGCCCAGGCCACAGTCATATACGATACGGCTTTCGAGAGGTGGTTGGGGGTCGTGGGCAGCCACGAGCGGTGCTTGCAGTCGGGATGTTGCTTATTATAGACATTTGTTAGAGGGCAGGACAAAGTGGTAGATATCATATGGAGACCTTACGAGAGGTCATCACGCTCGCAGAGGAGCCCGCTTATAGTTACGCCCGATCCAAGTACACATTTTGGATAGTAGGATGGAGGTCGGGAGAGTATGAGAGGATACCCACAGGAGAGGGTGCGCGGCGAGATGGGGCTACGACAGGGCGAGCCACCTCCCTTCCCTCGATACGGGAGGGATGATGTAGAGGCCCCACTTGCCTGCACCCACACCCTTGGACCCAGTTGGGTTCTTTGAGAGGCCAGAGGTGATGGTGTAGATGATCTTGGTTGTGCGGGAGCATACATGGTGTAGTGGGCTGGTCGAGAGAGCATAGATATAGACACCTGCACAGCCCAGACTTGGCGGCCCAGTGATGGCGAGGCGAGATCAGCTCGAAGGTCGAGTGTAGCTATTACGAGGCAGTAAATTGGCTGCTGCTGACGAGCACGAATAGGTGTTTCTGAGGCAGCTAGCCCAGCACGAGTACGCAGTGCACGAGCACGAGCACGAGCACCACCACCAGCCCAACCACAACCACACACGGCCCAGCCATAAGCACGAGATACCACCACCCCCACAGGCACCACCAAATGCACCATCACGGCATAGGGGGCACTTGTAGTAGGAGTCCGGGGACCAGCCCCAGTACCTACGGTGGCACAGGACAGATATATGGAGGCGAGAGCGGAGGCCCAATACTATCAAGATGTTCTTGATGGTACACGAGCTGAGTATCACCATATGCACGCCTTATAGAGCGAGAGACATCCCATAGTCGAGATCGCGGGAGGTGCAGCCACCGTGGCGTGTCTATTACGAGCGCGGGAGGCGAGAGGCACCACGAGGACCAACGAGGGAGAGAGTCTTGAGCGAGGCAATGGGGGAGAATCGAGGATCCCCGCATTGTTTTTGTATGGATATGGGCATGCACCGCACTTGCACCGGTTGTGTTGATAGAGGCTGTGTGCCTACATTTATTCATTTATTCATTCATTTATTGTATACTGCCTGCGAGCGAGTACGGGTTGTATAGTTGATACTGGCTGCGAGCCGAGTATATTTTGATATGAGGGACCGGCCTGCGAGCCGAGTCGAGGTTATTGACATTTATTGCGGCCTGCGTGCCGGCTTTGTTGTTGTATTATGAGATCACAGAAGGCCCCGTGCAGGGGCACGTTGTATATTTGAAACCAAGTATATATATATAGATATGATGATTTGACCCACATCTGTGTTCAAAATGTTTTTAAGTATTTCGATCAATGGTTTGTGATATAGGTTGTATGATGAGTTTAATTGACATGTTGATATATTGATGATGTTGATGTCTTTTGCACGTATATATGGATGACATGTTATATGATGAAATGTGGCATGTTTTGTTGCTGGTTTGGTGACATTGTTATATATGTATCTGATGAGTTGGATCCAAATGGTGTATAGATTGATAGTTTTTTTATATCCTTAGATGATGGCATGTTTGTTTTGGGTAATGTAGATAGATGATATGGATGAAATCGTAATGAGAAGTGGATTGGATGGACAAATATGGATAATGGTGTTGTTATGCAGGAAAAGAGGCGGGCGCGATAAAAAATTAGGTAGAAAATGAAGAAAAGAACTATGTTTCAAAAAGGTAGGTGTGTAACCGATATCGGTTAGGTAACCGACGCCGGTAGTTAGTAGACCGATATCGGTTACGTAACCGATACTAGTTATTTAGGTATGAGATTTTCTAAAAATAGAAAAGCTAGGGTGGCAACTTAAGTTCTAATTTTGAGAGCCATGCAAGAAGTTAAATACGCGAACGCGATGCTTTTTGATGACTGAGATAGGTAATTGCATGAGAGATTTGAGTGATAAGGAGAAAAGAGACAGGGAAAGTGAATGTGTTCTGAGATTCAGAAGGCAGAAAGGCGAATTTGAAAAGGGTGGTGATCATGGCGCGAGCGAGGAGAAGCATCCAGCAGGCGAGGACGAGAGGAAGACAAGGGCCACCTCAAGTGCTTTGTAACTCAAGAGGTAAACGTTTTGGTTGTGATTTGATTCTTGCATGTTTTGTGAATAAGATGGGGGAGAGTAGGTGGGTAGATATGAGAAAGAAAACATGATAACAAGGGTTATAAATGAGGTGAGTGTTACGTGGTAGGTAATCAAGGGTTTTGGGTATGTCTGTGTATACAGAGAGGAATAAACGAGCAATTTATTGTCGTAGGTGGTTGTTTAGGCAAGGTGTATGTAATTGACAGTGACCGATAGCGGTTAGGGATAACCGGTATCGGTTACTAAACCGGTACCGGTTATTTATAACCGATACCGGTTACTGGAGGAATTTCCAGAATGTGAGAAAAACCCTTAGGGATTTGATGGATTGAATGGTTGTTTGTTGTTTTGATGTATGCAGGCAGAGGCAGGGTTGAGGATGAATGATAGTGTGCCAGCGCTGTTGTCACGAATCCGAGCGGATGTAACACCAGCGGAATGGACATTGATAAATCATTTGGGGTTAAGTGGAATCCGCTATTATTCACGAATCACACGTAACCATGCTATGTTGCAGGCGTTGATTGAAAGATGGAATCCAGAGAAGAATACGTTCTATCTGCCAACAGGGGAGATGACAGTAACATTGGAAGATGTGTTCCGTATTTTGAGGCTCCCTATTACAGGAAAACCAGTATATCAGGCATTACCTAGCGGCACGGGAGCGATAACAGCAGTATTTGGTCCATACGCATGAGATTTGACACAACGAGGTTTGTCATTCACATATGGGATAATGTATGCAGCACACCCTGAGGAGACAAGGTTAGCAGTGATATTAATGATAGCGGTAGGGTATTATGCATTACCGAGGGGAAGGGGGAAGATTTCCAAAGGCATTGATGTGTGTTATCTGGGAGATGATAGAAAGGAAAGTGACTTTTGCATGGGCACCTGCATATTTGGCGAGTTATACGAGGGTTTATGGGCTTGTAGGTGAAATCACGGGGCGACACTTTGGATTGTTCATACTTATTACACTCGCTGGGCCTATGAGCACATTGTTTGTGTGCGACCCGGTGAGGCGATCCATCCAGATCATGAGAGACCGGAGTCACGAGAGGTTGGGATTCGACGATGGGTCCATGTTTCACTCGGAATTATTTCGTTCCTTTTAGAAGCAGATAAGGTTAGGGGCTTAGGAGGAATACACCTTAGCAGAATGTCGAGATGGTGTGCGCGTGCACAGTAGAAAAGATCGGCCGATTGCGAAGAACTCCTTTTTGTATTGGAAGGACTACACCGCGCAATAAGAACACAAGACCACAAGATTTTGATTAGACAATAAATGAGGAAGCGCCTTGGGCCCAGAAATATAAAACTTCCTTTGAAGGTGGTTAGTTTCCTGCTAATATGAATTAACACAAAAGAGCGTAAAATATCAATTAAGTTGCTTCGTTGAACTAGGTAGGAAAAGGCTGGTTTTCTAGTTTTGATCGAGAGGAACCGATGCTTGGTTCTGATAACCGATGCGATTCGATAACCGATACCGGTGGGTTCTGGATCTGTAGGTTAGTTGCTTTGTGGGGTAGTTGTGTTGTTTGTAAAAGGTGTATATAGGTGGTATTAGGAAATAAGGTGATGAGAGGTAGATGAATGATAGTTAGAGGTAATATGCATCTTTGGTAGTGGATTCGAGGATGGATTTATGAGGAATTTGTAATTCAAAAGGCATAAGAAATGTTATAACAGAGGACATGCAAGATGTGACTTACTGGTTTTGACGAAGATGCAAGCTGATCTCCTTTGCTGTAAACACTTCTGGTATTTCCACTCGTCTCTGCTCGGTCAAGTGAAGGTCTGGACTCTCTCGATCGCTCCTGATGCTCTTTCTTGATTCAAAGAATCCTTTTCTCTGATCCAAAAATGAAATTCCGATCCTTTGTTTTTGGTTTGGGGAGCCCATTTACAGGGGCACCGATGGCGGTTGCAGTAACCGACGGCGGTCTAGTAGAACCGGCATCGGTAAGAAGGAAAAAGTAGGCTATTTTTAGTAAAATAGCCCACCTTCCTAAGCTTTCTCCCGAGAGATCGATTGCGGGCTTGGTCAAGTGGATAGAAGGTCGGTTTTGGAGTGCGAGTAAGGAGGCATTAGTTATGGATGTGAGTTTAGACCAAGTCATAGGTCTTAATTAGGTTAGTTTAGGGTTAGGGCTAGGTCATGATGAGGTGGAAAAATGAAGTGGCGAGTAAGGTGATGTGGATTTATCAATTACAAGGTAATTAATAAATAATTGTGTAAGGTTTAGGTGATGAGGTTAAATTGTGAGATGAGATGCGGGTCACAAGGGTCGTAAGACACAAATTTGAGTGTCTACATTAGCCCCTTATTGTCGTGTAGCTTGTTTTGTAAAGCTACACAGAACAATAATATGAAGTGGTTTCCTGTTAAGTGTATAGGTAATCCCCTCAAATCTATCACAGATTGAGTGAACAGAAATGGGGATAGGGTTGATAAAGGGTAAATGGGGTAGAGGGGATGGTAAGATGGTGGGGAGGTCGAGGAAGCGAGACGCATGGTAAAATGCAATAGTATGACTAGGGTACATGATTTGACGAGAACACCAAAGAATGCATAGGCAAAGGTCGATAGTTTATCCAAACAAGGGTGATATAATCCTGTATCCAAGGCATAGGAAGTAGCTCCGGGTATATAACGGGTAAAATACAGAGCGTTTAGGCATATCCGGCAGCATACGAATGGTTGGTTTGGTTGAGATAAATGTCACGGTCTGGTCCGGGCAAAGTTGGTCGACAGATCAAGTCGAGACCCAATCATGCTAAAACACAAATAGGTGAGCTCGATTGAACAAAAAAAACTACGGGATAAGTGGATAAAAGTGTATGGTTAGTTAGGGTGAGGCCTTGGGTCGGGCCAAATGGGTAGGGGCGAGGCCTTGGGTCGAGCCGGTTTGTTAGGGCGAGGCCTTGGGTCGAAGGCTGGTAGGGTAGGGCGAGGCCTTGGTCGGGCCGTAGGGTAGGCGAGGCCTTGGGTCGGGCCGTAGGGTAGGGCGAGGCCTTGGGTCGGGCGGTTTGTTAGGGTGAGGCCTTGGTCAGCCGGTTTGTTAGGGCGAGGCCTTGGGTCGGGCCGGTTTGTTAGGGCGAGGCCTTGGGTCGGGCCGGTAGGGTAGGGCGAGGCCTTGGGTCGGGCCGGTTTGTTAGGGCGAGGCCTTGGGTCGGGCCGGTAGGGTAGGGCGAGGCCTTGGGTCGGGCCGGTTTGGTAGGGCGAGGCCTTGGGTCGGGCCGGTTTGTTAGGGCGAGGCCTTGGGTCGGGCCGGTAGGGTAGGGCGAGGCCTTGGGTCGGGCCATAGGGTAGGCGAGGCCTTGGGTCGGGCCGGTTTGTTAGGGTGAGGCCTTAGGTCGGGCCGGTTTGTTAGGCGAGGCCTTGGGTCGGGCCGTAGGGTAGGCGAGGCCTTGGTCGGGCCGATTTGTTAGGGCGAGGCCTTGGGTCGGGCCGTGGGAGGTAGGAGGCGAGGCCTTGGTCGGGCCAGGTTTGTTAGCATGAGCCTTGGGTCGGGCCGGTTTGTTAGGCGAGGCCTTGGTCGGCCGGTAGGGTAGGGCGAGGCCTTGGGTCGGGCCGGTAGGGTAGGGCGAGGCCTTGGGTCGGGCCGGTTTGTTAGGGCGAGGCCTTGGGTCGGGCCGGTTTGTTAGGGCGAGGCCTTGGGTCGGGCCTAGGGTAGGGCGAGGCCTTGGGTCGGGCAGTTTGTTAGGCGAGGCCTTGGGTCGGGCCAGGTAGGGTAGGGCGAGGCCTTGGGTCGAGGCGGTTTATTAGGCCTTAGGTCGGGCCGGTTTGTTAGGGCGAGGCCTTGGGTCGGGCCGGTTTGTTAGGGCGAGGCCTTGGTCGGGCAGTTTGGTAAACAAATGGTGTTCAAAGAAAGTGGATATAGGTGATATTTGGTTAAAAAGGGAAAATGGTAAATAAGGGCAAGAAATTGGGGAAAGTTGGCAGAAAAACCGATGTCGATTCTATGTGACCGATATCGGTTAAGGGACCGATACCGGTTCATTAGGGCAACATGAAACCGATATCGGTTAAGGGCGCAAAACCTATAAAAAGAAAAATACGGCTTGTCATTGTCACTTTGTTATTTTGAAAACCAAATTGACTTGTCTGACATGGAGAGTTGAGATTGGAGGTTTATTGAGTGAGGTGGAGCTATTTTGCTGGAGGAGTGAGTTGTTTGCGGGCCCGAGTGAGGAGGAGGCAGCAGTTGATTGGCCGGGGACCCAGCAGATCAGAATTGGAGCTATGGCACAGGCAGGAGGAGCAGGAGGGGCTGGACCAGCTGGACCACCACCACCCATCCCACCACGACGACGTGTCGTCGTACGGGTAGGCTCGGAACTCTTTATTTTGTGCATTTGAATGGTATTAAGCGAAATTGGGGGTTTGGGTAGGAATTTACATTTTTTAGGAAATAATGAGTAAATTGACGTAATTTGAAAAACGAAGAGGATAGATGGGTAAAATAGGGCAAGTCAATTTGGGTGGATAGGTTTTTAGGGTGTTTGGGTGGGTAGATAAGTATAAAAATGTAAAAATATGGGCGGGGGCCACGCGAGATTCGCGCCAAAGATTCAAAATGACCGATGTCGGTTGCTTCGCGACCAAAGATCGGTCGCAAATGTGTGAGCAGGGTGTGTTGGCTTGACCGGCGTCGATCGCATGTCGGCGGTGGCGGTTTGGGTTTGTATGGGTATGGGTTGGGTTGGGTTTTGGGTGAGTTTTGTGTTTTGGGTTGGGTGGGGTGGGGTGTTGGGTGGGGTGGAGTTTGGTTGGGGTGGGTTGGGTTGGGTTTGGGTAGATTTTGGGCTTGGGTGGGTTTGGATTTGGGTAGATTTTGGGCTTTGGGTCGGGTAGGGGTTTGGGTGGGGTGGGTTTGGTTGGGGTGGAGTTTGGTTGGGGTGGGTTGGGTTGGTTTGTTTTGTTTTGGGGTTGGGTGGGTTTGGATTTGGGTAGATTTTGGGCTTTGGGTCGGGTAGGGGTTTGGGTGGTGTGGGTTTGGTTGGGGTGGAGTTTGGTTGGGGTGGGTTGGGTTGGTTTGGATTTGGGTAGATTTTGGGCTTTGGGTCGGGTAGGGGTTTGGGTGGGGTGGGTTTGGTTTTTAGGTGGAGTGGGTTTGGGTTTTGGGTGGGGTGGTAGAGAGTCGGGGTGTGGTCGGGGGATAAAAGGGGTTTAGAGGATAAAGTAGATGTTGTGATAAAAGTAGGTCTAAGGATGTGGGTTGATTTTGCGAGCACGTCGGCGATTGATGATGCGGGATAGGATGCCCCCAAAGCTGGTGCGGATGAGCCATATGTGTCCGCAGCTCACCGGGCGAACATGCGCGAGGTGGGACTCGGTGGAGTCCAGTGAGGTACAGAGCGATAGAGAGAGATCACACTGATGGTCGCCCTCATCGAGAGATAGGATCCGCGACCAATGTGTTCCATCTCCCGACCGGGAGATGACTATCACGTTGGAGGATGTGTATCGCATCCTTCGACTACCTATCGAGGAGAGCGATCTTCGAGTAGATTCGAGAGGCTACCATGGATAGCATATTACGAGTTTTGGAGATGCGGCATGCGCTACTTACCTATCACAGTACGAGCAGCATTAGGTATGGTGACATGTACCATGCACATCGACACGAGACACCACGGCAGCTGTGTCTGCTGATGATGATTAGGATCACCCGCTTCGCCCTCCGGACTCGGAGGAGGCCGCTTTCCATGGGCATTGATGGGGTGCTTTGCTTGAGATGGTGGAGGAGCACACTGCTACAGCAGGCACCAGTATACAGTGCGGCAATTATACTCTGAGCTCTGGGGTTATCGCCGGATGAGGTGATTCGGTATCTGTTCGACATTTTTGCTGCATTGTTGGGCATATGAGCACATCATATGCATCGAGGCCAATAGGTTACCCGGCAGGCGGGCCACAGGTCATATACTGAGATATGTCTTTCAAAGAGTGGTTGGGGTCGTGGGGCAGCCACTGGCGATTATGCGAGGGTGAGATGTGGCATATTATAGACATTTGTTAGAGGGCACAGCGGCGGTAGACATCATATGGAGACCTTACGAGGGCCATCACCCTGCGAGAGATCCCACTTACACGATTCTGGCCGGATCCAGTACACTTTACTGGATAGCGGACGGAGGTGGGAGAGTACGAGAGGATACCCCTAGAGAGAGGCGTACGCAGAGATGGGGCTGCGGCAGACGAGCCACCTCCCTCCCCTCGGTGCAGGAGGGATGATGTAGAGGCCCCATTACTGCACCACAGCCCTGGATCCAGATTGGGTTGCGAGAGGGGCCAGCCGATGATGGCGTAGATGATCTTGGTGCAGGAGCATACTGAGGTTTGGTGGGCTGGTCAAAGAGCGAGGGTAGCAAGACATCCCGCAGCCCGAGACTTGGCGAGGGGCGACAGCAGAGAGAGATTAGCTCGAGGGGCCGAGGCGGTTATTACGAGGCGGCTTGTGCTGCTGCGAGCACGAGATAGGGGTCTTACGAGGGCAGCTAGCCTTGAGCTCGGGTACGAGCACGGGTAGCACCACCACCCGGCAGCCACGGGTGTAGGTATGCAGTGCGAGCAGCGTGTACGATGCGGCACCACATCCACAACCCCAAGCACGAGTCGAGATACACGCGCATGAATGGCACGACCACGAGCACCACCAAAGACAGCACGAAGTGCGGCGGTAGGGAGTCCGAGGACCAGCCCGGCCAGTCGATGGTGGCAGGATAGATACATGGAGGCGAAGCGGAGGCCCTGTACTATCGAGGATGTTCTTGATAATGCGGAGCCGAGTATCATCCATATGCGGCACACCGAGTGGAGACCTCACGTAGTCGAGAGATCGCGGGAGGTGCAGCCACAGTCGGCGTGTCATTATAGGTAGGGAGGTGAGAGGTGTCACGAGGACCAGCGAGGAGAGGTGCCGAGGCGGTGGGGAGAGCGAGGATCCTGCATTGTATTTTGTATTTGTATATTGGATATGGGCACCGTCTGCCGAACCGGTTATGTTTATAAAGGCTGCGTGCCTACATATTACTCACTTATTCATTCATTCATTTATTGTATACCGGCTGCGAGCGAGTGCGGTTCTGAGTTGGTTTCCGGCCTCTGCGAGCCGAGTATATTTTGATATGAGGACCGGCTGCGAGCCGAGTCGAGAGTATTGATAGTTATTACGGCTTTGTGTGCGGTTTTGTTGATTATGAGATCACGAGAGGCCCCGATGTAGGGCACATGTATATTTGAAAACTTGTATATATATATATATAGAGATGATGTTTTGATCCATATGCAGTGTTGAAAATGTGTTTAAGTATTTTGTCGATGGTTTGTGATATAGAATGTATGATGAATTTAGTTGACATGTTGATATATGGATGATGTTGATGTTTTTGTTTTTGCACGTATATATGGATGACATGTTATATGATGAAATGTTGCATGTTGTGGGCTGGTTTTGTGACATTGTTATATATGTATCTGATGAGTTGGATCCAAATGATGAGTTTTTGGTTTTGTGTAGATGTGACTTAGTTGATGGTTTGTTTGTTTTTGTAAAATAGATGATGTTATGGAAATTGTAATGATATGTGTGGTGGATGGACAAATATGGATAATGGTGATAAGATGTAGGAAAAGAGGCGGGCGCGACAAAAATTAGGTAAAAAATGAAGAAAAGAACCATGTTTCAAAAGCGGGTGTATAACCAATATCGGTTAGATAACCGACGTCGGTATATAGTAGATCGATATCGGTTACATAACCGATACAGGTTATTTAGGTATGAGCTTTTCTAAAAATAAAAAAGCTAGGGTGGAAACTTAAGTTCTAATTTTGAGAGCCATGCAAGAAGTTAAATACGCGAATGCGATGCTTTTAATACAGTTGAGGCAGGTAATTGCATGAGAGATTTGAGTGATTAGGAGTAAAGAGACAGGGAAAGTAATTGTGATCCGAGATTGAAGACGAAAGGCGGTTTGAAAAAGGTGGTGATAATGGCGGGATGAGGAGAAACATCCAGCGAGCGAGGACAAGAGGAAGATAAGGGCCACCTCAAGCTCACTGAACCCAAGAGGTAACATTTTGTTTGTAATTTGACTCTTTGCATGTTTTGGGAATAAGGCGAGGGAGAGTAAGTGGGTAGATATGAGAAAGAAAAAGATGATAACAAGGGTTATAAATGAGGTGATTGTTACGTGGTAGGTAATCAAGGGTTTTGTGTATGTATACGTGTATACGAGAGAGGAATAAGCGAGCAATTTATTGTCGTAGGTGGTTGTTCGAGCAAGGTGTATGAAAGTAATGCGATGGCCGATATCGGTTAGGAATAACCGGTATCGGTTACTAAACCGGTACCGGTTTACTATAAACGATACCGGTTGCTGTAGGAATTTCCAGAATGTGAGAAAAAAACCGTGGGGATTTGATTTATTGAACAGTTATTGGTTTTTGTGACATATGCAGGCAGAGGCAGGGCTAAGGATGAATGATAGTGTACCAGCGTTGTTGTCACGAATCCGAGCGGATGTAACACCAGCTGAATGGATGTTGATAAATCATTTGGGGTTAAGTGGGATCCGCTATTATTCATGAATTGCACGGAAACCATGCTATGTTGCAGGCGTTGATTGAAAGATGGAATCCTGAGAAAAATACCTTCTATCTACCAACAGGGGAAATGACAGTAACATTGGAAGATGTGTTCCGTATTTTGAGACTCCCAATTACAGGAAAACCAGTATATCAGGCATTACCTAGCACGGCGGCACGGAGCGATAACAATGATATTTGGTCCATACGCACGAGATTTAACACAACGAGGTTTGTCATTCACATATGGGATAATGTATGCGACACACCACGAGGAGAAAAGGTTAGCGGTGATATTAATGATAGCGGTAGGGTATTACAGCGTTACCGAGGCGGATGGGGAAGATTTCCAAAGGCATTGATGTGTGTTATTTGGGAGATGATAGAAAGGAACGTGACGTTTACATGGGCACTGCATATTTGGCGGAGCTATACGAGGGGTTTATGGGCTTGTAGGTGAAATCACGAGCGACCTTGGATTGTTCATACTTATTACAACTTTGTTGGGCCTATGAGCACATTGTTTGTGTGCGACCAATAGGCCGACCCATCGATCGGGAGAGGCGGAGTACGAGGTTGGGATTGACGATGGGTCCAAAGCAGAACAAGAGAGCAAGATCCCAGTGTGGCCAGGTGACATTGAGTATTATAGGAAGGTATGGGAGAGGGTGATGATTGCGGATATCATTTGGCGGCCTTACGGGAACTATATGGTAACAGAGAATATAGGCGAGAAGTTGAGGGTGTAGAGCGATTGAGGTGGATCGCGGGGCACGAGGCCAGTGAGTATGAGAGGATTCCTATAGATCGCGTGTGGTGAAAATTTGGATTCGTGCGGACATACCACATTATAGACCATATATGAGGATCGTCACCACCTCCTCGGCCAAACACCTCCCGAAGGGCACTGAAGAGGTAGCGGCCCGATCGCGAGGTAATGGATGCGAGAGCAGCGAGAGGCCTATAGATTATGGTGGGTAGCAGAATCTGCGAGGTATGCGTGATCATCGACATAGCGGTGATTACAGAGAGAGGGATCGCTGGCGTTTGGTTCAGCAGCTCAAACACGAGGTGAATGAGACAAGAGGATCGTTAGTGGTTGCGGAGTCACGGGTGGAGAGACTAGAGGCTGGAGTCCTCCATGCGAGAGGCATATTCATATGTTACGAGAGAGATTGGCGAGATCGGTGGGTGGTACCAATAGCCGTGGTACCATTGAGGACGAAGAGCTGGCGAGAGAGGGGTCAACGATCACGATCATCACCTAGTTTGGGATGAGGCGTGAGGGTCTAAATAAATGTTAGCAAGGTATAAGAATAAATAAGAGTGCCGACACTGCATGTATCGATGATGATAGAGAAGATGTATTTGTTTAACATCTAAATAAAACTGAATATGTATGTTGATTTGAGTTACGATAATAATAAGAATGTTTTCGTTTTGACTTTTGGTGTTTTGAAAAAGGATAAAGAGGAATGTGATTAAATAGAAATACACAAAAATATTTATATTTACCACACATGATAGGTTATGGTAGGGGATGGTCGAGCTAACCTTGGGAGACCCCATGTCTCAAGTCTTTGCCTAAATAGCCCTTTGCACAAAGCAAGGATGGGCCTCGAGACAGATGTAGTTCTCCCTTAGGATCGGGGAGAGGTGAATTCGAGCAATCTGGTTGTGGTTAGGCAATTTTTCGATTGGTAAAAAAAAGTGATATTGGTAAGGAATTGGCGATGTTGTAAAGGTATAAGGAAGTGAAAGTTAGCCTACCCAAGTGGTAGGGAACCATGTCTGATTAAGATCAACACACAATCCTAGATGCGAGGTAAAGTGGAAAGAGTGCTCCGTAGGTGAAAAGAGCTAAACAAACCACCAAGCGTAGAACGAGCTTGAAGCCCTAGGTGCCGTGCATAGGCGAGAAGTCCATAGGTGAAAAGAGTTGTATGATCACAATATATCGGGTGAGCGTTACGTCCCTTGAGTTGAAACAAATTGTGAGGTGAGGTGGATGATATAGCTGAGTGCGAGAGAATTTATTACAAAGTGAGTGTTCTAACAAAGAGAACCTACCCTAAATAGACAAGTCCATGACCCAAAAAGTTCTTTTTGAATGAGGCTTTTATTTTACTAAATATAGGCGATCGATGCGGGAAGTCTGAGGATATTGATTGTGATATTCTTGAGGTCTTCATGAAGGCTGATCAATGCGAGAAGCTTCGATAAAGGTGACCGTATATAGCTGTCCTTCGAGGAAGCGATCTATTTATAGTAGCGAGATATGATTTTAGTGCATAGTTGTCCTTCGGGGAGCGATCTATATAGAATAGCAATGATAATTTGGCATATAGTTGTCCTTCGAGGGAACACTCTATATATAATTTAGATAGCTAGATGTTCTTTTGGCGTGAAGCATCTAGTTTGGTAGGAAGTTTGACTCAAGAAAATCCCATAAGAATACGGCTTATTTTAAAATTTTGAAGTCATGGACTAGACTAAAAAGGGGAAGGCATCGTTTAAGTGAGGTGAGAATCAAACTATGTGAGCTTGATTTTTATTATGAGGTGTAGGAAGCAGAAGTGCATGTGGTGGTATGTGAGCTCAAGGGACGAGCGGCAGGTAGATAAGAAGTGATATAACACTAAATTCAACAGTAGAATGGTCAAAGATGCAAGGCATTAAGGGGTTCAGGCTCAGGCTTACCATTAAGCGAAGCTAAACGATAAGTGCCTGATCCATAGGTGTGAGTGATTATGTAAGGCCCAATCCAATGGGAGTAAATTTTCCACATTTGCTCTTTTCTAGTTTGGTGACATGTTGATTCTCTTTGAGGACAAGATCACCAACCTTAAAGGTACGCTCATGGAGTCACTTATCATAAGCACACTTGATGCATTTTTGATAGATTTGAAGGTGATCGGGAGAGTGTAAGGCGGCGTTCGTCAAGGAGCTCCATTGGGCTAACCGCTCTTGTGAAATCATCATTGGTGAGAATATCTGAAGAGATATTCTAAGGAGGGTATTTGTATTTCGAGAGGCAAAATAGCCTCGGTACCATATACCAAAAGAAAAGGTGTGGCATTAGTAGAGGTACGAATGCTTTGATGATAAGCCCAAAGGGCAAAGGGAATGTGATCTTGCCAATTTCTTCCGGATTCATTGACAACTTTCATGAGGATTTTGGTTAGGGTTTTATTAGAAGATTCAGCCTGACCATTGGCCTACGGATAGTAAGGCGATGAGAAACTAAGTTTGATACCAAATTTGTCACAAAGGTCTTGTAACAACTTGTTTTTAAAAGATTTACCATTATCATTATTAGGCGATGAGGAATACCAAAGCACGAGATAATGTGATGGTTAATGAATTCGAAAAAAATTTCCTTTTTAGTTGAAATGAGTGGAATAGCCTCCACCCATTTTTGTAATAATATTCGGTTGTGATAATCCATCGGTGACGTTGTGAAGAGGATGGGTGAATCTCACCAATAAGGTCTAAACCCCATTGTGAGAAGGGCCAAAGATCTCGGCGACTGGAGCAGTGGCTAGGAGTATGTTGAAGGTTGGCATGTTGCTTGACACATAACACAACGCTTAACATATTCGTAGCGATGTTATTGAGTAGGCCAATAATAACCTAGGCGAAGGATTCATTTAGCCACGGCAAGGCCACTAAAATGTCCACCACAAATCCCATCATGGACTTGTTGGATGGTATAGGTGACCTCCGCGCCGGTTAGACAGCGAAGGAGGATACCATCAAAGCCACGTTTATAAAGGAGTCCCCCCATAACTACATAATGAGAAACACGTTTAAGAAAAGTGCGTTTACCAGTACTAGTAAGGTCAGATGGGAGAACAGAGGTTGTAAGGTAGTCGTGAAATTGGTGATACCAAGTATCCTGTGAATTAGTAGACACAGTATTTATCGTACTGAACAACCTGGGCTGAATAAGATGGGGCAAAAGAGTTGTTGGACCACGGCGAATAATTTAGAGTCGATTGATGAGGATGGAATTTGCGAGGCTAAGCAAGCCATAGTATCCATAGCAAATTTGTTAGTGGAGCGGGGAATGGTTTGGATAGAATAGTGAGTAAATAAGGCTAGAAGCGAATCCACATAGTGTTTGTATTTTTGAAGTTCCTAATTTTTGCATTGGTAGATGCCCATAACTTGATTGACCACCAATTAAGAGTCGCCAAAAATATTGATAGATTTGATACCTAAGTGCGTGCAACTGGAGACCTGAATAAGGGCCTCGTATTCTGGCTTTGTATTATTAGTGCAAGGGAAATCGAGTCGAAATGAAAGAGGCACGAGCTCGGCGTCGAGAGGAATAAGAACAACACCGCTCCTCCACCGCGTTGGCATTTGGATCCATCGAAGAAGAGAGTCACTGGATCGACTCCTCCTTGAGTGAAAGAGTGGCGATGAGTTCGTCGGGAATGTAAAATTAGTAAATTATTCCCGGAGTAAAGGGGCTTCCGCAAGTTGGTCTCGCGATGGTTTGTCCTTTGATTGATTTACGGTGGATGAACTCAAGGTCGAGGTCAAGTGAGGAGCATGAGCCATCGGGTGATGCATTGGTTTAGATGAGGTTTAGCATACATGTAATGGATGGGGTGCTGTGTTGTGATGACGAAAGTTTTGTGATTCGAAGGTAGTGTCGGAGCTTGGTAGCCACGAATGATAGGGCTAAACACAACTTTTCTACATGTGTATACCTAGTCTCATAGTCCACCAAAGTACGACTTATATAATAAACAGCTTGTTCTCGATTCTCAGAGTCACGATGTGCAAGCATGGCCCCTACAGCGTGGTCAGTGGCGGAAAGGTAAAGGTAGAAAGGGCGGTCGTCTTGAGGTGGGATAAGCACGGGTGGCTGTAAGAGATAAGTTTTAAGAGCCTCAAAGGCTTGGTGGCACTCTTGGCTCCATTGAAAATCAATGTCCTTCTTAAGGAGGTGATGGAAAGGTTGACATCGATCCGAGAGTTGGGAGATGAAACGTCGGATAGATTGGAGCTTACCTTGTAAACTACGCAATTGTTTGAGATTGGTAGGTGGGGGCATTTCGAGAATAGCTTTGACTTTAGATGGGTCGACCTCAATGCCACGCAAAGAGATGATAAAGCCAAGAAGTTTTCCCGAAAGGACACCAAAGACACATTTTTTTGGTTGAAGATGGACAGAATATTGTAGTAGGCGGTCAAAAATAATGGTTAAAACATCGAGATGTTCACTGCGATGTTTAGACTTGCACAAGAAGATCGTCGGCGTAATCTTCAGGATAGTGTGCATAATGTCATGAAAAATGTAGGTCATAGCCCGTTGATAGGTGGCACCAAAGGCATTCTTAAGGCGAATGGCATTACACTGTAACGAAGGTTCCCGAGGAGTTATGAAGGCGATTTTGTGTTGATCGGCGAAGCTGACCAAAATTTGGTTGTATCTGAAAAGCCATCCATGAGAGAGAGCATCTCATGGCTGCAGTGAGATCAACAAGTTGGTCAATGCTAGGTAGGGGAAGTCATCCTTAGGGCAAGCGAGGTTAAGATCCCGGAAATCCGTGCATATATCCGAAGTCCCCGTCACTTTAGTAGCCAGTGCGATGTTAGAAATCCATTGAGGATAGTCGAATAGGCAAGATGAAGGAAACAGAAGAAGTCGTTGAAGCTCTTCTTTGACCAAGAGGCAATGCGTGGATGTATTTTCTCGGTTTTGTTTGACTAGTTTGGAATCGGGGTTTAGAGTGATGTTATGGACGGCAATGGTAGGATCAATTCTGGCATGTCGCGTAGGACAAGCGAAAGCTTGGTTGCGAAGCACTGGAAAGTAGTAAAGGTGACTTGTTACGATGCGTTAAGGGATTGTCCAATCTTCATAATGTGAGGATCCTCCTCCGTGTGGATGTTGATTTCTATAGTAGATTCATTCAGGCATGGTTTGGGTTTCAGATGGTAAAGCTTCGTTGAATATAAGAATCATCCGCGCCAAGGTAAGTGAGATGGAGTCGTCATCCTCGACACTCAACAACATTAATCAAAGCGAATCCTCTTGATCATGTCTAGATACGAAGGAAGAGAAGATGGGTCCTCATTATCGCGTTGATAAGTGAGAGGACCTATGAAGATAGCATTTATGAAAAAAAAGTTAGGAGGGATAGATTCAGGATCTATAGATTCTGTGGGTGATGATGGCAAAGTGGGTGATGATGGTTTGGTAGGGGTGATGTCGTCTTCTTCTAGAATACAGCTGACACGAGGTGTCTCCTGTGTAGGTGTTTCAGGAAAACCGAGACCACTGCGATCATTATGTTTGCGTGTGGTGATGGGGATGAGCGTATGTCGGCCTTGTTCGCAAAGACCAAAACCAAAGCCTTTCCAAGACAAATGAGTCGAAGGTGAGGGCAAAGCGGCGATTGGTATGGTATTGAAAATCGGGCTGAAATGAACCACACCAAGAGGAGGCTCAGGGCAACGGAAGATGCGTCGACACCCCCATACGTTAGGTTAGTGCGCGATGGGGTGGTCCGTAAGAGATTACCTCCCCACGTGACGGTCGTAGGTGGGATGTGCATGTAATTGTCCGTACTCCTACGGGGTAGGGAAAGAACTAACGTTATATAAAGGTACTCCCCGGCGTAAGGCGTTGAAAAACATCTACTAAGGGTTGGAGGTTGGGATGTTAGCTGCGGGAAGGAAGTGGTTTTTTGCGGCGGTGGTTTCATCAGGTTGAAGGCGTAGGCGTGGTTGAGGGGATGGTTGAGGTACATTTGAAGAGGATGGTTGGGTTGAATGTATGGGTGTCTTGATTGGTATAAGCACATCGTTAGGGTGGTATAACATATTGCGGAGGTTTTAAAGGGGGAGGATCAGCTTTTTACGGTGTAGGACTTCCCTCGTACTCAAATTTTATGCATCTATGTAAGGTTGAGGAACGCATCCCATGGCCCGAATCGAAGGACGACCCAGCAATATATTATATTGGAACTCTCCCTCAAGGACATAGAAGAGTTCGGGTAAAGTACGTTGTCCTACCCGAATGTTGAGGATCACGGTGCCTAAGGTAGAGGTAATAGCGTCATTGAATGACCGCAACATGATGGGGTTGCACACATGTAGCTAGAAGGGATATTCATTTGTTGAAAAGCTTTTGAAGAGATGATGTTTAAGGCTAAGACTTTTGTCAATCATAACATGGCGTACATGAATGTCCCTGGGCGTAGTTTGAGAGATGAAACAGGGTAGGAGTCGGGATCTTCTGTACTAAAATTGACAATTTCATCTTGAGCCCGATGCAGCAGCTTGTAGTACGAGAGACGAAGTGGTTGGGGCGGTGGGTTGTTTGGTGAGAGAGGCAACGCAATGGAGGCGGCGGTTTCATTAGGTAAGACCTCGATCCCCCAGAAGAATTTCAATGAGAGCTTGTCGATGAGATTGAAAGATCTGAATGAGATCATATAGTGTCATTTTGACGGGTGATTGGTGAAGCTCTTTGATCATGGCTCGATGGGAAACTCCATTAGAGGCGGGTGTAAGCGGGTCCACGAATAACCACTTTGGGTGGTGGTGCAATCGAGATGCTTTGAGACGGAGAAGAGAGGATGCGGTGTGCTTTCTTTCACTTTCTCGTTGTTTTTTTCTACGCGCTCGAGTAGCAACACTAATCATATTAATCTCGTAAACTAAAGATGAAGAAGATGATTGGGATAAATCATGGTCTTGAGGTGGGGTTGTAATAATGACAGAGATCTTGGTGAGGCGGGGACAGATGGTATAGGAGAGGAATGGAAACTAAAGGTCTCCCCCTTCGTAAGTTGTCTTTCTTAACCCTTCTATCCGGGAGAGGTGGTGACGAAGGATGGTTTTAAAGCTTTGCATCCCTCCACATCATGTCCTGGTGTGCGGTGATAAGCACAGATTTTAGACTCATCGTAACCTACAGGCCGAGGTTTAGACGGGTCATAAGGTCTAAGTGGGGGTAGGGAAATGGTCGCATTCTCTACCAACATGGCAAGGATTTTAGCGTAAGATCCTTGGAGTGGGTCAAAATCGGAGGAGGATGAGGGTATTGGTTGTGTGGGTTTCGGTAATGTTTGGGCGTGGCTGGTTCGTATGGGTGGTGGTTTAGCCAGGGTGTTGACACGTGGTTTTCACTAAACGTGGTTTCTTTGCGCAGGAGCTACGTTCGGCTGGTTAGATGATGAGGCTACAGATGACATGGTAGCGGGAAACAACCACGGAGAAAGGGGAGTGACAGAAAATAAATCCTTTGATGATGGAGTTTGTTTAGGGTTGATGGGTGGACGGGGATACGCGGAGTGATAATGTTGATATGCCCTTTGATCCCTATATGGGTCCAGAAGGCATAGGTTGTTTTGAAGAAAATGCAGGAGGTATGATATATTGGTGCAAGGTGGAAGGATGAGGTCCCAATATGGAAGGTAGGTATGACGATGATGGTTTTGATTGTGATAGAGGCACGGGTTGAGTGTATCTCCTAAGTGGCGGGCGGCTTTATTCTTGGACAAATCTAGTCGCTTAGGCGGGTGTGTTAGGCCAGGTATGGGTAAGGTCCCAAGCGTAGGGGAAGATTTGGCTAATTTAATAGAAGTGGACGAGGCATTTGGTAGAGGTGAGGGGGTGAAGGTGAGAACATAGGCATTTTAAGCTTCTGTAAACACTTCGGGTATATGGTGGAGGTCTCAGGATCGGTCATCTGCATTTGAGTGGAATAAGGGGTACCCAAACGTTCCCATAGGATTTGTCTATCCTCTGGAGAATGACATTCTTGAGTTTGAATTGTAAATTTGAGTACGGAAGAAAGGTGGGTTGTGATTCCAGTCCACTTGTGGGTGTGATACTGATGAGTAGATGAGGCAACCTTGTATCAATAGATGTTAAGAGGTCAACCGGTCGTTGAAAAGATCTAGGTGATGAAGAACTATTAGAGTAAGAGGGCGTGTTCGAGAGGATCCATCATGGTTAAGGAATTTGGTGATGTCGGTGCAAGAGATTTCTCGTCTAAGGATGTCAAAAGGAGTGGCATACCTTCCTCTTGTGCAAGCAAGAGTGGTAGAAGGAAAGTCTGGAGGAAATGAATAGATTAGATAACATCCGTTCGCAGATCTTGTAGGGATGTGGTATAAGCGAGACTCATCGATGGGAAGAGGAGTCTCAGGCGCTTAACTCCTTTATGGGTAAAGGAATGATTTACGCTTTGGCTTGATAGTGGTAAAGGGCGTTCGGGCTCTGTGTTAGTGAAGAGGTTTGATTCAAAATTTTCTCGATAGAGGCTTTTGGGCTGGGTATCAAGACTGCATGGATCTCATGAACACTCTCCTTGGCTAAGATATCCTGGTTTACGTTCTTTGTTGGGAGAGTGATTCGGGAATGGTTTGTTGAAGATTTTCAAATTTCGGTTGGCGAGGGCATTAGGATTATCGAGGTTATATCCCTGCGTCGACCATTTCTGCACTATGTTTTTCAACATCTTGCGCTTCTCATGGCTGTGTCCCTTCACGCGAGTGGAAATTCTGAAGTCATTTTCTTTGTACCGAGGAAGGTATGGCGCGAGTGGAATCAAACCCGAGAATGAGGTTTAACGGAGGTAATGTAATGGTTCTGCTTTGAGCAATTTTCCAATATCACACCATATGTTTCTCCCAAGGAGTGTAGTTGATGGGCTCGGCTTTGTACTTATAGGTGGTTTTGGTGGGGTATTAGACGGTGTTTGAGATTTAACCATCACCACGTGGAACAGCTCCTTTTGATTTAGAAGAAGTGGACGCGTGAGGAGTGGTGGTATTTGGTTTATTGGTAGAATCGGGGTTTGGAAATTAGGGTTTTTGTTGCCTGCAACCGCACTTTCTCTTCTTCTAAGGCTTGAATTTCTAGTTTCCGAGCCATGGTAAAGGCCTCATCAAATGTGCGGAAAGTTTGAATTTGAAGAGTAGGAGAAATGTGCTTAGCACATGCCGTGTGAAAAGTTTGATAAGTTCGACTGAGGCAAGGCATATGTAAGTTGGTTGATAAGGCCACGCCATCATCTAACAAAATCTGCGATAGATCGTCTTAATTGTCGGATGGCATAAAGGCTCGGTGATGGATACTTTCTTAGCAATGTTAATGGAGAAGTGATCCAAGAAAGATTGGGCTAGTTGGTTAAAGAGAAGATTGAGTCTTGGGTTAAAGCACCGTACCACTCAAGGCGGGTCTTGATAAGGACATGGGAAATGTGCGGAGTAGCGAGAGCATCATCATGGGAAATAAAATAACAAGCATGTCTAAATGATCGCAAGTCTTTGTTGAGGATCCTCTTTACTATTAAAAGCGAGTAAATTTCGTGAACTCCCATTGAGGAGGATATGAGTGAAGAGGAACGGAAGGGTGAATGGGCTCCCAGAAAAACTTTCTCGTATGTCAGGTGCTACGACTTCCCGAAACCTGACGAAGCCTCCAGATTTTGCATTTTGTCCATCATTTGTTTGATGAAATGCGTGGTTAGATGAGATGATGGTGCGGTTCATGCGGCAAATGGAGGCAAATTGGGCCAAGGGCCTCCATGAACAATGGTGGGGTTAAGTGTTAATAAGGTATGGAGGATGAATATGTTGAGGCGACGAGAAAAGGATGTCCCATATAAGGTGTTGAGGTTCTTTGGATACGTGTATGGGAATGAAAAGGTAGGCGGAGATTGAGAAGGAAAGCTCGTGTGGATAGGAGGCGAGAGAAGCAAGTCATGAATGGAGTAGTCTGCAAGAGATGAGGTTGAGCGATCGGTGGTAATGATATGTAGGGTCCAAGATTAGCCAAAGAAAAGCCAATCGAGTCTTATGAACCTCACAGAAGGCAGCCGGATTGGGAGATGGGGCTAAAGGTGCCGGAGCGGCGGTGTTATCAAAGGCGGAGTGGGGCTAAATGAGCAGCTATACTAATAGGCATGCCAACAAAGAGAGCGACCATCGGCGTACGGTCGGGGCATGAGACAAATAGTATTGTCTGAGATACAACGCTAGGATTAGCATCCGTAAAATTTGGCAAAGTCCTTGTCTCTATAGGAATTTGGGGATCTCACTAGTGTCCGTAGGATTCCCCACGAGAATGTGAAGGGGTGATTCGAGTAAAGCAGAGCAAGCATGTGAAACCATGGCGGTGGCTTGCTTTGAGTGATAACAACCATGGACGCCAGTGTTCACAGTAGGGTTTGATCCCATCAGTAGCGAAGCTTGACCTTAGAATGGTGAAATTGGCGGGTTCTTTGTTTGTCGGGGGTTGTAGAAAGGCGATACGATATCGGTCCAGTATCCGATGTCGGTTATACTATAACCGGCGTCGGTCGGGTAACCGATGTCGGTGTAAGAAGTATGGGTTAATAAGATATAAAAGGCTGCTAATTTTATTTTTAACAACGTTTAGTATACGTGTTGATTATTGATCATAGAAGGCGAGTATGAGAAAGAAAAGCAGAACTAAAAACAAGCATGATGC